>CM024532.1:12530736-12968691 GCA_014182385.1 Eucalyptus viminalis
TTTTGGAAATGCCATTCTTGTAAGAACTTTTTCATGAATAAATGAAAAATAGAAAAATCGATTAGATCATTGTCATGGATCGACTTTCTATTTACCCTCATGCTTACATGTTCCCGTTCATTTAATTTAGGAGATTATGGAATGATCCCACTCACCCATCTGTTCACGATCGAGAGCTAAAATGATGGATCAAAAAGAGCTTATCTCGTCGAGCAAAAATGCTGCAATCTATCTTCAGTGAGAAATTGCGACTCCAAGAAGAGAGCCAAGAAGACCTTTTGAATTGTCTCATTTTCCTATGGTAGTCGAATTTGATGCCATTATGAAGAGACTAGTGATATATCTAGAAGGAATAATCTCTGACCTAGACGATTTGCATAACAAGATCAAGGAGGGTGAAGAACTCAAACACACATGATTCATGATCCTAAGTAGTTCACTTTCCTTAGGGGCATGTTCAGTTGCACCTTCCCCTGCGTGGGAATTCTTATTGCTTTTTAGAGATTGGTAAAAATTTCTCCTGTTTTGCGTTAGTGTTTGAATATAAGATTTTTCATTCCAATAAATGTAATTTGATTGATGAATATCAATAAAATTAAAAGTTTTGTTTTGAGGACATGATGGGGTATGCCAAACCAGGCCAATGACGATATCCAACAATAAAAATAAAATATCATCCAAGGAGAATATTGAGGACTGGGCTTCTTCATGCTTCCTCATCCAAAAAAGAATAAAAAAAATCATTTCTCAAGCCATTTCCAAAAGCATGCATTAGATTAGCCCTGTTTAATTTTCTGACTCATTTACTTCATGTTTCAGAGCATTACTTTCTTGACCTGATAAGAAAGCATCTGAAAAAGGCACATCAGGTTGCAGTCGGTTCAACTCGTACTCAACAAGTTTCTAAAGAGTTAATGTCGGTCACATCTCAACACTACTTGAAATATGCATCTTGAGGAGCCAAACAAAGTGTGTTCCATTTATGTGCTTGACAGAATTTTCATTCTTGCCCATTAAATGAGGGGCAAGTTAAAAGAGGATCATCTATCTTTGGTGAAAGAGGTATATCTCGTCTTTGAACATAAATAATTTTGGGAGATGACGCTTTGTTCTTTTCCTTGGAGATGACGAATTGGGGGCACTACAGATCCTAGTAGTGACATGACTGAGACAAAATCCCAATCCGAGCCAAAATGGTTGTGCAATTTGAATTTACTTTAATATTGCATAGTATCTTATTCATGCACGTTGTTTTGTGCAGGGGCAAAAGCAAGATTTCATCAAATCAAAGATCGGATTTTCATCATCAATTGATCAATTTGCATGTTTATTCCCTTTCGATAGAGGCAATCCAGGGACACCCATTGCTGAGACAATCCCTTCGTGGGAAAATTCCTTGAATGAATGCTTGAAATCATGTTTTTCATACTTATGAGAGAATTTTTTAGTGTAGTAAATTGTTTGTTCGAAGTCACAAAATCTTTTCATGCTTAAAGTTATTGGACTATTTTGAAAATAGAATTTTCATATTGATTTAGCTCACCAATTTCATGTGGAGATTTGTCAAGATAGACAACTCAATGGAGTGACATCAATACTTAAGAATGCTAAATGAGACATATCAGGATGATGAAAGGCAAGCCTTATCCTATACACAATCCCCTACTTATACACTTGTGATATGAGTGTAGGAAGTTCCATTTCTACAAGGTAAAGAGTTCTCTCACAAAAGGTACGATGACCGAAATGATGAGGGGCAGTTCATTTCTCTATCCCAAACACTACATGTGATACATTGCTTAACCCTTTTTTAGCCCCATACACTTGTGGAGATTTTTTTCAAATTATCCCTGTCAAGAACCACCCCACATTGGGGTAAGTTGGAGGTAAGACAGCATCATGAGGTGAGGAAAATGAAAAGAAATTTCTTGCTCTCACTTGCATTAAATCTTCAAGTCGTGCTATTACATTGAATTCATGCAGTAATTTAAGTGCCTTAGGATGACGAAGAGCATTTCTTTCTCTATCCTACATACTTATATCCTTTGCATAGCCCATTTGAGCCTGCAATTTTTCATTTCTTTAAACCCAGTTAGTGATCATCCCCCACATTGGGGCAAGGCAAAAGGTAGATGAAGACTCTTGAAAAGTTCGAGTGTCATTCAAAGTGCAATTGCTTGACGCATGCATTGTGCGCAAGAATTGAATTCAAAATAGAACTAAGGGGCATGAAAAAGCAGTGTGCTTGATAAAAGTAAGGCCAATGCCCATGAAAAAATAAAGTAAAAAAAAAAATGAATAAGAATTAAGGGGCATGAAAAGCAAGTGTGCCTGGTAAAAGCAAGGCCAATGCCCATAGATGAAAAAGAGAGTCAAGATAAGGTGACTCTCAATTGCGACAATTGAATCCCATTAGGGTAATACTCAAAGAACTCAAATGCTGAGTTTTTATAATCAATGGGGCACTTCATGAAGACAATCCCTGATGGTGAAAAAGATAACTAGTGGTAATGCCAAGATGATCACCAACTCTCACCATTCACACACATTTTGAGTCTAATGATCCTTTCATTTCTCAACCCATGAACCTAGCCTACGTTACATCATTTACAAAGTCTCTTTAGATTAGGGCACTTGAATTAACATAGGAGTTCATATGTTTATAAGCATCGCTCAAAGAAGTACGAGCAAGATTATTTCTTTCTCATTTTGCAGGGTTCTGGACTTGTAAACCCAGAGATGATTAAAGAGTTGTTCTTTCAATAGCCTTGACTCAAAGAGTCCCTTTGTTAAGCCGTTGACCAAGCCCACGTTACGGTCCCTATTAAAGACCTCTCAGACTGGTAAGGTCATACCGCTTGCGAGAAAACTCGAACCCTTGGTAATATGACGACAGTGAGATGGAGTGATTCTCATAAAATAGCCTCTAAATGAGAGTGAGTGAAAGTCCTTTCTAACTAAAGGTCTCTCATTTGATATTCTTAGGAAATCCATGTTATGAGTGAAGATTGTCTTGAATGATAATTCTCTCCAAAGTGGAAATTTGGGTGATGCAAAGGTCATTATGCATGAACCCCGATTGAGTTGAAAAAACCTCACTAAATTTTTGAAATGTGCATTCTAGAGTAACTCGGATAGTTTATCTCTTTGATGAATGCATATAAGTTTTTGCTTTAAATCATGTCCCCCGTGTAATTCAAGTTCCTTTCAATGTTTCATGATATTAGAGATGAGAAACCTCCACCATGAGGTGAAAGAACTCCATAGGATATCTAAATTTCAAAAGACATATCCCCAAGAATAAGAGATATCACCAGGTAAGTATATCTCTATCCATACCTCGAATATTTTTCATTGCACAGGTATTCCCTTCTAAGCATACCGACACTCAATTGAGTTGTCCCCCAAAGATTTTTCCTCCAGATTTAATATGATTAAGGCGACTGGAGAATGGTTCGGGTCCTGGTCGGATGATTTCTGTCGCAAGGCTGGGCGACCGAAAAATGGTTCGGTCCTAGCCAAGCAAAACCTCAGTCTAGGCGACCGTAGAATGGTACGGGTCCTCGACAACACATATTCCTTATTCAGGCGACCGTAGAATGGTACGGGTCCTGGAAAGTGAATCCCCATTTAGGCGACCATAGAATGGTACGGGTCCTAAACAACATTTAATACTCTAACAGGCGACCGTACAATGGTACGGGTTCTGGAAAAGCAATTTCCTCAAACAGGCAACCGTAGAATGGTACGGGTCCTCGACAACACCTATTCCTTATTCAGGCGACCGTAGAATGGTACGGGTCTTGGAAAGTGAATCCCCGTTTAGGCGACCGTAGAATGGTACGAGTCCTAAACAACATTTATTGCTCTAACAAGCGACCGTAGAATGGTACGGGTCCTGGAAAAGCAATTTCCCCATTTAGGCGACCGTAGAATGGTACAGGTCCTGAAAAATCAATTTTCCGTCAAGGCGACCGTAGAATGGTACGGGTCCTTGACAACACCTATCCCTTATTCAGGCGACTGTAGAATGGTACAGGTCCTGGAAAGTGAATCCCTATTTAGGCGATCGTAGAATGGTATGGGTCCTAAACAACATTTATTGCTCTAACAGGGGACCGTAGAATGGTACGGGTCCCGGAAAAGCAATTTCCCCATTTAGGCGACCGTAGAATGGTACGGGTCCTTGACAACACCTATTGCTTATTCAGGTGACCGTAGAATGGTACGAGTTCTAAAAAGTGAACTGGAAAGTGAATCCCCATTTAGGCGACCGTAGAATGGTACGGGTCCTAGACAACACCCATTTCCTCATTCAGGTGACCGTAAAATGGTACGGGTCTTGGAAAAAGGAATTCCCAATTAGGCGACCGTAGAATGGTATGGGTCCTAGACACAACTAAGCACTACTAGACTGGGCGACCGAAGAATGGTATGGGTCCTAGGAAAACAGCATCTTCACAAAGTCATGTTACTATTCTAGACGACCGTAGAATGGTACGGGTCCTGGACAGGTAACACTCACTACCTCGAATTACCCTATCCTCCTTGAAGGTAAGTTATTCCAGGTAGGTTCATTTATCATTTATCATTTCCATCTCCATGCATCATATATATTGCATTCAAAAATGGAATTCATTTTCCAACAAAAAATCATTCAATGCATATGCATAGTCAAAATTTAGGTCTCACTTGTCTTTTGAAGGTCACCTCTTCGAGCTCACCTTCAAAGAGGGGCAGCTATTGACACCTAAATTTGACGACTCGATTAGTCATTTATTGCACAAAAATTAGAGGTTAATTTTACCCCTAAAAAAAATAGTTAATCGCATAGCATATAGTTTTCGGTGCATTTATTTTTTATTTGCATTTACATTGGGCTGGTGACGGATGGATACGAATTGATGGTTCGGAAACTTTAAGTTGATGAGTCAGGCTAAGCCCACGAAGAAAGCAAATTGGTCCAAGCCCGTATCTCAGAGATATTTTACGGATTTATCTTTGTGAGATTTCAATTCAAAAGCAAATATTAGTTTGGAAAAAAACAAATATTGCGTTTCGAAAAGAAATCATCGTGGACATGGATTTGGAAAATTTAAAAAACCCTAATATGTGCCCTATAAATAAGTAAACATACGTAGGGTTTACGAGGGCCACACATATTGAATACACGGCCACATTAAGAGATACGGAGAGTGTGTGAGAGGGAGAATTTTTCTATCATCCGTAGGGAGCTTCTGACTAAAAAAAGAGAAATAAGAGAGAGGAAGCGTTTCTTCCTCAAGCGCCTCCTCAGCCGAATTGAGCCTGACGTTGCTGCTTCCTCTTGGTCTCACGACCTGCGTTTCTATTCTCTCTATTTTACAGGTTATTTCCGGATTTTCTAGCAAGTTGTCTACGCTGGAAGCGTCGACAAAGTTGTTGTCTCCTACCCCACAGGACAACCCGCTGGTTTGTCGGAGTTGCGGACCATGGCAAGAATTCAACAAGCCGAGCATCGCCCAGATCACAAGCCATGCATCGCCATGCCGAGTGTCACAGCGATCCAGGAGTCCCACCAACGAACGCCGAGTGATCCTAGACGAGCTCCTGCAATTCTAGAGAGCGTTAAAGCATCCCTACGTCATCTCTAGTCCACAGTCGTGTTCTCGAGCTGAATCTTTTTTCTGCACGTCATTCACCATATTCAGAACAGCCTTGTGGGGAGATTGCCCCCCGGAGCTGCAATCAATAAGTCCCATCCGTGCTTGCACGCTATCATCAAACCTCTTTGTTTGGTCGTGCCAAATTCTTAGCCCTCGTTGGCCACGTCTATAGCCATTATTCACATTGTTCATGAGCATCCCACGATGAGCATCCCACGATGACCATCCCCTCTCCTGCCGTCCGACAAGTCCAAATTTGGAAACACATCTGAGTGATATCAAGAGCTAGCTAAGAATTTTAGTCAATTTGGTTTTCATATATTCTGTTGCCATTCCTTGAAATATTCTAATGTCGGTCGAATTCCCTGATATAGAAAACGATAGCCACGATTGGGAGGAGACGTAAAAAAGGAAAAAATTTCTTGCTTCTTTTTCTCTTTGTAGGTCAACGGAAGATCAATACAAGGGAACTCAGCGAAACCAGAATCTCCAGCAATTCCAGGCCGGTGAGCAATTTCGAAGGGTCGAGCACTGCTCAGCGGGACCCACATTTCCCACTGAATTTCATCCGAATCCAGCGAGCACGAGACAACCGGCAAAGTCCTCAGCCGGTCTCCGAGCACTACCACCGTTCTTGCTCCTATAACCTGGCTTCAACAAGTCTGACGTCACTTCTAGCGAAACTCGGGTGTCCTACACTCTAGCGCTATCGATATTTCGACTCGATTGCTCTGCCATCATCCGTTCTGTCCACGCTGGCCAATAACGACAACCCCGAGCCATATCAATCGCCTTGCTGTGCTTGCTGAATTTCTTTTGCAGGTTTTTCCAAACGCTCCAGTTCAATCCATCGGGGAAGTCTCGCGTGTTCTTGCGGTCGTCGCAGCTCCTCACCACCGTGACCATCTCGCTCACGACCTGTTGCTGGTGTCTCCTCAAGCTCATTGTTGTTGCCTCTCGTGAGTTATCAAGTCCATCTTTAAAGGAAGTTTAGATAAAACTTTCGCTAAAGGAAGGCACGCCACTTTGGAGATTTTCTCTAAGAGGGAGGCCGATTTCTTTGAGCAAGTGTCCAAGTTGCTACACCTCCCTTGTTCCTCCATTGATTCATCATCCAAGGATTGTGGTTCCCGACTTGCCCTATTTGGAAGCTAATATTCGAATTAGGTAAAATCTTATCTAATTTAATTTCTGAATATTCAGTTTTCTTATTTGAAATTTCAATACATATGATTGAAATTCCTGATATGCTATCATATCCGTAATCTGAAGTGCCCTTATGAATTACGAAATTTTCCTAATTTCGCAACGTGCGTATGATTGATAGTCCGATTTCATGCTCGAAATACGACTCGCAATCGCACGGAAAAATCGCCAATCCGATCTCACACTCGAGATACGATTCGCGATTTTATTTGAAATTGGCCAATCAATCTCATGCGCGAGATACAATTTGTCAATTTATTTCCAAAATGGACATGGATGATATCTTGCCTGATTTGTTGTCGCGTTGGTCTTGATGTCTTATTTTGATTGCTCCCGTAAAAGAAAGGAAAAATCCAAAAAAAATCTGAGTTAGATTAGGTTTGTTTAGAATATTCATCGTTTTAGGGTTATCCTGCATGTTTTGAATAGGAAATTTATTTATTTTGAATTTTTGAAAAAACGAAAAACCCAAAAAAAAAAAAAAATGCATTCATTTAGGGTGTTAGTTTTAAATTTGAATTACACGATTAATTATTTGGAAATTTCGAATTTCATAAAAAAATTAGAATCAATGCATTCTTTGCACGTCATTGCATAGATCGCATGGTTACGAGGAAAATAAAAATCATGTGCACGTCATATAGAATTAGGTTCATACAATGCACGTCATTTAGTGATTTTTGTTATGTTCTTTTAATTAGAAATTGTCAGTCATTAGATTAATTTAGATTGCATATTTAAGTGTTGCATTTCTTTAATTTCGAATCTCATGGAAAATACAAAAAATTATTTTTTAGAATAAATCCATCTCATGCTTCAGGATAGTTTACATGCTTATTTATGTCATATCGCTTAGGTCATATAGCTAAGTCATGTTGCAATGTCATATCATTTCATGTTAAATTAGTGGCGTGCATTGCATATTGCATGATTTTCATTAAATAAGTGAAACAAAACAAAAAAAGAAAATTGTGTGTTAATTAGAAATCATACCTAGGACTATTAATGTGAATTCTGATATAACAACGCAGATGCTTTCGTTGCTTTGAGGTAAGTTCTGCAATTTATTCATTGCTTTCTTAGATGTTAAATTGGTGGTTTGCGCACCCGTATAATCACCTCACATGTTAGGAAAATAGCCTAAAATTAATTCAAGCTGCTTGCCAAACATTTTTCAAAATAAATGAAAAAGGTATCGAAAGGTCGTTAGAGAAATCTAGCGTAACCAAGTCCCCGAACTCATAAATCTCTGGTTCGTAGGAGTAAAGTAAATCTCCCGTTACTTTACGTAGGTTCCTAATCGACCCACAAAAAATAAATTAGTTGCGACTCCTAATTGAAAATCAATTGCATGTTAAGAAATTTGAACCTAAGTCGCGAATTGGTATGGGCTTGGGAGAGCCCGAGTTAAGTGCAGGCTTAACAATCCATTAGCCAAACCTTAGGTGGTTCACACCCCGAAAAATTAGTCGCGAAACTTCCTTTCCTTTCTATCTTTCTCTTCCCTTTCTCTCGGACAACTCTCTCTCTTCCTCTCCTCTCTCTCACGCTTAATCTGCCCCCCTCACTCTCTAATTTCCTTCCCATCATCATTAGCCATCATTTGATTATGCATGGCTTGCTACACTTGGCTACTAGGAAGGGACACTTGGCATTTTTCCATGCAAGACAGCTTCATCCGGCTGGGCTTGGGGCTAGCTTGGTCAACGGCCCAATGGGGCTTCATGGGCTAGCCTTTTGGCCCACTTTAGGCTCAACACTCTTGGGCCCAAAGTCCAAACTTAAATGGCCCAAAATTTTCTTAATTGAGTCCATGTTTACTTTTAGTAATTTACCTTAATTCTCTCTTATAAATATCAAATTATAAATTCATAAGGCCATAAAACTTGTAATCACAAATCCAAAAATTTCAATTTATAAAACACATGGCCAATAATATAATTTTTTTTCCTATCAAATAATTATCCACTAGAAGCTTGGCCATAAATCTTATTGCAAATCATGGATCAAATGGCTACAATACAATTTGATGGTACTTCCATCACCTATTCATAGACCTTAATGTATCTAGAGGTTGCCATGAATTTTGGGATGCCACAATCGAGCCGTTATAACATACCTATGCATAACGTTCTATCTCCAAGACGACATATAGAGTCATCAAGCTGTTATAACACACCAATCTTTCTCAAGATGACATATAGGGTCATCGAGCTGTTAAATCATATCGTCCTATCTCCAAGATGACATATAGAGTCACTAAGCCAGTATACAAGCAATTCCTTCTCAAGATGACATATAGAATCACCGAGCTGATAAGTCATATCATCCTATCTCTAAGATGACATATAGAGTCATCGAGCTGGTATACATGCAATTATTTCTCAAAATGACAAGGGAGTCATCGAGTTATAATAGTATAGCGTCCATTCTCCAAGATGACATACGAATCTTCAAGCCGTTATAGTATATTGTTCAAGATGACGATCAATTTTACCCTTTTTATCATACTTAATAAAAATACACGCGTGTGGGTACACGGCTAGCCTTAGCCAAAATATAAGGTTTTCACTTTCTAACCTTCTACTATTTTTCAGCAGTCCCAAAATAGATTTTTGACACTGTAAACCGACACCCGGTAATTTTTCACTTAATTACCACAATTATCCTTTTTTTTTTGAAATTAAAACCCACAAACACTAATCATAATCAATTTACACAATCAGGTACTCAATTAAATAAACAAATCACATCGCTGCAATTAGTGTAATTTTCCGGTCACCGGCCATCCTAGTTTAATTTCTGGAAAATAAATAGTTAATTAATTAATTACAAAAAATATTAAATAAATGCAATAAATGCATACTTAGGCCCGGAAAATTTTCGAGACTCGTTAAATAAATATTAGAGTCTATTTACTCGATAATTGCACTAACTATCCACCTAACATGCAATGGTAATTAATTAAATTCACTAATCTAATCTAATCTAACCACATAATCCATCTTAACCTAAACTAATCAACCTCTAAGCACAATTAACCTACTAAGCGAGGATTACTGAGTTAAACTCACTTGTTCAGTGAGTCGGTCGGTTCAAATCGACGGGGATGCAACGGGGAACAATTCTCTCAAAAGTAGGCTTGGCAATTGAGGTTCGGAACTACCTCAAAATGGGCCTAACAGCCACTGGAAAACCCACTTAGAAAGCTTTTGTTCTTGGCTGCAAAATAAAGAAACAAGGCTGGAAATGGGTGGTAAGGATCGGCGAAGGTAGAGGGGACTAGTTTCAGGGCCAAGTGGCACTCGGCGGGCCTCCGGCGGCTTCCACATGGGTTCGGCAGTATGTGGGACGGTGAGAAGGACCCAACGACTTAGCTAGGACGACGGAAAAAAGTGCGGCTCACATGGGCTTGCCATGTCTCCGGCTAGTAGAGACATCAACACTAGGCTTCCATGCGGTCGAACAAGCTGCTGACTGGTTCATGCGGTGCTCTTAGGTGGCTGCTACATCAAACGACAAGGAGGAGAGAGGAGGAGGGCTTGCACGACTGCTTGAAGGGGGGAGGGGACCAGTTTGGATGAGGGTGGGCCACTTTGGTCCCCTTGACCGGTTTGGCCTCATTTTCTTGGTCTCCCACCACCAGCTGGTCTCTTGGCTACAAATCAACCACCAATGCTCACTTCTAGAAGCCCAATTGAAGTGGTCAAAAGGTCATGGATTTTTCTTCCAATTGAACACTAATTCTTGCTTGATTCTACATAATTCAGCCTCAATAAATTCACTCGACATCTCACCGATCCAATTGATATTTTTCCTCACCAATTGATCCCACTTGCTTCCCAATTTTGCGATAAAAAACGATCATTGGCTTTTTCTGGACAAAAACAGCCCTAGAATGACTTTTTCCTAAAACGTCTTGGGTTACAGAAAAATCTTCTGAGACTAAGTCTACATTCCTAGAATTTATTGTAACATGACAGAACCTTCAATTTTTTAAGTTGGATTCAAATTCACGGTTAATTTCAATCTGGTGCATTTTTAGCGTGACCTAGACTACTTGATAACTTTCATAACTTTTTAGTACAAATGACCCGTGGTCAATTTTCTTTGAGCCATAATGAATCTCTTCAACACATTAGGGATGCTCGGTTGTCGTGAAAATCTTGATGTTTCAAATACGGACACAGGGTACCAAAACGATAGAAAAATCAAACTAGTGTTGATCGATGAGAATTTTGCAATTTAGTAGGATCACCCACGTTTAACCACTCATCTCGCCGAACCGACCTATCTCGATCTCTAATTGATTTACGTATATGCCGTAATCTAGGTAGCACCGACACACGACACGCGACACGCGACACGACATGACACACGACACGCCATTTCTCAAAAAGTAGAGAATTTCAACATATTCTGACACGTTAAATATTAAATAAATATTTGTATATATACATGATTAATTATTATATTTAAATTAATTTATTCAAATTCATAAATAAATAAACAATAAAAAATAGCCTATAATAAATCTTTAGTAATAACATTAATAAATTTATTCATAAAAAATTGGGAAGACATTTTTTTTACTTTAACAAAAGCTATCAATGAAATAAATAACTAATGAAAGATTAGAGTCAAAATAAATTTATATTTTTGTATGATGATCAAAATTTATCATTATTTAATATCTAGTGCTTTTATTTTTGAAATAACTTTTTAACTTGTCTATATATATATATTTTTTAGCCTTATCATGTATTAATAAAGTTATTTAATATTTAATATTTCTTTTTAGGATTAAATGGGTCTCACCCATTTATTTCAGCACACATTTTCTTCCCCCACCTCCACCCACCCACCCACCTTGCGCTTGTCACTTCCCCCTACATGAGGCTTTCTTTCCCCTGCACGAGGCTTTCTTTCCCCATAAGCCGTCGACGCCTTGTCTCTCTCCTTTCTCTTCTCCATAAAAACAGCCCAAAGGACAAAAACCCTAGCAATCACCTTATTTTTCCTCTCCCTTTGCTCGATCTCCACCTCTCTCGCCGCTGCCTCGCCTCTGTTCTTCCCTTTGCCGTCGTAGCCTCGCGTCCAGCCCTCCATCGCGGTGTTGCGGTTTTTCATCTTGACGTTGCAGTCGGCGGTCTCAGCCGACCAAGACGATCGAGAAGGCTTCTCGGCGTAGTCGGCAGTCGCAACCTTCTCCGGCGTTGCAATCAGCAGTTGCAGCCCTCCCTCGTCGTCGCTCACAGCGTCGCCTTGGCTCCCTCACCCTTGCCTCCACCTCCATCACCTTTTTCCTTCACACCTGCAGATCCGCCCTCCGGACACGCTCCGTGTTGGAAAGAGTTGACCACTTGTCGGAAACTCGACATGTGTTGACCGCATGTCTGAGCATGTCGAACACGTGTCGGGGTGTCCGACATGACACGGAAGCCCTTTGAACATGTTCGTGCTACCTAGGCCGTAATGATCTCAGCAGATGAATACAGTCGAGCAGCCGAATCTTAGTCGGATTCTCAAGTCTATTTGCCTTAAAATCCTTAATGGCTTCCATAGGTAGTCTAGTTATCTCACGAGTGATCAGCTCTGAAAATAGCACTATAGGCGCATCAATGAAATGCTCGATTTATTCAATTGAAAGTAGAATCGAAAATCTAGGATGTTACAGAAAGAGTACATCGAGTACTTGTCAATTGCTTAAGAACATGCCAATCTCTTGGTTTTCGAAAAAAACAAAATTTAGTTGCTCTCTCAACCACGGAAGCTAAATATATTGCTTTCGGAAACTATTGTTTTCAACTTATTTGGATGAAGCAACAATTACATGGTTTTTGGAAAAAATGAATAGAGTATTCACATCATATGTGCTATAAATCTAACCAAAAATCCAATCGTACATTTACGAGCAAAACATATTGAGGTAAGATATCATTTTGTTAGAGATCATATCAATAATGGTGATATATGCATACAATTTGTAGAGTCAAAATAGCAATTAGCGGACATTTTCACCAAACCATTGGACAAACCAGCTTTCAAGTATATACGTGGTGAATTAGTAATATGCAAGGCTCTAGAATAACAACACTAAAGTTAATGTATCAATTGTGTCGAAAACATCAAGTACGATAAGAATGACAGGTAGGCACCTACTATATTATTAAAAAAAGTTACTGTTATAAATACTATAATTGTTATCGTTTTGACCATCTATACCCTCTCTAGTGTTGATCTGACTGTTGCAATAGAATTTGCGTACTCAATTTTTACTATTTATTTAATTCTTGAAATTTGAATAGAAAATCTTACAGATAAGAAAAAACTACCATTGAAGATACAATGGCTAATAGTTTTCTCTCTATGAAATACTTTGCTCTTATTTATAGAGGGTAAGTATTCACTTTTTACTCACTGCTCATGCCTGCTCTCTCATTCTTAGTCTATAGTATCTATAGAAACCTCTCATCTTTTCTACACACAAACACCTTTTCACCTTTTCCCTCAAACCCATGGCACCCAAAACTCGCCCTTCTTCCAAAGTCATAAGGAAATCCTCACGAACCTCTGGCCAAGCATCCAAAACCTCTAAGGAGGAGATCACCCAACATGAGGAATCGCTGGAAGCTACTCAAAGTTAGAGTGGGGCCCAAACTGGTGGATCAACCACTACCAGCACTCCACTAGCCAATGCTATAGAAAAAGGAACCCATGTTAGAAAAACCCCTAAATCACGATTGCTTGTAGAGAAAGACATAGGCGCTATACCACCCATAGCACCACTTGTTAAACCGCTCCATCTCCATCAGCTCATGCACAATCACTCCTAGGAGATCTATTGAAAGACCTTGCAGCTCGAACAAGCACTAACCGCTCAAGATCAACCAGTCGCTAAACGATTGCATTCTGATGCTCAACCCTCTCAGCCATCTCCGCCCTCTAAACCCTCTCCTAAAAAATCCTCAATCAAAGAGGAAGGTACCTCTGAACTTGCTGATCGCAAAGACAAAGGGAAGCAAATTGTCAAAGTAGAAAAAGTTATATCTGAGCCAATTGTTTCACAGCTTAAAGGAAGTGAAACCGCCAAAGAAACAGGAGAAGCCCCAAGAGACAAACATCATGAAGATGGTGAAAATCAGGTATTTGAAAATTTTGAACCCACTCTTGATTTTATAAAAGACCTTAAAGTCGAATCCAATTTCTTTTTGTCACTAGTGCATCAACATGTGAAACATTACTTCTACAATCGAGTCATTATCCTTCATCGCTCTGTTGATTTTGATTTCCTAGAATGACATGGGATTTTTCTATTTGAACTCTTTAAAACTCTTCACCTCAAAAACTTTGCTCTATGAAAAAGGATGTCCATGATCAAGGTAAAGCGTACCATCCTCAGCCGAAGTTGTCTTGCACTATGAAAAAGGATGTCCTTTGAGATTTTGGAAAGAATAGGGACTCTGGCGTATCGTCTTGCACTACCGCCGAAGTTGTCGTAGGTGCACGACGTCTTTCACGTGTCGATGTTGAGGAAGTATGAACCTGACCCGACTCACGTTCTAAATTTCGAGGAATTAGACGTGGATGAAAAAGTGTCATACGTTGAAAGCCCGGTTCAAATTGTGGATCGCAAAGAGCAAGTTCTGCACACCAGGACCATCCCAATGGTCAAAGTGGTATGGCAGCACCATGGCACTGAAGGAGCAACTTGGGAGATTGAAGAGTTGATGAGAGAATTGTACCCCCACCTTTTTTAGCAGAGTGTGTAATGGTTTAAATTTCGAGGAAGAAATTTTTATAAGGGGGAAGAGTTGTGACATCCCGATTTTTCTCAATTTTATTTTCAGTCAATTGAGTTGGACAATTCATCTGTGCATGTAGTTCGTCTCTCGAGTTGGCCACTTACGAGAGAACTAATTTATTGAGTGAAGTAATTAAGGAATTTTACCGTGTCAGACTTGGGGACTAATCACCCTTGGGTCGGATGCAAGAAAACTTCCCCAAAAGCTACTCAGTAGATTAGGCGCGCAAAAATCGCACCAGAGTGAAATTAACCGTGAAATTGAAATCGAATTCTGAAATTGAAAGTCAAAGGGTGTTGCAAATCTTATTAGGAACATTGGATTAATTCATGGACTTTAATTTGGACTCAATTAGAAGAGAATTGATGGAAATTGAAGTAATTGAATGTTCAATAATTTGGACCCCGGCGGAAAATGAAGTTGAACCTATTGGAAGATGTTATAGAGGATTTGAATTAGTGGAGAGTGACATCAGCAGGTGATGTCATGGTGGAGGTCAAATTTAAGGAGAGCTTGACAAGTGTCACAAGCCAATTGGCTCACCAAAAATGAGGGTGTCACATCAACTTCTTCTTCAACCTTGGAACCGGTGGGGAGGGGAAGAAGAAGAAACAAAACCAGCGCCGGATCCCCCTTCGCTCGAGCTGCTCGCATGTCGCTTGGTCGTCGCCTTTGCCGTTCTCCGCCGTCGCCGTCGCCGCTCGTCCACGTGCGAAGCCTCGGGTGCGCGCTCGTCGTGTCCCCGTCGCGCCATCGTCTCTTCGTCCGCTGCTGGTCGCTGTCCGCCGAAGCTCCCGTCAACGCCGTCCGTCCGCTCAAGCCTCCGCCGGTTGTTGCACAAGCTGTCGCCGGTTCTCCTCCGCCGTTTCTTCATCCGTTCAGCTGCCGTTGCGCCACCTTTCAAGCCCGGTTAGTTGCCGGAAAGAAAACCAGCCAGATCTAGCCTCTTCCGAGCTCATTTTGGTCCCCTATTAGTGCTCATTTGGTGTTGATCCATGTAGGTTTGTCGTCGGCGTCGTCGGTGTCGTCGTGCTCTTCGCCGGAGACTCGTCGGAAAGTGATTCCAATGAGTTTACCTCACTAAAAACCGCGATTAGCGAGTTAATGATGCCTTAAGTGTGTTTAGCTTAAGTTGGGAGAGATTAGGTGGTTAGATTAGTTTATTTAGTTGTGGAATAATTTAAGGTGATTAATTAAAGTAAAGTGTGTTTAGTTTAAATGTTAAATGGGTTTATCTTAAAATAAACCTTGATGTGACTTAAAGGAATTTATTTATGATTTAAATAAATGCTTTGAAATTGTTGGATTATTTAATAATATACCATATTCCGAAATTTATTAAAATATTATTTAAAAAAAAAACTCGAAAATTTATTTTTGATCCTATTTGCTCAGAATTTCGTGCTGATCGCTGCTGTATGTTTAAAATTTGAATTTGATGGGTAAATATTGCAAATTGAATGTTGATTGTGAAAAATAGGAATTTTATTCAGAAATTCCCACGTGTCGGGTTTGACACCGAAATCGAATTTGGAAGGGTTAATATTGAAATTGGAGTATGTGAGTGACATGTAAAGTGTTCAGGGGTCGATTTTGAATTGTCGTGTGTTGATTGAAAGAATTTGGAAGGGTTAATATTGAAATTGGAGTATGTGAGTGACATGTAAAGTGTTCAGGGGTCGATTTTGAATTGTCGTGTGCTGATTGAAAGGCTTGGTCGCAGTAGTGGTGAAACCGAATGGACCTTTATTTTTCTAGAAATGCTGTCGATAGAACGACGTGGCTTAGTCGCAGTAGTTGCGAGACCGACTGGACCTTTATTTTTCTAGAAATGCTGTCGATAGAACGACGTGGCTTGGTCGCAGTAGTGGCGAGACCGACTAAACCTTTATTCTTCTAGGAATGCTGTCGATAGAACGACGTGGCTTGGTCGCAGTAGTGGCGAGACCGACTGGACCTTTATTTTTCTAGAAATGCTGTCGATAGAACGACGTGGCTTGGTCGCAGTAGTGGCGAGACCGACTGGACCTTTATTCTTCTAGGAATGCTGTCGATAGAACGACGTGGCTTGGTCGCAGTAGTGGCGAGACCGACTGGATCTTTATTCTTCTAGAAATGCTGTAATGTTAGTAGATAGCCGACCTGCGAGTAGGTTGTGCCCTTGTGTGGCAATGGATAATGATGACATGGAATGCTTGCCGTGGTTGTGAAATTAAGTGAAATTGATTGTGTTCCGATGGCTTACATTCTTATCATTACGGGTGCTTGAGTGATATGAATTATACTAACCTGCAGGAAGCCAAGAAGGCGAGGTAAGTCTTCTGTGCTGTGTGGCTAAACCACTTTGGGGTGTATTTGCTTTCTAATAGGGGTTTAGGAGGGGTGAACTTGCTGAGACAAAGTCTCATCCCGGTTTGGGGAAAAATATTACAGGACCGTAGATGGCGGTATCCCGGAGATGAACAGCATGCCGACGAAGGTGGACCAGTTGATAGAGAGTGCTCCCCTTTTTTTTGATGCACATAAACTCTGACCCATTTTGGTGCCTATAGTCTCTGAATCCTGTTGGTATATGTAAACCTTGGTTTGATGAGGATGTATGAAAGTATGATTGATTTTGAATTGATTTCCCTGTTGTCCTATCCCGTGTATCTTTGTCAGGGGATTTTTTAGCACGTTCCGCATGCGTATAATAATTTAAATAAATTAGATTGGGGTCGGCGACACTACCTGGGAATGTCGCATTTACATGACCATGGCGGGTTGTTCACGTGTCTCGGGGTTCGGGGCGTGACAAATTCTCTGGAATTGATTAGCAAGGTTTTCAAAAAATGTTATAATAATAACCATACAAAAACATTTGCTTTTTAGAACGTGAACTGTACAATACTAAACGTAGAATAGCATCTAACAATGGCAAAAACCATGTCTTTATTGCCACTTCATAATTTTATGAGTAGAAGGAAACAAGCCCTGATTCTATTGAACATGGAGGATCTTCCTGGGATATCACAAGGAACACATCCAAAGACTAAAAAAAAAAGGTTGTAAAAAAAGGTTAAGGGAAAAAAATAAACAGAATAGAATACCGAGGGTAAGAAATTCTGATATATTTAAATATGACCTGTAAATGCACTTCAAAATATCTTTTTTCTGGCTATAAGATATTGTAATTAAGTGTCAACAACAAGTTTTGGCAAAAAAAAAGAAAAAAAGGTGCCAGCACCCACTAAAACTTCATAATTGTAAACCTAGCTCTCAAATATCTTATTCACTTGGCACGACTCAGGAGAGGTTGCCCCCAAAGTAGATTAGAAAGGAATATACGGTACGCACCATCGTCTAATCTTTTTAAGAATAAGAATCAATCATCAAATATTATTTGAATTAATTTAGTGGACACCTGTTCACAATGACAAACTGAACAAGCGGACTCAGAGACGATCATCGGACCTTTCAGACCAAAATCTTAATCTGTTGTTGGACCATTATGATATTGATTTCAGGAAGTCAGTCGTTTACTTATAGGACTGAATTGTGGAAGGACTCTTGAATCCGTTCCTCTGGCAGGGTCTGCAAAAGCTCTATCATCTGAATGTAATGTTGACACAGGTAAACCCATGTTTGCCTTTCCTGTGCTGCTTATTGGACGTGGAAAACTAGATGCTGCTCGTAAGAGTCGTGGTCACTCTAGGCTGCACTGTTTCATGTGCTCCATTACCATCTTGTAGGAGTTTGGTAAGGACTTACTAAAAAAATCTGTGTAAAAACCATATTCTAGATAGTACGAATCTTGTCTTCTTAGAACATTATTGCCTGGAGCATATGGAGAATCTGAGTGTGTGCATTGGGGGTTGTATATGTACAGGGAGGGGAGGAGAGAGCTGAATAATCAAGTACTTGCTTATTAGGGGTGAGACATCATCGAACACCCTGGACTCCAATGAAATACTTTTAGCTTGCATGGTAAAAGAAGTTGGAAAGAAATAAGTCATGTCGTCTGAAAAATGAAAGTATCTAGGGCGATTGGTTTCGAGTGCTTTGTCCCTTTGGCAACCATGGAAGACAAAGTTGCTTAAATCCACCAACAAACAATCTTATGATTGCCCCAGTTCAAAGTCATTACGATAGCCTATGAAGCAGGTTCCTTCAGCATTGCCGGGTCTGCAAATGGGAGTTCAGGCCATACAATGTTTGGCAGTTTTCTGAGGAACATGAGAAAAGAACTTTCAATGTGTGCTTCTTGTTCTTTTTGCCTAGTGGCATAGGGAGTTCCTATTTATAACTCATCGGTCTTTCATGTTACTGATAGATAAAAGAGTAGGAACCAAACAAAATCATGCCAACGGGTCATATTTATGGTCCTAACGGAGGAAATATGTCTTAAAGCAAAGAATGGCAAACGTCTGTTCCGGATGTCCTTTGGCAATATTGAGCACTAGTCACTGGGGAGGTCTTGAAGAGCATAGTCCAGGAAACGAGCTCTTCTGAAATCTGTTTAAGCATGGACACTTGGTTCTGAGTTCTTCCATGAGATGGAAGTTGTGAGAAAATCTGATTAACGTGGTGGTGGAATTCTGTGGACTTGGTAAAACAATGGAATAGCAAAATGTGTAAAGTTTGAGGTAGTCAAATTATTCTGGTTGATTAAACTTATTATCATGGAAGCTAGGAAGTACTCTTACATATCCTCTGCAGTGGCGATATGGTAGTTGCTAACTTTCACTGAAAACAATTACCTCACTTCCTGCATTTCTTGGCAGGATCCTTTATTTTTATTCATTCTAACAAGTTTCGTGGAATATTTTTGATCAATTTATTCTAATTGTCATTCAGGAATTTTGCTTTACGGCAGACGGGAGTTATTAAGAGAACTGCGAGTTGTCAGAGTTGGACTTATTCAAAACTCAAGTTCTTCCCGGAACTGCTCCCTTTCTAGATCTGAAGAGGGCTCTATATCAGGAAGTAAAACCAATGATAGATTCTGCAAGTGCTTCAGAAGTGAACATCTTATTCTTGCAGGTTAGCCACCCCATGCAGCTTGAGGTATGCATTTTGGTTTCTCCTTTTGAACTTAAAGACTGAAGTTCAACTACTGAAAAAATTTTAATCTAGGAAGCATGGATAATGCAATTTGCCTTTTGTACAGGAGAGAAGAGGTGGTGTGAATTTGCAGAGCCTACTGGTGGGGAATCAACAAGGTTTCTTCAGGATCTAGTGAAAAAATGAAACGTGTTGATTGTTGGTCCTATCCTTGAGAGGTATATAAACCATGGGAGACTATCTGGAGTACTGCTGAAGTTATAGGCAATAATTGGAATATTATAGGCAAGCATAGAAAGTTGAGTGTAAATGTTGCTGGCCTCTGTTTTTTATGTATCACGTTTGAATTGTCATGTTGAAAAGCTTGATAATGGCATTTGGCAGAACCACATCCCCAGGGTTGGAGATTTCAATGAAAATTCCTACTCTATGAAGGAAATACTGGGCATCCTCTGTTTGAGACTGCTTAGGAAAGATCGCTGTCAGTATTTGTTATGGGAGGCACCATCCGTGGAGTTAGCATTTGGCTCGAAGGGTGCTGAGATTGTGTTCAACCCTTATGCGACCGTTGGTGAACTTAGCAAACTCATGTGGCTAATTGAGGTACATACAAATCCCTACTTATGCTTGATTTATGAACTTGTGCTATGAACTTATATTGGTCACTGTGCTTCTCGCTGGATTATCGCCCCAGTTAACTTGGTTGTGTTCATGCAAATTCAATTTACAGGTCCACAATGCTGCCATTGTCAACGGTTATTTTGTTGGATCAATTAATCGGGTAGGAACAGGATCATTTCCCAATCCGTTTGCATCAGGTGATGGGAAGCCGCAGCACACGGATTTTGGGCACTTCTATGGATCCAGTCACTTTTTGGCTCCAGATGCTTCGTGCACGCCATCACTATCCCCTTCACAGAGATGGATTGCTGGTCTCAGACATGGATCTCAACTTCTGTAGGCAGCTGCAAGACAAGGGGGGGTTCAGAATGACAGCTCGGTACGAGCTCTGGAGTCAGCCGAGATTACTCCCTCATCAATTGGCCAAAAATCTTCCCCTCATTTCGTTTAGACCGAGTACATACCTGCGGCTTCTCTTTTATTTTCTTTCCTTTTCGTTTTCTTCCTATGTCAGCCGACCTCTTGCATTTCTTTCTCGCTTTTGTTCGTTTTCCTCGTAAAATTAATCCTCATGTGGCAGATGTTCATGCCATTTTCGGCCAACGCAAGAGGGAGAGAGGGGAAGGCGCCGAAACTGGTTTTTCCCAAGGATCCGGCTTAGAGTTTGTTCGGTACAAAGAATCGCGAGTCAAGTCGCATATTGGGCCATTTCGGATAAAATTCATAAGGTGGACTATATTTTATTCAATGCGAGTATGCTATTCTTAAATAAAAATGTCTTTAATATCTAAATGCAGAGAAATGCAGTAAGAAATGTGAATATACTAGCATGCAAAGCTGATATTGTGATTATGGGTCCAATTCTGTCTCGTTTAATGAATGAGTCTTCAAGCCAAAGTTTAGGGGTGCATGACAACCAGTAACTTTTGTTCCGGAAACAATTTTTTTATTCCAGAATTGTTTTTAGAATAGAAATTCGTTTGTAAAATTATTCAATTTTTCTATTTCTGAAATAGATTTTTGTTCCAGAAATGGGTTTGGAATAGAAATCAGAAGTAAAAACTTTCTATTTCTCTATTTTTCTATTTTTGGGATAGAAGTGAGAAATAAAAATTCTTCTTATCGTGTCCTCCATCCGTCGCTACCAACCACCGTTCGCTGGTAGCTGGCCGCCGCACGTCGCCCGGTCGCCGGCCGCCGGTTGCCGCGTCGCCGCCGACGCTAGCCACCGATGCCGATCACCGATCCACGCGTTGGCCGCCAGTTGCCACCGCCGCCTATCCCTGGCCGCCATTTATCACCGCTAATCGCCGGTCCATCGCCATCCACCGCCGTCTAGAAGGAAGAAATTTTTTGTCGTTATCAAACGAATTTCTATTTTTGAAGTATAAATTTTATATCGTTATTAAACAGTTATTTTTGCTTAGAAACTCATCTAGAAATAGAATTAGAAAAAAAATACATTTCTCTTCCAGAAATCAATTTCTGGTCAGAATGGTTGTCATTCGTGTCCTTAGACGTTAATATTGTGCTTTGACAAGTGGGCATGGCTGTTGAAAGCCACATTACAAGTGTATTGCTTTATAGGGTAAAATAATATCCTAATGATTGGAATAACGGGAGAAGCATTTTTTTTTTTTGGGATCGACGATAGGTTTATTACTTGTTACCCTTAGATTGGCCCAGGCTCAAGCCCGCGTCAAGCCCACCAGTGATCAGGTCTATCCCACGATAATTGTTTCATTGAGGGATTGCTGCGATCAATCAAATTCAATGAGCTAAAGAAAGAGAACTCACCGTACCCCTCCAAATGATAGCAGTGATCGATGTCAAACTTGATAAGAACATTGGGAAGATAAGAGACGAGTGATGGAATTAGATGCGGCCATGAGAATGGGAAACAAACAATTCGATTTTGGAGGAAGGAGCATAGAGAGAGGTTTTGCATGTTCATGTGCCATTACCATCCAAAAGTTTAGAAGAATACACCTGAGAAGTACCTAACTTCATGCTTGGTGAAAAGATTGTTATCATTTATTGAACAAGTGACGCATTAAATGAAAAAACGAATTTGTAAAACCAAAGGACTTTTCTGGAAATATGACTTGAAATTTATTAATCTAATTTTATATGACATGCACATGATATTTTTTACACTTTTATTAAAATTCCAAATTAATAAATAATGGAAAATAAACTATCTAAAATAAGATACTATCCAAGTAAACCTAGGAAATAGTTTAGATTAAATTCTATTTTATTCGAAAATTTTTCTTAATTAGATAGACACTATCCAATAAGCAATTTAATCTATAAAAATGAACAAAACTATATGCAATGCATCTTTTTCTTATATATGTTTTTTGGATAAGGAAAACAAATCAAATGAGATAAGCATAAAATCAAAAGAGATAATTCAAAATAGCAATCGATATCCACCCAGCTCAAATAAGTGAATCTTTTTCTCGAATTATTGAGTTTTTTTTATTTATTTTGTCAAACAAATTATAGATTATGTGCACATTGCAAATTAGAAAATAATCCTAATTGGATATTTGGATGTGCCTATCAATTTCAAATATTCAAAGTTAGATAACAATCATTTAAAATAGGCAATGAATCTTGAATATCAAATTGGATAAGGATTATTATCTATTTCGAAGATTTGTTTCCAAATTTGAACCGGGATCTCAAATTAAGGACTGTGGATTTGCAGTGGTAGGCACGATGCTGGGTCACGCTGTTGAGTGGCATCTTGATTGCGGTGGGACTTCGGCCAGGGTGGTTATTGCGGTGCGGCAAGCTCGATAGAGTCACAGTCAGGGATAGTAGATGATTAGACACAACAATTTTTTTTTTCGATTATTACTCATCAAATTTATTTCAATGTGCCACGGTAGAGCCTCTTGTCCTGGTTTCTAATGATTTAGTAATCTAGTGCTAACGTAGTGGTGATGTGGCGCTGCGTTCATTAAAAAAAAAAAGTGAAAAATTACATAATAAAAATGAAAAGCTGAAAAAAAAAAAAGGTTGAAAAAAAAGGAAAAAATTAAATATAAAAATCCAATAAACCAAAAATGAGAGACAGGCACCGTGGATGGGTGGGTGAATTTCTGAAGATCGCAGCCGTCCCCAAACCTTCAAGCCACGTGGCCGGCTACCCTCCCTCTCTTCCCTAGTTGATTTTTTTTTTTTTTTGGGTTATTTATAGAAATTTTTTTCATTTTTTGGCCCTTATTTTATTCTATTTTTTAAATTTTATATTTCTATGACCGTGATATCATGTGAGCACTACGTCAACTCTTACATATTCTTAAAAATTATTAAAAATGCCACATTGGATTGTTGATGTATAGTACAATCAAATTTGATTGATAGGTCACTAGAATGACCGAATTGCACCAAATCAAACACGTTTGCTGGTAAATAGTAACATTTCAAGTCTTATTAACTAGTGTGTGTTCTCTCTCTGTTGAATTTTTGTCTATATCTCACTTCAAGCTGGTGATCTCTAAAGTGGCCATAGGTAAGATTCTAAAATGGTGAAGGGGTGAGGAATGAATTGAATTGCACACCAAATAGGGGGAGAACATGTTTAGGATGTGTGTGCATGTGTAAAAATTGTAATTAACTCACGAATACACCTTTTGGTATATCATTATGCTTAGCTTAGGAACTCCGAAGTTAAGTGTACTCAGATGGGAGCACTACCAAGATAGCTAACTCCTGAGAGAGTGTCTTCTTGTCGGCCAAACTACCAAACCATGAGACTTAGTATGAGATGGCCAAAGCAAATAACACTTTGAATGAGTTAAACCCAGAATATCACAAATTGAAAATTAAGTGTTACTTGTGTTAACTTCAAGCGAAAATTTAGATGTAATGATGTGGTAGAAATTATACCTAAATTGCGATCAAAGCACTCAGACGCCACACAACCAAGATTGCATTGCTTGAGCACTGTCGGGACAAATGATTGGCGTCATGACAACCTCACACACGTAGGCCGTCAAAAATCCACGGCAAAATGGTAATTGCGCAATCAGGAGCACATATTTTATTTCGTTCCCCCGATGCCTTAATGAGGAATGCACCTACATATTAGCCCCGCAGTTAACATTACCGTCACCCCTCTCTTCAATGCTTTGATCTTCATGTGATTGCTCAATTCTCTCTGTATAGTCTTATTAATCTTGTGTTTCAGTGAGTGTTTTCAAAGTAGGGTAGAATCATATGTAGTTTACGTGCTTGCGGAGTCAAATATTTATAGTTGTTTTTAATGTCATTAAATGATTTTTTTTTGTCGAAAATTAAATGGTGAGTTTTTTTTTTTGGTCAGTCCTATTCTATTCTTATTCTAACTCTCACTCTCAGACTTTTGCCCTACCTTATTGTAGGGTGTGGGAATCAAAACCCACTCCTAAAACTAATTCGTCCCCACCACAACCCCCTGAGAATGTGATGATTCAAACTCCTCACCTTCCCCTTTCATGTTAAAAGCGTGGCCACTAGGCAAACAGAATATTGTGACTATTCAAAGAGGTAGTTTAAGTGCATCCTTTGTTTAATAGGATGGAGAACATCAGCTTTATGAGGAAAGACTTTTTTCTCTGATTTTAGACTGAATTTAAACGGGTGACAAAAAAATATTTGATGTCCTATCTTATTTGAACTTGTCATCCAAACGTGTTTCACAAAGAGAATTTTTGGTGATATATATCTATAAATATATAATTTTTTTTCCTAGCTTAACACATGTTCATACATATCATTTCATTCGTCTAGTTGGTAATACACTGGGTCATGCTCTCATGTTATGTCCTACCAAAAATTGACAGTCTTATGCACATCGTAAAACATTGATTGCATGAAGACATTTGACATGAATCCAAAGAGGCACGACAAAGTCAAATTCGATATCTTGTAAAGTTTACCTTTCTTTTTTGTATTTATATCTCAACATCTATTTCCGGATAATAGAGAGTGGACTCATGTTACCACAATTGAAAATTAAAAAGATGTTCTTCACTCATGGTCACGCAGAAAATTAAAAGGCACCTTTTATTAGTTGAGCAATAAAACCACAAAGGCTAAACATAAGTTTAATGACTTTAGTGCAAAGAATTAAGTCTCCTGGCAACTCTTGAGAGATTGAATCTGCACAAGCTCCAACCTTGTTCTCATCCACTCCAACTTTATTGCTTTCAACATTAGGTCAAATATAAAACAGGAGATTGTAACAGTTACATCAAAATTGAAATTGAATTTGTTTTCAACAAGGGCATATATATCGAAGTATAAGGAAATGAAATTATTTAGTATGCAACACTTCTTTCGTAATTAAAATATATCAATGAAACACTTATAAACAAAACAAGATTATACAATGAATTTCTTGATTTGAAGGATCTAATAAGAAGTTATTTTATATTTTTTTTATCTTGATGTGAAGATTATTACTTGAATGGTGGCCAAGCAATACACAACCAACGTTGCAATGCTCTAATGACATGACCGTTGAGGACTCTCCAAGATACTGCCCACGGCAAGAGCGATAGCATCCAAATGGGTTAGTAAGAAAGAAACATTTTAATATACACTTCCACTTGCGCGATAGAAGTATGCGTGCATCAGCGTCAGCATCAGCATCAGCACCGATGGATGACTAGAGTATTAGAGCCACCACGAGCATCATCGACCCCATTTTCTTGGATGCAATTACCACCATGGCTATTCCCACCTAAACTACTTTTACCCCCCCCCCCTCCTCTCTCTCAATGAGTCTTGATAGCTTTGGGCCCTAGTATAGTGATGTGTTGAGATGAACGAATGCATCACCTTTATACTGGAAAAATGCTAAAAAAGTCATAAACCTTTTGGTTTTGTGCTGATTTAATCCTAAACCTTTTTTTTGTGTCGATTTAGTACTAAACATTTTTACGTTGTGCCAATTCAGTCATTTCCGACCAATTTTGGCCAAATTTTACTGACTGGATGTCGGCCAGCTGACGTGGCCTGATTGACATTGACATGTACCACTTTTAATAATATTTTAATATTTTTGAATTTTTGAATTTTGAATTTTTTTATTTTTTATTCTTTTTTTTTATTCTTTATTCTTTTTCTTTTTTTTTTCTTCCCATCTCCTTCCTCCAGCCGGTCGGCCGGAGCTCGGCAATTGGCTAGAGGCGACGGCCAGCAAGGTCGATGTCGACCTTGCCGACCACCTCGCTAGTGGCCGCGAGGCCGCCCTCGAGGCTTGGGTGGCAAGGCTCGCCCTCGACGAATCTGGCGAGGGTTGAGCCTCGCCCATGGCCGACGAGGGCGAGCCTCGCCAGCTCCATGCGAGGAGGCGGCCTCGCGCCGCGCCGAGCCGAGCTAGCCTCGTGGGGAGCGGCGAGGCTCCCCCTCGCCGATCATGGGCGAGGCTCAACCCTCACCAGATCCGGCGAGGGCGAGCCTTGCCACCCAGGCCTCGAGGGCGGCCTCGCGGCCACTAGCGAGGTGGTCGGTGAGGTCGACCTCGACCTCGCCGGCTATCTCCTCTAGCCGGTCGCTGAGCTTTGGTGACTGGCCGGAGGAAGAATATGAGAAGAAAAAAGAAAAAGAAAAAAAAAGAAAAAAAGAAAATATTTAATATTAAAAAAAATCAAAAAAATCAAAAAAATTAAAATATTATTAAAAGTTGTACACGTTAGCGTTGATCAGGCCACATCAGTCGGCCGGCATCCAGTCAGGCGCTAGAGACTTTGGGAAGCATTTTGGGTCAACAAGCACATGATCAAGCTGTCGTTGTTGCTGCTGCCAATCCCATAGCCACCGTTACTATTGCACCTACTAAGGTCCAACATGGAGATGTGTTATGGGAGCAAGCTACTACATCTGGGTCAAGATTCAATCCCAACAGAGATGGCAACCAATTTAGGAAGAAACCGATGACAGAAGGAAATCACATCAGTCGTCTCACTCGAAGCAGTATAATTGGAAAGCTAGCACCCAACCAGATGAGCGTGTGTCATGTTTGCAGGAAAAGACATGGATCCACCCCGTGTTTTAAAAAGACAACGGCTTGTTATGGGTGTCGCCAATATGGCCACCTGATCAAGTATTGCTCGCTCGGGCAAATGGAACCACAACAGCTGCCGCCGCCATCACCGATAAGACAGAGCAAAGGGAAGCCGTAAAACACCCAATGGGGTAATTGGGACAACCCTTCGGTGCAAGAAAGGGTGTGCGCCGTCACTCGACAGGAGGCAGAAGACTCACCGGATGTGTGCTAAGTTTGTAGAAGAAAGCATGGATCAATCCAATGTCCTGGTATTACGGGAGTGTGCTATAAATGTGGCTAGGGGTGTGCATGGTTCGGATGGGCGGTTCCCGACCTAGAACTGGGAACCGCCCGCTAAAGACCGGTTCCGAAAAATTGGAACCGAGATCCACCCGTTTATTGCATGGATCCATCCAGGAACCGATCGGGGGTCCAGTTTAGTTCCCGGGTGGATCCATGAAACTGGTCTCACTGACCACGAGATGAAAATCTTAAGCTAAGGAAAACCAACATCAAAAGAGAGGACATAATTGATCTCAATTCTCAATTGCACAGAATGAAAGAGAAAACACGTTCATTTCGGTCTGATCAAGTCGTGAGGCAGAAAGCTTAAGACTTTATTAGTCACTTGACTTATGAAGTAGTATATACTTTCGCTGGGAACCAAAAAACACAAAACCTAAGTTTCAGAATCGACTTCAGTCTCTCAGTTACGCTACAACCGATAAGCTTTCGAGACCAACGGGTTACAACATATTAGCCCCAGCACCAGAACCCTCGCAATCCAAAATTCATCACTACATGCAAAAATCAAATAGAACAAATCAAGAATTTCCGCTCCGGACCAGGTGGTTTCCGCAACTTTGCAAAACTCGCGCGTCTAATTCGTTGTTTTCGCTCCGATCGGTTCAACAAAAGCAAGTATCCAAGTACAAACTCAGCTTAATTTCAACCTCAAAGAAGGAAAAGGCAGAAAGAAAGGATGAAATCCATAGCCAAAAATCCCTCGAACACTGAAGAGAAATACCACAACTGAGCAAGGAATTCGCTTCGCAAAACTACTCCTCCATTTTTTTTAATATTAAAAATTAATCGGTTCGGTCTGGGTGGGCGGGCGAACGGATCCGCCCATGGAACCGGGAACCGGACCGGTACCCACCGGTTCCCATAAATTGGAACCGGGAACCGGACTGGTTCCCTCAAGAACCACTGGTTCTAGACAGTTCCGGTTCGGTTCCGGGCGGTCCGGGTGGATCTCAGTTCTTTTGTACACCCCTAAATGTGGCTAGCTCGGCCATCAAGTGAGAAACTGTCCACGCAAGTTCAGGAGAGCATAAGCACTACTACCGCATATAGGATGCTACTAGTATGGCAAAAGGGACATGAATGAATTGAAGCATGCACCGATCAGAGGAAGAATGTTTTGGGGTGATTTTATCAAAGTAGTGAGCAGAGTTGTGGTTAAGTTTGCAGAATTTCAGTTTGTGGTAATAAAGCTATAGAAAGAAGAATCGCTAGCTAGAGATGTAATTGACTAGTTTGCTTATGTATAACTTTGACATCTTATATAAAAAGGTTTGGCTTGATGAGCTTTTTGTTGTAATGTGATACAGTTTGACCCGTCAATGTAAATCCTGGTTAGTGATCTTTTGTGTACAAACGCTTGATTATCGCATTTTGTTCAAATATATTAGGATGTTCTTCACAAATATTCGTCTTATCCAAAATTGTTCTGATTGATGTGATTTATACCGTTTAAATTGAGGGTATCAATTGCTTGCAGTAAGACCTTCTTCAAGCCCAATCAGATCGGAAGAACTCCGAAGGATCGTCTTTAGATCTCGTAGGAAGAACTCCTCGGAATCTCTTTTCAAAATGGCGAGTTTCGAAAACTGGAAAGTTTGTCTTCGCAATTAATCGCAGGTTGTAGCAAGTCTCACCTTTCGCAAGTGATCGCAGCCTATAGCCTTGAAGTGCGAAGTGTCGAAAAGGTCTTCTTCTTGCAACTGGTGCATCATCGCAGGCCAGATCGTTCCCGTTCGCCCGCTGCATTATCACGCCCGGGAGCATTTTCTTTGCACGGAGCACTATCGCAGCCCGTAGCATCCCTTTCAACCAGTGCATTGTCACAGCCCAATCATTATCTTCGTACAGAGCATTATCGCAGCCTCAGCATGCAACAAGTCCTAGATTAGGAAGACATTGATGCTCATTTTTATGTATACGGATATGCTGTTACATGATAATTGCAATATCTCCAGTTTTTTTAGCTTAAGAAAACTGTCATGCTTAGTTGTTATCACTGAAGTGGTTTCCAGCAAGGTTAAGGACTTCCAGATTTTGGAGCTGAGAGAGCAAAGAGGGTATCGGGCCTTCAAATTTATTGGTGTCAAGGTGAACCAGGGTTAGTTGAGTCATGTTCATGGGATAAGATGGTGAAAGACCTGATTGTTGAATCATGTGTAGGCCTAATTCAGTGAGATGCGCGAAGCTCGTGAGCAAAGGCGGTATGGCACCGGTTATCTCATTGTCAAAGAGTCTTAATTTGACTAGCAGAGACAGGTTTCCAATTGAAGGTGGAATCTCGCCTATTAGCATGATTCTTTCGAGGTTCAAATTGGCGATCGTTGTCAGCTTCAAACCCAAAACAGAGAAAAAAATGGGCTAAACAATCGATGGTTTCATTATCCGATCTAGGGATTCAAGCTTGGTAAGATTATTGAATGAATACGGGATCATTCTAAAAACTTCACAACCTACAAGGCCAAAATAACTCAAAGACCAAAGGTTTGGGAAAATCACCCGAAAAATCCTAAACCTATTATATTGGTATCAATTTAGTCACAAACTTTTTAATTTGACCAATTTTGTCATAAACATTTTCATATTGATACCAAATTCAGTCCATTAAGCCAATTTAGGCTGAAAATTACTGGCGTGGACGCTAGCCGTTCTACCAATGCTAATGTGGACATTTTTAATTTTTTTTTTTTAAATTAGGACTATTGTGGACAACATAGGACGGCTGCAAGGGTCATACCCTTGCTAGAGGCTACAAGGGCCGCCCTCGCCTAGAAAGAGTGAGGATGAGTCCATGCCATATTCAACAAGGCCTACCCTCGTCTAGGCCGTAAAGGTCGTGCCCTCCCCAAAGGCCACAAGGGCTGCCCTTGCCTAAAAGGCGTGAAGGTCGGGCCCTTGCTAAATTTAGTGAGGGCCACCCTCACCTAAGGCCACGAGGGCTGCGATGCCCTCGCCAACCCTCACTTGTGGCCAGTCGCCAACCATGTTGATTCGGTACTAGCCACAATCCAAAAGGAAAAAAAAAGGAAAAAAAAAAGAAAAGAATTTAAAAAAGAGAACAAATAAACAATTTATTTAAAAATATCCACCTCAACATCGGTTATGTCACATCGGATGGCCAATGTCCATGTCAATAATTTCTAGACTAAATTAGTCAGATGAACTGAATTAGTACAGATGCAAAAAAGTTTAGGAATAAATTAATTCAATCGAAAGATTTAAGACTGAATTTGTACTAATTCATTAGGTTTATGACTTTTTTTGTACTTTTTCGTTAAACGTTCCAATTGACGGTGGTAACTCCCTGGAAAACGTGCAGCAGGTAGTTGCGATGTAGCAGGACTACTCGAGATAAAGTCCGGTAAAGTGTCCCACGGGAATGTCGTCACCCATATTGAGATGTGGCAGTCACGGTTAATAGAACCATAGATAAGAGTACTTCCTTGGTCAAGAACAGTTGCATAGCCAGTGTTCTCATCACACTCTACGCCATCCCATAAGCAGCAATCCCGATTTGGTTTCTAGGTTAGTCATTGGATAAGCGAGAGGATCGCTCGTAATGTTGGTGAGTGTTAAGCTTTCCTCAAATTGCAGCAAAGCATACGTCTCTTCCATACGACACTGTGGTTTATAGAATCAGATAAATTGTGCATAGCCACAAGATGAAACTCCATACAACAAAAGTTATGTTGATCGACACATCGACTCTTTCTGTTTATGTCTGTTAAGCAAGTAAAGTTATGTTGATCGACAACACTGTACACTCAGCTTATTGCGAGCGTGAAAATTTTCGGACGATGCCTTTGTCAACTGTTCAAATGATGTTCCATATTAAAATTTTGTGTTGTACCAGTAGAGAACTGGATTTAATAAATAAATAAAAACCATAGCAAACTCTATTCAATTGTTGATGGGTATCTTGCAATAAAGAACATGCTATCTTTATTTGATTTATCAAATCATTACCATTTGCTGGTGTCAAACATGACCTAAGTATTTGCACATATATATAAGTGTTGGCACTTAGACCTGTCAGTCAATTGCTTTCAAACATTTGGCACAGTCTCTGCAAGTTAGTTGGAAGGCTTGGTCCTTCATGGTCCTTGATGTTATGCGCTTTTCTAAACCTGAAACATTTTCCAAGGTATGGTCCCCGGCAAAAAGAAGAAGAAGGGCGAATAGAAAATCTACCACTCAAGATCGAATAGAACTTGTATGGTAAGAGATGATCAATATATAGCTCTAGCATAGACAAACCTACCATCATAACCTGTTGGCGAGTCTACGCAATGGCATGTCAAGGGTCAGTGCTGATGATTTCTTTGCTCATACTAGTCCCATTAACTTATGTGTGTTTTCTCTCTCTTTTGAATTTTTGTCTATATCTCAAGCTGGTGATCTCTTAAGTGGCCATAGGTAAGATTCTAGAATGCTGAAGGGGTAAGGAATGAATTGAATTGCATACCAAATAGGGGGACAGCATGTTTAGGATGTGTGTGCGTGTGTAAAAATTGTAATTAATTCACGAATACACCTTTTGGTATATCATTATGCTTAGCTTAGGAACTCCGAAGTTAAGTGTACTCAGATGGGAGCACTATCAAGATAGCTAACTCCTGAGAAAGTGTCTTCTTGTAGGTCCAACTACCAAACCATGAGACTTAGTATGAGATGGCCAAAGCGAATAACACTTTGAATGAGTTAAACCCAGAATATCACAAATTGAAAATTAAGTGTTGCTTGTGTTAACTTCAAGCGAAAATTTAGATGTAATGATGTGGTAGAAATTATACCTAAATTGCGATCAAAGCACTCAGACGCCACACAACCAAGATTGCATTGCTTGAGCACTGTCGGGACAAATGATTGGCGTCATGACAACGTCGCACACGTAGGCCGTCAAAAATCCACGGCAAAATGGTAATTGCGCAATCAGGAGCACATATTTTATTACGTTCCCCCGATGCCTTAATGAGGAATGCACTACATATTAGCCCCGCAGTTAAAATTACCGCCACCCCTCTCTTCAATGCTTTGATCTTCATGTGATTGCTCACTTCTCTCTGTATAGTCTTATTAAACTTGTGTTTCAGTGAGTGTTTTCAAAGTAGGGGAGAATCATATGTAGTTTACGTGCTTGCAGAGTCAAATATTTATAGTTTTTTTTAATGTCATTAAATGATTTTTGTTTTTTTTTTGGTCGAAAAGTAAATGGTGAGTTAGCTACAAAGAAAACAACAGAATGTTGTGACTAGTCAAAGAGGTGGCGAAAGTGCATCCTTCGTTTAATAGGATGGAGAACATCAGCTTTATGAGGAAAGATTTTTTTCTCTGATTTTAGACTGAATTTAAATGGGTGACCACAAAATATTTGATGTCCTATCTTATTTGAACTTGTCATCCCAACGTATTTCACAAAGAGAATTTTCGGTGATTGATACATATATAATTCTTTTTTTTTCCTGGCTTAACACATGTTCATACATATCATTTCATTCGTCTAGTTGGCAATACCACTAAGCCATGCTCTCATGTTATGTCCTGTGAAAAATTGACAGTCTTATGCACATCGTAAAACATTGATTGCATGAAGACATTTGACACTAATCCGAAGAGGCATGACAAAGCCAAATTCAATATCTTGTAAAGTTTACCTTTCTTTTGTGTATTTATATCTCAACATCTATTTCCGGATAATAGAGAGTGGACTCACGTTACCACAATTGAAAATTAAAAAGATGTTCTTCACTCATGTTCACGCAGAAACTTAAAAGGCACCTTTTATTAGTTGAGCAATAAAACCACAAAGGCATTACATAAGTTTAATGACTTCAGTGCAAAGAATAAGTCTTCTGGCAACTCTGAGAGCATGAATCCGCACAAGCTCCAGCCTTGTTCTCTTCCACTCCAACTTTATTGCTTTCTACATGAGGTCAAATATAAAACAGGAGATTATAAAAGTTACATCAAAATTGAAAGTGAATTTGTTTTCAACAAGGGCATATATATCAAAGTATAAGGAAATGAAATGATTTAGTATGCAACACTTCTTTCACAATTAAAATATATCAATGAAACATTGATAAACAAAACAAGATTATACAATGAATTTCTTGATTTTAAGGATCTAACAAGAAGTTATGTTATATTTTTTTATCTCGATGTGAAGATTATTACCTAGATGGTGGCCAAGACAAGTAGACAATACACAACCAACGTTGCAATGCTCTAATGGCATGACCGTCGAGGACTCTCCTAGACGCTGCCCACGGCAATAGTGATAGCATCCAAATGGGTCAATACGAAAGAAACATCGCTTTATACACTTCCACTTTGATAGAAGTATGCGCGCATTAGCGTCAGCATTGGCACCGATGGATGACCAGAGTATTAGAGCCACCACGAGTATCGTTGACCCCATTCTATTGGATGCAATTACTACCATGGCTATTCCCACCTAAACTACTTTTAGCCTCTCTCTCTCTCTCTCAATGAATCTTGATAGCTTTGGGACCTAGTACAGTGATGTGTTGAGATGAACGAATGCATCACCTTTCTACTAAAAGATTTATTCAATTTGTTGAATGAGTTGGTGACTAGAAAGGTATGCAAAGGAGAAAGATTATCCTTTTCATTTAATGATATATATCATCTAGTTGAATGATATGGATTTCTTACCAATTTTTAGGTCCAGTAAAAAGGTGAGTAATTGCATTTTATGATATATAGCATCTAGTTAAATGATATGGATTTCTAACCAATTTTAGGTCTAGTAAAAAGGTGGCAATAATTGCCATCTATTGTTTGTGACAATCTCCTCTTATATTGAGGTAGTTGTCAAATTTATCTCATCAATAAGTTTCTTTTTAAATAAAGGTTGAGCATGGTTCTAGGGTAGAACTTTGAACTTGAGAATTGAACCAGCGGTAGGATGAGCATCAGTCTAGGGTCAACCCTGGACCAACCTTGGATCGGCCCAACCCTACTGATCCTGGTCCGATTCCTAGGGAGATCGGGTCTGTCCTTGGTCCTGGGATTCTTAGACTAATATTGTGCGGGTTGGTTCTCGGTCCTAAGAGTTTAGGGTCGGTCCAACCCAGATCAACCTTGATTATATATATATATATATTATATCTAATATATTATTTATAATATTTATATATAGAAAATCCTAAAATAAATGGCATCAACAATATTAAATAGCTCCTTAGTGAGGAGTTCAAGTAATTTTACACTATTTTTTAATAACTTAGATCTTTTAATGTCTTTTATGGCGTCAATAGCCATAATTTACAAATGAGGAAAATGTTTTTGTGATAAGTCCTCACGGCTATAAATAGCTCCTCACGCCATCATCTTCTAGTACTCGTTCTCTTTTGTCTTATTTGTCTTATTAGTCTTTAATTTGTTAAAATCGAAAGAAACAACTTCTTTGCTTGCCACTCGACACTCACCTCACTCACTTTAAGTCACTCATGCCGCTCACCAAGGCTTGTTGCTCCTTGCTCGATGCTTGATGCTCACCCCACTCGACACTCGTCGCTCACCTCTCTTAGCTGACCTCGCTTGTCACTGAACCTATAGGGTCGGTCCGGTCCTCACTCGCCTTTTTCAGGGAGTACAAAAAATGAAACAAAAAATTATCGGTTGGTCTCGAGTTGACCTTGAAACTAGACCAAACTCATTAGGTCCATCCAGACCTTGGTTGCCTTTTCAGAGAGTACAAAAAATGAAATAAATAAATTATTGATTGGTCTCGGGTTGACCCTAGAACCAGACCGAACCCACTGGGTTGGTCTGGTCCTCGGTTCTAAGCTTAATAAGGTCGGTTCTTGGTCCCAAAAATTGAAGATTGGCACTGTGTGGGTTGGTTCTAGGGTTAAGGGGGTGGGCCAGCCCAACTCAGACCATGCTCACCCCTAACCAATGGAAATCTATTTCAACAAGTAGATTCTAGGTTCTACATTTATAGAACTTAGAACTTGGAGCTTGGAACTTGAAACTTAGAACCTGGAACAAGTTTTTGTAATTTTTCTTGGTCTAATCTTCAAGTGATCCTGCAATATTCTGTGGCGTTCGACAACAAGTGTGTAATTTGGAACCACTAGTTCAAGCTTCCATTTTATGATTAAGTGTAACGATCCCAATTCTATCTCCAGGTCCTAAGCGGCACGGGTTACTTATGCGACGACCCAGTATCCAACCATCAAGCTAGGCATCACATACTTTCTGGGGCTTCCTAGCTCAACCAAGGCATCCCATTTAATGAACGAGTCATCGTCGCCAACGCTATGTGACGATGGATGTTTTTTCCTCTTTAAGTGCACACACACAAGTGCATCACACAAGTTGGTTCTTATCTTTTCTTTTAGCTGACATATGCATGGCCCGAAGGCGTGTTCATTCAGCCGTGTGTGCCATGAGTTCTTGCACTAATCTAATAAACATGTCGAGAACAATCCTCGGTCCGTAACTTGAATCAACCACTTAGCACCAATCCCTGCACTGAACAAGGCTCGAAAACAGCACACCTCAATGCTTATCCAAGACCTTGAGGCTTAGGTACACCTCATTTTAGTGACAATCCCAAGCTTGATGGATTTCCGCTCCAACCCAATGTGAATACACATGTATTGAGATTGACTCTCAGCTTGCAATTTCATTCAACTCCAAGCACAAAGTCCCCACATTCATTGGGCTATAGAAATCGACATGCTTGATGTCTTAAGAAGACCTTGTAAATTTAGGCGATCCCTATACCAATCAAGGCATAAGATCGACATGCCTCAATGTCGATTTAGGACCTTGAGGCCTTAAGTGATTCCTGCACCAAGCGAGGCTTAGACCCGACATCCTATTTACGCCGAAACCAAGGCTTTATGACTTGGGCAACTTGTCTTGCGATGAAAACAATCCGAATGAGCCTCAATTCCATTTTGAACACATATGACTCAAGCACATGGCCATGTTCCATAACAAATAAGATCAAACAAAAGACATTGCAAACTACCCACGGCTTGATGGGTGAGCACCTACTGGCCTTAACAATAGGATCTACTTTCTTAGAAGAAAGGGAGGAATCTTACTTACCTCAGTAAACTTGAGAACCAACCTAGATAGCTTGGTGGGTTGAGTATGTGAGGTTGAGAGAAAGTAGAAGAGGGAGGAGGGTAGGCATGAATGACGAGGGGTTCCAATGATGGAAATGAATGGGGGTTCCTCCTATTTAGAGGCACCAATCTCATCATTACTCATCCAAATGGCTTAATCATATTTCTCGGAGTGGCATAGCTATGACATTGAGGTGGCAAACCTAAGTTGCAAGGTGTCATGCATATTTTAAAAGGTGGCACACCTAATGACCTAATGTAATGATTGGAGGCTTACTTGTTTCATTCCTATTAGACCATTTATATGATGTCATCATGATTTGGTCTATTTGTTCTCTAAGGAAAATCTTATGATAATGATGATCATATATTTCAAAGACACCTAAGCCAATGACTTGCCATTCTCATTAAATGCTTAGATTTAGTTAATCATGGGGTTTGGATATTTAACACATACCTAAATTAGAGAACTTGCTTTCTAAGTTTGGACTTCTAGAATATTACACCAAGTTCTATTCTTCTTGGTCCACTTAAGCCATTGAGTCATTTGCCTCTTCCCCAAGGAAAATCTTGAGCCATCATTACCAAATCTTCAAGGGACACCTAAGTAAGATGACTCATCCTTGCATTTAATGAGGCATTCTAGAATCTTCTATATGTCCTCTCTTGTTTGATCCATTTGTCCAAGAGTCCCTTACTTAATTCTCAAGGTGAATCTTTGGTAAATTACCAAATCTAGAAATATCTATCCAAAATGGTGAGTCATCCTTTTTCAAGAAGAACCTAGGATATTCTAGAAGGTTCTATTTTGTCCATTTCCAAATAATATGGCAATCATTGGAAATAGGCGATCGAAAGTGCAATGGGAAGTGGGCAAGAGCTTTTTGTGTACACCCTTAATGACCATTTTAACACACCCAAGGTTCGGCCTTCACGCCCCATGCTAACCCGAACCATTTCTTTGGACAGTTGGTGAGCCTAAATGGTGGTCCTTGGTCTTTCTATCGATCAAGGCCAATCCTAAGGCTGCTCATGGCCTAGCACTAAGCCAAGGCACTCATGAACCTTAGAATTAGTGATGGAATAGTCACGTCTTTCACGAAGCTCATTCCGATCGATAAGACAGAGCAAAGGGAATGAGCCGTAAAACACCCAATGGGGTAATTGGGACAAGCCTCCGGTGTAAGAAAGGGTGTCCGCTGTCACTCAACAGGAGGCAGAAGACTCACCGGATGTGTGCTGAGTTTGTAGAAGAAAGCATGGATCAATCCAGTGTCCTGGTATTACGGGAGTGTGCTATGAATGTGGCTAGGGGTGTGCATGGTTCGAGTGGGCGGTTCCTGACCTAGAACTGGGAACCGCCCGCTAAGGATCGGTTCCGAAAAATTGGAATCGAGATCCACCCGTTTATTGCATGGATCCATCTAGGAACGGACCGGCGGTCCGGTTCGGTTCCCGGGTGGATCCATGAAACTAGTCTCACTAACCACGAGATGAAAATCTTAAGCTAAGGAAAACCAACATCAAAAGAGAGGACATAATTGATCTCAATTCTCAATTGCACCGAATGAAAGAGAAAACACATTCGTTTCGGTCTGATCAAGTCGTGAGGCAGAAAGCTTAAGACTTTATTAGTCGCTTGACTTATGAAGTAGTATATATTTTCGCTGGGAACCAAAGAACACAAAACCTAAGTTTCATAATCGACTTCAGTCTCTCAGTTACGCTACAACCGATAAGCTTTCGAGACCAACGGGTTACAGCATATTAGCCCCGACTTAACCCTTGCAATCCAAAATTCATCTCTACATGCAAAAATCAAATAGAACAAATCAAGAATTTCCGCTCCGGACCAGGTGGTTTCCGCAACTTTGCAAAACTCGCGTGTCTAATTCGTTGTTTTCGCTCCGATCGCCCAGCAAAAGCAAGTATCCAAGTACAAACTCAGCTTAATTCCAACCTCAAAGAAGGAAAAGGCAGAACAAAAGGATGAAATCCAGAGCCGAAAATCCCTCGAACACTGAAGAGAAATACCACAACGGAGCAAGGAATTCGCTTCGCAAAACTACTCCTCCATTTTTTTTAATATTAAAAATTATTTGGTTCGGTCTGGGTGGACGGGCGAACGGATCCGCCCATGGAATCGGGAACCGGACCGGTACCCACCGGTTCCCATAAATTGGAACCGGGAACCGGACCAGTTCCCTCAAGAACCACTGGTTCTAGACAGTTCCGGTTCGGTTCCGGGCGGTCCGGGTGGATCCCAGTTCTTTTGCACACCCCTAAATGTGGCTAGCTCGGCCATCAGGTGAGAAACTATCCACGCAGGTTCAGGAGAGCATAAGCACTACTACCGCATATAGGATGCTACTAGTATGGCAAAAGGGATAGGAATGAACCGAAGCATGCACCGATCAGAGGAAGAATGTTTTGGGGTGATTTTATCAAAGTAGCGAGCGGAGTTGTGGTTAAGTTTGCAGAATTTCAGTTTGTGGTAATAAAGCTATAGAAAGAAGAATCACTAGCTAGAGATGTAATTGACTAGTTTGCTTATGTATAACTTTGACATCTTATATAAAAAGGTTTGGCTCGATGAGCTTTTTGTTGTAATGTAATATAGTTTGACCCGTCAATGTAAATCCTGGTTAGTGATCTTTTGTGTACAAACGCTTGATTATCGCATTTTGTTCAAATATATTAGGATGTTCTTCACAAATATTCGTCTTATCCAAAATTGTTCTGATTGATGTGATTTAGACCGTTTAAATTGAGTGTATCAATTGCTTGCAGTAAGACCTTCTTCAAGCCCAATCAGATCGGAAGAACTCCGAAGGATCATCTTTAGATCTCGTAGGAAGAACTCCTCGGAATCTCTTTTCAAAATGGCGAGTTTCGAAAACTGGAAAGTTTGTCTTCGCAATTAATCGCAGGTTGTAGCAAGTCTCACCTTTCGCAAGTGATCGCAGCCTATAGCCTTGAAGTGCGAAGTGTCGAAAAGGTCTTCTTCTTGCAACTGGTGCATCATCGCAGGCCAGATCGTTCCCGTTCGCCCGCTGCATTATCACGCCCGGGAGCATTTTCTTTGCACGGAGCACTATCGCAGCCCGTAGCATCCCTTTCAACCAGTGCATTGTCACAGCCCAATCATTATCTTCGTACAGAGCATTATCGCAGCCTCAGCATGCAACAAGTCCTAGATTAGGAAGACATTGATGCTCATTTTTATGTATACGGATATGCTGTTACATGATAATTGCAATATCTCCAGTTTTTTTAGCTTAAGAAAACTGTCTTGCTTAGTTGTTATCACTGAAGTGGTTTCCAGCAAGGTTAAGGACTTCCAGATTTTGGAGCTGAGAGAGCAAAGAGGGTATCGGGCCTTCAAATTTATTGGTGTCAAGGTGAACCAGGGTTAGTTGAGTCATGTTCATGGGATAAGATGGTGAAAGACCTGATTGTTGAATCATGTGTAGGCCTAATTCAGTGAGATGCGCGAAGCTCGTGAGCAAAGGCGGTATGGCACCGGTTATCTCATTGTCAAAGAGTCTTAATTTGACTAGCAGAGACAGGTTTCCAATTGAAGGTGGAATCTCGCCTATTAGCATGATTCTTTCGAGGTTCAAATTGGCGATCGTTGTCAGCTTCCAAACCCAAAACAGAGAAAAAAATGGGCTAAACAATCGATGGTTTCATTATCCGATCTAGGGATTCAAGCTTGGTAAGATTATTGAATGAATACGGGATCATTCTAAAAAATTCACAACCTACAAGACCAAAATAACTCAAAGACCAAAGGTTTGAAAAAAGCACCCAAAAATCCTAAACCTATTATATTGGTATCAATTTAGTTATAAACTTTTTAATTGGACCAATTTTGTCATAAACATTTTCATATTGATACCAAATTCAGTCCATTAAGCCAGTTTAGGCTGGAAATTACTGACGTGGAAGCTAGCCGTTCTACCAACGCTAATGTGGACATTTTTAATTTTTTTTTTTTTTTTTAAAAAAATTGGGACTATTGTGGACAGCATAGGACGGCTGCAAGGGTCGTGCCCTTGCTAGAGGCTACAAGGGCCGCCCTCGCCTAGATAGAGTGAGGATGAGTCCATGCCATATTCAACGAGGACTACTCTCATCTAGGCCGTAAGGGTCGTGCCCTCCCCAAAGGCCACAAGGGATGCCCTTGCCTAAAAGGCGTGAAGGTCGGGCCCTTGCTAAATTTAGTGAGGGCCGCCCTCACCTAAGGCCACGAGGGCTGCGATGCCCTCGCCAACCCTCACTTGTGGCCAGTCGCCAACCATGTTGATTCGGTACTAGCCACAATCCAAAAGGAAAAAAAGAAAGAAAAGAATTTAAAAAAGAGAACAAATAAACAATTTATTTAAAAATATCCACATCAACATCGGTTATGTCACATCGGATGGCCAATGTCCATGTCAATAATTTCTAGACTAAATTAGTCAGATGAACTGAATTAGTACAGATGCAAAAAAGTTTAGGAATAAATTAATTCAATCGAAAGATTTAAGACTGAATTTGTACTAATTCATTAGGTTTATGACTTTTTTTGTACTTTTTCGTTAAACGTTTCCAATTGACGGTGGTAACTCCCTGGAAAACGTGCAGCAGGTAGTTGCGATGTAGCAGGACTACTCGAGATAAAGTCCAGTAAGTGTCCCACGGGAATGTCGTCACCCATATTGAGATGTGGCAGTCACGGTTAATAGAACCATAGATAAGAGTACTTCCTTGGTCAAGAACAGTTGCATGGCCAGTGTTCTCATCACACTCTACGCCATCCCATAAGCAGCAATCCCGATTTGGTTTCTAGGTTAGTCTTTGGATAAACGAGAGGATCGCTCGTAATGTTGGTGAGTGTTAAGCTTTCCTCAAATTGCAGCAAAGCATACGTCTCTTCCATACGACACTGTGGTTTATAGAATCAGATAAATTGTGCATAGCCACAAGATGAAACTCCATACAACAAAAGTTATGTTGATCGACACATCGACTCTTTCTGTTTATGTCTGTTAAGCAAGTAAAGTTATGTTGATCGACAACACTGTACACTCAGCTTGTCGCGAGCGTGAAAATTTTCGGACAATGACTTTGTCAACTGTTCAAATGATGTTCCACATTAAAATTTTGTGTTGTACCCGTAGGGAACTGGATTTAATATAAAATAAAATAAAACCATAGCAAACTCTATTCTATTGTTGATGGGTATCTTGCAATAAAGAACATGCTATCTTTATTTGATTTATCAAATCATTACCATTTGCTGGTGTCAAACATGACCTAAGTATTTGCACATATATATAAGTGTTGGCACTCAGACCTGTCAGTCAATTGCTTTCAAACATTTTAGCACAGTCTCTGCAAGTTAGTTGGAAGGCTTGGTCCTTGATGGTCCTTGATGTTATGCGCTTTTCTAAACCTGAAACAGTTTCCAAGGTATGGTCCCGGGCAAAAAAAAAAAGGGCGAATAGAAAATCTACCACTCAAGATCGAATAGATCGGGATAAGTACACTAATGGTGCCATAAGTTGTGTACGGCGCCACTTTGGTGCCAAAAGTTTCCGCCGGATCACTTAAGTGCCAAATCGGAGAAAAACGATCACTTTGGTGCCATCGGCGAGAAATTCCGGCCAAAATGATTACGTGGCTTTATATTTAAAAAAAATTCGATAAACCCTTTAAACGACGTCGTTTTCTGTCCTACTTAAGAAAACGACGTCGTTTTGCCGTCCTATGTGGATGGCTTAGGAAAAACGACGCCGTATTATTGCTCATTTGTGATTGAAATTAGGGTTTTTTTTTTTTTTTTTGTTCATCCTCGCCGACCAAGCTTGCTCGGCCACCGTCGCTTGGCCACTGTGCTCGGCCACCATCGCTCGGCCACCGTGCTCGGCCACCATCGCTCGGCCACCGTGCTCGGCCACCATCGCTCGGCCAAGAAGTGATGGGAAAATAGGAGGCGAGGGCAGAGGAGGAGGAGGAAGAAGGGGGATTGAAGGTGCAGAGAGAGAGAGAAGACGAGGAGTGTTAGGGAAACAAGGAGGGTGTAGATGGAGATGGTAGATTGGGCTCTGTTCAAAGAGTCGCTGGTGCTGGTGTTGTTCTTCGAGGAAGAAGACGCCGCCGCCATGGCTTCTCTCTCTCTGTTGGCGTTGTTCTTCAGGGAAGAAGACGACATCGCCATGGCTTCTCTCTCTGTTGGTGTTGTTCTTTGGAGAAGAAGATGATGCTGCCATGGCTTCTCTCTCTGTGCTGGTGTTGTTCTTCGGGGAAGAAGACAACGCCGCCGCCATGGCCTCTCTCTCTCTCTCTCTCTCTCTCTCAATTTGGGGATTAGGGTTTCGACTTGGGGTGCCAAACGACGTCGTTTGGTGGTTTACTTGCTGACTAGACTCTCCGGCGAGCCACATCGGTATAAGAAATTAATAAAAAAAGGCCACGTCGGATTTCCGGCCAATTTCGTCGGCATTGGCACCAAAGTGAGCGTTTTTCAAATTTTTTGGCACTTAAGTGATCCGACGGAAACTTTTGGCACCAAAGTGAGCGCCGTACACAACTTATGGCACCATTAGTGTACTTATCCCGAATAGATCTTGTATGGTAAGAGATGATCAATATATACCTCTAGCATAGACAAACCTACCATCATAACCTGTTGGCGAGTCCACGCAATGGCATGTCAAGGGTCAGTGCTGATGATTTATTTGCTCATACTAGTCCCATTAACTAATGTGTGTTTTCTCTCTCTGTTGAATTTTTGTCTATATCTCAAGCTGGTGATCTCTAAAGTGGCCATAGGTAAGATTCTAGAATGGTGAAGGGGTAAGGAATGAAGTGAATTGCACACCAAATAGGGGGGAGAGCATGTTTAGGATGTGTGTGCGTGTGTAAAAATTGTAATTAACTCATGAATACACCTTTTGGTATATCACTATGCTTAGCTTAGGAACTCAAAGTTAAGTGTACTCAGATGGGAGCACTACCAAGATAGCTAACTCCTGAAAAAGTGTCTTCTTGTAGGCCAAACTACCAAACCACGAAACTTAGTATGAGATGGCCAAAGCGAATAACACTTTGAATGAGTTAAACCCAGAATATCACAAATTGAAAATTAAGTGGTACTTGTGTTAACTTCAAGCGAAAATTTAGATGTAATGATGTGGTAGAAATTATACCTAAATTGCGATCAAAGCACTCAGACACCACACAACCAAGATTGCATTGCTTGAGCACTGTCAGGACAAATGATTGGCGTCATGACAACCTCGCACACGTAGGCCGTCAATCAGGAGCACATATTTTATTACGTTCCCCCGATGCCTTAATGAGGAATGCACTCCATATTAGCCCCGCAGTTAACATTACCGCCACCCCTCTCTTCAATGCTTTGATCTTCATGTGATTGCTCACTTCTCTCTGTATAGTGTTATTAATCTTGTGTTTCAGTGAGTGTTTTCAAAGTAAGGTAGAATCATATGTAGTTTCCGTGCTTGCAGAGTCAAATATTTATAGTTGTTTTTAATGTCATTAAATGGTTTTTTTTTTTGGGTCGAAAATTAAATGGTGAGTTAGCTACAAAGAAAACAACAGAATGTTGTGACTAGTCAAAGAGGTGGCGAAAGTGCATCCTTTGTTTAATAGGATGGAGAACATCAGCTTTGTGAGGAAAGACTTTTTCTCTGATTTTAGACTGAATTTAAATGGGTGACCGCAAAATATTTGATGTCCTATCTTATTTGAACTTGTCATCCAAACATTACACAAAGAGAATTTTCGGTGATTGATACATATATAATTCCTTTTTTCCTGGCTTAACACATGTTCATACATATCATTTCATTCGTCTAGTTGGCAATACCACTAAGTCATGCTCTCATGTTATGTCCTGCCAAAAATTGACAGTCTTATGCACATCGTAAAACATTGATTGCATGAAGATATTTAACACTAATCCGAAGAGGCATGACAAAGCCAAATTCAATATCTTGTAAAGTTTACCTTTCTTTTTTGTATTTATATCTCAAAATCTATTTCCAGATAATAGAGAGTGGACTCATGTTACCACAATTGAAAATTAAAAAGACGTTCTTCACTCATGGTCACGCAGAAAATTAAAAAGACACGTTTTATTAGTTGAGCAATAAAACCACAAAGGCATTACATAAGTTTAATGACTTTAGTGCAAAGAATAAGTCTTCTGGCAACTCTGAGAGCATGAATCCGCACAAGCTCCAACCTTGTTCTCATCCACTCCAACTTTATTGCTTTCTACATGAGGTCAAATATAAAACAGGAGATTATAAAAGTTACATCAAAATTGAAATTGAATTGATTTAGTATGCAACACTTCTTTCATAATTAAAATATATCAATGAAACACTGATAAACAAAACAAGATTATACAATGAATTTCTTGATTTTAAGGATCTAATAAGAAGTTATGTTATATCTTTTTTATCTCAATGTAAAGATTATTACCTAGATGGTGGCCAAGACAAGTAGACAATACACAACCAACGTTGCAATGCTCTAATGGCATGACCGTCGAGGACTCTCCTAGATACCGCCCACGGCAAGAGCGATAGCATCCAAATGGGTTACTAAGCCAGAAACATTTTAATATACACTTCCACTTCCTTGACATAAGTATGCGCGCATCAGCGTTAGCATTGACACCGATGGATGACCAGAGTATTAAAGCCACCACGAGTATCGTCGACCCCATTCTATTGGATGCAATTACCACCATGGCTATTCCCACCTAAACTACTTTTAGCCTATCTCTCTCTATGAATCTTGATAGCTTTGAGACCTAGTACAGTGATGTGTTGAGATGAACAAATGCATCACCTTTATACTCAAAGATTTATTCAATCTGTTGAATGAGTTGGTGACTAGAAAGGTATGTAAAGGAGAAAGATTATCCTTTTCATTTAATGATATATATCCTATAGTTGAATGATATGGATTTCTTACCAATTTTTATGTCTAGTAAAAAGGTGAATAATTGCATTTTATGATATATAGCATCTAGTTAAATTATATGGATTTCTAACCATTTTTAGGTCTAGTAAAGGTGGCAATAATTGCCATCTATTGTTTGTGACAATCTCTTCTTATATTGGGGTAGTTGTCAAATTTATCTCATCAATAAGTTTCTTTTTAAATAAAGGTTGAGCATGGTTCTAGGGTAGAACCTTGAACCTGAGAATTGAACCAGCGGTAGGGGTGAGCATCAGTCTAGGGTCAACCCCGGACCAACCTTGGACCGGCCCAACCCTACCGGTCTTGGTCCGGTTCCCAGGGAGACCGGGTCTGTCCTTGGTCCTAGGATTCCTAGACCAACACTGTACATGTTGGTTATCGATCCTAAGAGTTTAGGGTTGGTCCAACTCGGATCAACCTTGATTATTTATATATATATATATATATTATATATCTAATATATTATTTATAATATTTTATATATAGAAAATCCTAAAATAAATGGCATCAATAATATTAAATAGCTCCTTAGTGATGAGTTCAAGTAATTTTACACTATTTTTTAATAATTTAGATCTTTTAATATCTTTTATGGCGTCAATAACCATAATTTACAAAGGAGGAAAATGTTTTTGTGATGAGTCCTCACGGCGTTCAAACGGGTATAAACAGCTCCTCACGGCATCCTCCTCTAGTACTTGTTCTCTTTTATCTTATTTGTCTTCTTAATCTTTAATTTGTCAAAATCGAAAGAAACAACTTCTCCGCTTGCCACTCAACACTCACCTCACTTGCTTTGAGTCACTCATGCCGCTCGTCAGGGCTTGTTGCTCCCTACTCGATGCTTGACACTCACCCCACTTGACACTCGTTGCTCGCCTCTCTTAGCTGACCTCGCTTGTCACTAAACCCATAGGGTCGGTCTAATCCTCGCTTTACCTTTTCAAGGAGTACAAAAAATGAAACAAAAAATTATCGATTGGTCTCGAGTTGACCCTGAAACCGGGCCAAACTCATTCGGCTACCTTTTTCAGAGAGTACAAAAAATGAAATAAATAAATTATTGGTTGGTTCCGGGTTGACCCTAGAACCAGACCGAACCCACTAGGTAAGTCCGGTCCTCGGTCCTAAGCTTAATAAAGTCAGTTCTCAGTCCCAAAAATTGAAAATCAACACTATGCGGGTTGGTTCTAGGGTTAGGGGGTAGGCCAGCCCAACCCGGACCACGCTCACCCCTAACCAATGGAAATCTATTTCAACAAGTAGATTCTAGGTTCTATGCTTATAGAACTTAGAACTTGGAACTTGGAACTTGGAACTTAGAACTTGGAACTTGGAACTTAGAACTTTGAACTTTGAACTTAGAACTTGGAACAAATTTTTGTAATATTTCTTGGTCTAATCTTCAAGTGATCATGCGGTATTCTATGGCATTCGACAATGAGTGTATAATTTGGAACCACTAGTCCAAGCTTCCATTTTATGATTAAGTGTAACAACCCTAATTCTATCTCCAGTGTCCTGAGTGGCACAGGTTATTTATGCGACGACCCAGTATCCAACCATCAAGCTAGGCATCACATACTTTTTGGGGCTTCATAGCTCAACCAAGGCATCATGTTTAATGAACAAGGCATCGCCGCCAACGCTATGTGACGATGAACGTTTTTTCCTCTTTAAGTGCACACACACAAGTGAATCACACAAGTTGATTCTTATCTTTTCTTTTAGCTGACATATGCATGACCCGAAGGCGTGCTCATTTAGTCATGTGTGCCATGAGTTCTTGCACTAATCTAATAAACATGCCGAGAACGATCCTTGGTCCGTAACTTCAATCAGCCACTTAGCGCCAATCCCTGCACTAAACAAGGCTCGAAAACGGCACACCTCAATGCCGATCCAAGACCTTGAGGCTTGGGTACACCTCATTTTAGTGACAATCCCAAGCTTGACGGATCTCCGCTCCAACGCAATGTGAATAAACATGTATCGAGAATGACTCTCAGCTTGCAATTTCATTCAACTCCAAGCACAAAGTCCCCACATCCATTGGGCTATAGAAATCGACATGCTTGATGTCTTACCAAGACCTTGTAAATTTAGGTGATCCCTATACCGATCAAGGCATAAGATCAACATGCCTCAATGTCGATTTAGGACCTTGAGGCCTTAAGTGATTCCTGCACCAAGCAAGGCTTAGACCCAACATCCTATTGATGCCGAAACCAAGGCTTTATGATTTGGGCAACTTGTCTTGCGATGAAATCAATCCGAATGAGCCTCAATTCCATTCTAAACATATATGACTCAAGCATACGGCCATGTTCCATAACAAATAAGATCAAACAAAAGGCATTGCAAACTACCCATGGCTTGATGGGTGAGCTCCTACTAGCCTTAACAATAGGATCTACTTTCTTAGAATAAAGGGAGGAATCTTACTTACCTCGGCAAACTTGAGAACCAACCTAGATAGCTTGGTGGGTTGAGGATGTGAGATTGAGAGAAAGGAGAAGAGGGAGGAGGGTAGGCGTGAATGGCAAGGGGTTCTAATGATGGAAATGAATGGGGGTTCCTCCTATTTAGAGGCACCAATCTTATCATTACTCATCCAAATTGCCCAATCATATTTCTCGAAGTGGCATGGCTATGACATTGAAGTGGCAAAACTAAGTTGCAAGGTGTCATGCATATTTTAAAAGGTTGCACACCTAATGACCTATGTAATGATTGGAGGCTTACTTGTTTCATTCCTATTTGACCATTTATATGATGCCATCATGATTTGGCCTATTTGTTCTCTAAGGAAAATCTTATGGTAATGATGATCATATATTCAAAGATACCTAAGCCAATGACTCACCATTCTCATTAAATGCTTAGATTTAGTTAATCATGGGGTTTGGATATTTAACACATGCCTAAATTCGAGAACTTGCTTTCTAAGTTTGGTCTTCTAGAATATTCCACCAAGTTTTATTCTTATTGGTCCACTTAAGCCATTGAGTCATTTGCCTCTTCCCCAAGGAAAATCTTGAGCCATCATTACCAAATCTTCAAGGGACACCTAAGTGAGATGACTCATCCTTGCATTTAATAAGGCATTCTAGAATCTTCTATATGTCTTCTCTTGTTTGATCCATTTGTCCAAGAGTCCCTTACTTAATTCTCGAGGTGAATCTTTGGTAATCATTACCAAATCTAGAAATATCTATCCAAAATGGTGAGTCATCCTTTTTCAAGAAGAACCTAGAATATTCTAGAAGGTTCTATTTTGTCCATTTCCAAATAATATAGCAATCATGGGAAATAGGCCATCAAAAGTGCAATGGGAAGTGGGCAAGAGCTTTTTGTGTACACCCCTTAATGACCATTTTAACACACCTGAGGTTTGGCCTTCATGCCCCATGCTCACCCGAACCATTTCTTTGGACGGTTGGTGAGCCTAAATGATGGTCCTTGGTCCTTCGGTCAATCAAGGCCAATCATAAGGCTGCCCATGGCCTAGCACTAAGCCAAGGCACTCATGAACCTTAGAATTAGTGACGGAATAGCCGCATCTATCACTAAGCTCATTCCGATCGACACCTAATCCATATGTATGGTTCATGGCCAATGCACTATCGTTGCATGATCAAACATCACCAATTCAAGAATTTTTTTCGATCATTAAGAATTGAATAGTGAATGATGCATTTTTGGTTGGAAGACAATCACATTTGATTGAGTTGAATCGTTCATGTATCGGTGCATAGCCGGGCAAAATCACTTACGGCGAGGGGCTATGACCAATCGTGACCATCCGGCAATCCAAAATCGTCCCATGACCAATTCTCGTTATCCAAAAGTCATTTTATGAGCTGGCGATCCAATTCCACTGATATGGTCGGTAGGTCATTCGCAACCAACACCTAGGCCAGTTCATGATCAGTCAATCGGTCGGATTATGACCAATCCTTGATTCTTTTCTGCTCGAACCGATCGATCCCATGGCTAATGGTCCATGGTCAATCCATTCATGATCTTATGGTCGATCCTTATGAGGTCGAAATCGAGGATGTTACATTAAGACTTACTTTGTTAACATTTCATATTTTTCGTGTATCTAAATAAAAGTAATGGTTAGTATATTTTAGAAACGAGTAGTGGTTATTAAATGTGATAATTCACTACAATCATTCAATTAATAAAAAATGTGAAACATAGGTAGACTTTGGAACCTATAATATAGTAGGGTTCTAGGGTATGCTAAGCAAGTTTTAAGTTCTAGAAGATGAAGTGTTCCAATGGGTAGGTTTCAAGTGGAACCTATATGAAACCTAGAATTGCCCACTCTTATTTTAAACTACCCTAATTTTCTTAGGAACCAAATTTCCCACAAATAATTTTTTTTTTTATTTGGGTTGATGCAGAAACCAGTTAATCAGCAAGAATTGTATGCAATAGTTTTCACAATAGCAATGTCGAACAAGAATTAAAGTCAACCCATAATGAGAATGATATTTGTTTGGTAGGCACAGGAGTCAAAGCACAATTGAAACATGTGAAACAAGATTATACAAACCTAAAAAAAGAAAATTCCTAACTAAAGATAATGTTGGTTGTATTGTTGATGTCTATAGTAACACACACTATGAATTTGCAATAGCGTGCTATTTCAAACATGTTTTGTATACATAGACATGTTTTGTACATGTATGTGCACCCTATTTGTGGGATGAATGAAGAAAAGGTTATTTGCAATCTAAAAAGTACATATGTTTGTGGCAATATTCATTATGATGTTTGGCAATGATGTTTGTAAAAGTGAAGGTTCCTTATGATGTTTGTGGTTTTTCATAATTCAAATCCTCTCTAGAAACATATGGTACTTAAAAGAGAGGCCGCAAAATCTCATGGCCCTAGTGGCACTTATTTCAAAGGAAAAAAGAGAAGCTAATAGGGACAAAAAAAGTCAGCATCTTATAAGATACATGTTAACTAAATATTTATACTTGTATAGTCTACAAAGCATAGTTCTCATGAACAATCACATTTTATTGTAATAAGAAGCTATTACAAGCATAGTACTTCATCGATCCCGCATCATTAACAAATAAAAGAAATCCACAACACTATTTCACTAAACCCATAAGAATTTCAAGTTATTCCAAATGGATGTCCAAAGTGCATTTTTAAATGGATTTATCTAAGAAGAAGTTTATGTAGAACAACTTCCCGGTTTTGAAGACCCAAGGAAACCAAACTTAATATTCAGACTGAAAAATATTTTATATGGATTAAAGCAAGCACCTCGAGCTTGATATGACAGGTTAGTAAGTTTTTAATTCAAAATGGTTTTGTCAAAGAAAAAGTGGACACTACCTTATTCATTAAAAGAGAATGTAAAAATTTCCTACTTGTTCAAATCTATATTGATGATATTATATTTGCATCACCTAACGAAAACCTATGCAATAAGTTCTCTAAGTCTATGTAGGATGAATTCGAGATAAGCATGATGGGTGAACTATCCTTCTTTCTCGGACTACAAGTGAAACAATTGAAGGAAGGAATTTTCATTTACCAAAAAAATATATATACTAAAGAACTTTTAAAAACTTTAGATTGGAGAATTGCAAAAAATTGATATACCAATATCAAGTTCTTCAAAGCTGAACAAAGATGAAGGAAGAAAGAAAGTTGACCAGAAGTTGTACATGAGTATCATTGGTTCACTTCTTTATCTTACTACTTCTAAACTTGACATTTTGTTTAGTGTTTGCGTTTGTGCCAGATTTCAATCATATCCCAAAGAATCTCATCTAAGTGTTGTGAAACACATCATCAAATACATTGCAACAACCTCTAAGTTAGGTCTATCGTATCCCAAAGAAGGAGACTTTACTCTCCTTGGATATTCAGATGCAAATCTAGTAGGATGCGGAATTGATAGAAAGAGCACATCCGGCACTTGTCAATTGCTTGGTAGCAGCACAGTATCTTGGTTTTCAATGAAGCAAAGTACTGTAACTCTTTCAACAGCAAGAGCAGAGTATGTGGCTTTTGAAAGTTGTTGTTCTCAAATCTTATGGATAAAACAACAACTAAGAGATTTTGGAATCGAAAACTCATGCACCAAGATCAAATGTGATAACACCAGCCCGATTAATCTCACAAAGAATCCAATTCTTCATTCAAAAGCAAAGCACATAGAGATTCGACACCATTTTATTAGAGATCATGTTCAAAATGGAGAAGTTTTGATCAATTTCATTGACTCAAATAATCAACTGGCGAGCATATTTACAAAACCTCTAGAGAAAAGTTTATTTGAGTCTATTCGCTCTAGACTTAATATCTTATCTCTTAAAGTCTAGAGAATCTCAGACTCAAGGATAAAGTCTGAAGATGCTCAAACTTAGAAGACCAAGAGTTACGACTGTAAGTTTTTTTGGTTCTAGCAATTTAACTTTCGGATAAAAACTCAAAAAGGTATGATTGCTTATTAATCGCAAATTGATTGATGTTATATTTCCAAGTTTTTGAAGTTGTAGCTATTATTCTTTTTCAAAAAGGAAGTTATCATTTTTGAAAAGATAGTTATCTATTTTCAAAAAGGCAGTTATCCATTTTTGAAAATGCATTTTTATTTTTCCTTTTATGTCGATTCATATACCTCGTTTTGATTGCTTTATATACTGTCTTTCTTCTTCATTTTTACCCACAAACCCTAGAGCTCAGAAATTCACTTTCTTATTTTTTTCTCTCTAGTTTAATTCATAAAGTTTTCATCTTTCTCGCGAATCAAGTTCGAAAAATCTACTCAAAGATTGTAATAATGTCTTCCCAAAGAAAGTCCTCAAGGATTGCAAGCAGGGAACCACATCATATGCGTGAGGGTCCTATGCACTTCGATCTGACTAAAGAATAAGACTCTCCAAGGCAGCAGTAGAATCAACAACATTCTCAACCGCGCCATTCTTCTCAAGCTAGACCACAAGAGCCTCAGCAACAACAAGTAGAGGAAGAAATTATTGAGGATGTCAAACCTATAAGGACTCTTAAGCCTGCATTTACTTTCAAACTTTACACCACCTTGAAGGAAGGTGGTTCTACAATGACCTTTATTGATGAATTTTTTAGTGAGAAGGGGTACCAAAATGAAACCATTTTTTTAAGAATGATGGAACGATTGTGAATTGCTCCTGTTGGTTTGGCAAAAAGGGATTTTGCGAATTTTCCAAGTGATTCACATTTTGGAGGAGTTAATCAACCTGAGGGAAAAGATGACGATGAAAAGATGTTCACTCATTTTAAGCCTAGGATGGGTGTTGCTACGAACATTCGTGGAAGAAGAGTGGATATGTTTCGTTCTGAGGAACACAAGCAAGTTTATTCTAAACCGCTGAAGTGTGGGGTGATGAACCCAAGGAGTGTGGATTTTGATTTTCTTGATTCGTTGAATGTAAAGTTACGGGAGAAGTTTACTTTACTTCAACTTGAACAATTTTGCTCTAAGACAGTTGTAGCTCATCCAGAACTTACTACATATTTCTATTCCAATCTAAGTTTTTTAGATACGAATAGATTTTCCTTCAATGTTAGAGACCAGGATTATGTGGTAGATTTGGACACTCTAGCTGATGTGATTAGAGTGGAGAGAGGGATTTTCCAATCAATTAGCGTGTCTATTGGTCATGCCACTATGGAGCTTGTTTGAGATAGAATTGTAGAAGGCTAGATTTCATATTTGAGGATGAGTGCCTCTAATATCTTGCTCCATAAGATTGTGATTAATTGTCTCAAACCTAAATCCACATCAAAGATTGATGTCTCCAATTCTGAAGCAAAGCTAATGTACGCCATCAACACTGATTACAAGTTCTCTCTGCCTCACACCATCATGTTTCACATGTATAGGTCAATGGTAAAGGACAAGGGACAACTCCCTTATTCTGGACTTGTTACTCGTCTGTTTAGATATCTTAACATTCAGCCTCCTAAAATTCTGTGTTCGAACCATTGATCCAATGGTGGTGGACTGAAGATGGTTTCAAAGATGCGTCTAAATGAGCTAAATAAGGCTTTAGAGAAATTTAAGGAGAATGCCTCTGTCAAGACTCAACAAGACCCTATGGCTGCAAAAAGAAAAGGCAAGGAGTCCATGACAGCTCCATTTAAGAAGAGGAGAGCACTCATCTTGCAGGATGAAGAGGATGAGGATGGCATAACTATCTCCGCTCTTGCCTTAAAGAACTTACAGCATCTTGTTCTAGAGACAGAGGATCAAGAGAACCAAGATAGAGAGTAGACAGAGCAAAGGAGTGAAGAAAGGGAAAATGAGGAAAGAAGAAGAAGAGGGAAGAACAGAAGAAGAAGAAGAAGAAGAAGAAGAAGAAGAGTGAAGAGGAGAACAAATAGAAAGAGAAAGTCATGGTGATTCTCTAGCATAAGAAGAAAGACAAGATCATTGTGACATTGAAGATGAGCTAGAGCAAGAAGAGTACTTCTCTCCACCTAAAGGCACTGAAACAAGGGAGCTGCTGATAAAAGAGGTACTTTTTCACTTGCTTTTACTAGTGATAATGTTAGTCGTTCTCCAGCCGATCCAGAGGATATGTATGCCTCTCACTTTCTTGAAGAAGGTAATGAGGCTTCATCTCCAAGTCTAGATGATCGTGCTGAAGTTCCATCATCCGACAACACTCAACAAACTGATCATGCTGAAGCAAGCACTCAAATTGACAACTTAGCAGACTTTAAAAGATTGCTTGAACTTCTTCTAGAGATCAAAGGTCAGGTTTATGCCTTTGGATGTGAATTTCAGATCATGCAGAATGCTCATCAAGCCACTTCAGTTTTTTTGCACGACCAAATTCAGGCCCTTAATCTTTAAGTTCAAGCAAATGCAAAGGGTGAGAAATTAGCGCAACTGAAGGAAGATATGAGAAAACTGGAGGAGACTGTCAAGTCTATGAGAGATTTCCAGCTCGTTGGCATTCCCAAACATTCTTAATTTGATTCAATTCTCTTTATATTCTCTACTTTTTGCTGTTGACAAAAAGGAGGAGAAGTTGGTGTAGATTTGACTCTGGTTTTGATTGGTTGGTTTTGATTATTATTATTTTTTTGATTGATTTTTTTGACTTATCTTTGTTTGGATGGACTGGTTTGGACTATTTTGATCTTTTTAATGCTTGCAGTATCTTAAGCTATGTTGATGATTATGGTAAAGATAGTTATTTTTACAGGACTAACTCGTTTTCTGTGGATGCAGAATCGCTACTATCTTTATCCTAATTCACTTATCTTTTATGAGATATCTTGGTTTGCTTAAGTATTGTCTGGCAGGTCAAAAGTATCCAAATCTATAAGAAAGTTTTGTCACCATCAAAAAGGGGGAGATTGTTGGAGAAAACTTTCCTATTTGTTTTGAAGTTGACAAAGTGTTTCCATCAGTCTAGTCTAAAAACTTGCAGACTCTACCGTCAAGTCTAAAGACCTCCAGACTCAAGATTTAAAATATGCCATAATTGACAATTTCCAAACCGACGAAGAAAAGTTTTATCCATTGAAGAAGACTTACTCATATGCAAGTATATCTTTAAGGATTTGATTGGTACGTTTGAAGAGGATCCCACGACTGGAGATGGCATCTCGAAATATTTTATTCGTGTTAAAATTGATTTGAGTAATTTAGATCCGTTGATTGGCAAAGTATACTTGGAAGATTCTACTTATGGAAACCTAGATCCTAATTGTATGGGCGAGTAGGATTGGTGGGCTATCATCATACTCCTTAAATGACTCGAGATCTCCCTAAATTGATTCTGTCCAACGGATTGATTGGAAGAACTCCTTTGAAATGTGCCAACGGTTATGAAAACATGAAAGAGTATATAAGGAAGACGCTCTAGTTATTCGATAGTGTGCGTGATAGAAAAATTCCAAAGTCTGAAGCTCATTCTTCTTTGTTGTTTCATTTGCTGAGCTTAAATTTATACTCAAAAGAGAGATTAAATACTTGTGAAACTTTGAAGAAGTGTAGCGGAGTCTCTATATTGTGGAATCAATGACATGAGACTATAAAATCTCTTTTGGTTCTTAGTAGAATCCAGCTAGTAGATTGTCAGTGCGGGAAAGTGGACGTAGGCTTGGTCTAAGACGAACCACTATAAACCTTGTGTCTTAATTCTCTATCCCTAATCTCTTTACTTTAATCCGCAGCTCTGTATAATTGTCTATAGTCTTTTACATTTTCAATCCATCACTCTTAAAAGTCAGATTAATTTGTTAAGTTTAGCGAAAACGTGTTTGAACACCTATTTACCCCCTTCTAGGTGCTCCTACTAGTCCTTTCAAAATCATGGTGCCACACTAAGCAATCTCTCCATTGTCGGTATCAGTATTAGCATTACAAGCTCTAGCATTTTCTAGCTTCAACATTTTTAACTATAAAAGATATTGCCCTAGTATATAGCAGGATTCTAGAGTATACACCATTAACAAGAAAATTATATGTATGCCATTAGCAAAATAGGTGACCTCTTGGGAAGTGGTTTTTTAAAACAAATTGTTTCTACACTTGAATTCTACTTCTTCTTTTTTATTTTATTTTTATCAAACTCCACAATTCCATCAATCTCCCACTTGGAGTTGATCTTTAAAGCGGCAATAATCTTTTATAGTTTTCATTCATCTTTGTAGCCCAATTTGTCCTAATGGGGTGGTCCTCCTATTACTAACCATGGAAGCCAACTGAGGTAATGCATAACCTTAATTTCTCAGTGGTGACAACCTTTGTTAATATATCCGCTACATTTTCTGCACCAAAAATCTTTTCATCGACAATGTCCCATCATCTACAAACTAACGAATTTGATGATACTTTAACTCAATGTGTTTTGTTCTTAAATGAAATATCGAATTCTTTGCAAGACAGATAGCACTCTAAGGGCCTGTTTGTTTATTTTTGTTTATGTTCTCCGAAACAAAATTTTATATTCTTTTTGTTTCGGAAAACAAAAAAGAACATAAACGCGTTTGCTAAAACTTTTGTTTACGAAAACAGATTTGGAATAGAAATAAGAAATAGAAAAAGTTGCTTTGGACACATTTGGTAACGATTTTGTTCCCAAGAACATATTCTAATCAGAAATGATTCTTTTTAATTCTATTCCTAGGAACAATTTCTAAGCAAAAAAAACGTGTTTCATAATTGTACAAAAAATTTATCTGGAATTTAAAAAAAAATAAAAATATGTTTGGTAACTACATTATATTCCAATTCTAAAATTTTATCAAATTATAGAAATTCTATTGATTAATTATATTTATACTAAGTAATAAGCATATTAAATAATCAAATTTTTATTAAATAGTAAATAATAAACTATGGTATAAACTATAAATATAAATACTAAATAAAAATTAAAAATTAAAAATTAAATATGTATTCTATATATAGTAAAATTTCCATTGATACTTCAAATCATTTTTTTTATTTTTTAAATAGTTTTATTAGTTTTTTTCTTTTTTTTTTTTTTTTTTTTCTTCCTTTCTTCCTCCACTTCTTCTTCTCCTCCTCCTTTTTTTTCTTTTTTTTTTCTTATTAATTTTTCTTTCTTCTTCTTCTTCTTCTTTTTTTTCTTCTTCTCATTTTTTTTCTTTTTTTTTTTCCTTTCTTTCTTCTTCTTCTTCTTCTTCTTCTTCTCCTTTTTTTTTTTTTGCTTTTCTTCTCCTTCTTCTTCTCCCCGCTTCTTCTTCTTCTCCCTTTTTTTTTTTTTTTTCCTTTCTTCCCCCTTCTCCTTCTCCTTCTCCATCTCCTCCTACTCCTCCTTCTCCTGCTCCTCGTCCTTCTCCTTCTTCCTCGTCCTCCTTCTCCTCCTTCTCCTCCTCCTCCTTCTCCTTCTCCTTTTTTTTTTTTGCTTTTTTTCCTTTCTTCCTCCCCTTCTTCTCCTTTCTCCTTCTCCTCCTCCTCCTCCTTCTCCTTCTTCATCATCTTCTCCTCCTCCTCCTCCTCCTTCTTCTCCTTCTACTTCATCTTCTTCTTCTTCTCCTCCTTCTCCTCCTTCTTCTGCCTCTTCTTTTTCTCCTTTTTTTTTTTGTTTTTTTTTCTTCTCCTTCTTCTCCTTATTCTTATTCTGCTTCTTCTTCTTCTCCTTTTTTTTTTGCTTTTTTTTTTCTTTCTTCCTTCTCTTTCTCCTTGTTGACACCCGAAATTTTTGTCGACATTTTAATCATCCATTTTGCAAAAATATAAAAAAATAAAGAGCCAAAAAAATAGAAAACAAAACAAAAAGAAAAAGGAAAAAAAAACGCTGAAAAAAAAAAATAATAAATAAAAAAAGGCTCGCTCATTTTGGGGAGGAGGCCATTGGACGAGGATCCACTCTCTCTCTATAACGGTTTTCTCTCTCTCTCTCTCCCTCTCGGGGGTCGATCGCTCTCTTTTGCACGACTCTTCCCCGTTCTACGTCTTTTCTCTCGGGAGCTCTCGTCGAAAGCGAGGGTTTTCTTCCACGGTGGAAAGCAAAAGAGAGAATTCCACTCATTCTCTCTCATTCATGGATCTTCACGAGCACACACAGACTTGTTTTCATCTTCATGGAGTCATCGTCGAAACTTGACATCTGGAATAAAGTAGACGCATGCTTGCCCATAATCAAGCTCGATCGGATGAAAATTCATCTCTTCGAACTCTCCATTACTTGATCACAGCAGCAAGACCGAAGCTAAGTCTTCTTTCCTATCCTCTAGTTTTGACTTTGATGCGATCGACTAGTTGATTTTCTTAGCGATTTTAGGCTATCGTGATAGTTTATTCTCATATAGTGCTTTGATCTTGATCAATTTCCTTTCAACAGATTTTGTTGATTCGATTTCCTTGATTTTGTTGATGATGAAGCTGAGAAAATGCTCGTAGATTACAACTATGGAGAAGCGGTTGCGATCATCAAGTTTAAAGCCGAGGCGTCCGTTGATGAGTCTCATAAATCGAAGATCGGAGATCGACGTCAAACAAACAAAGTCCAGCGGCAATGACACACTGATGTGTTCACCTCCGAGTGTTGATCTAGAAAAAGGATTAGAGAAGAGCGATCATGATCTGCAAAAGTCATAAATCAGAGGTTGAAGATTGGTGCTGAACAGCTCTTATACCAGAATCTGACTTGGCGTTATTCACGTTTCGTGGTCCTCGAAGCAAAATCAGAGCTAAGCGCTCAATTTCTTTTTTTTTTCTGTTTTGATTACAGAACAAAATAAAATTCGACTCTCCACTGATTTCGGTATATTTTTTTTTGTGTTAAATAGCAGCTTCGTCATTGCTAAATGAAGAGATCTTCGAAGGCATGTTCTGCGCCGATTCAATCAAGGTAAGTGCGTTGAAACTCCTTTTAATAGCATCCGATGAGGCGAGAGCTTCTTGTGTCGAAATGCATTCTCGACAACGAAGGTTCGGGGCCAGGATGTATTGCGAATCTGATTAGAATCAATACTTGATTGATTTAGAGTTGATTACAGTTAGATCTTTTGGTTCTATGATTTTTGAACTTGGATGACAATTGTTCTGCAACCTCGGATTCCTGACAGACCTCTTTGTGCGTATGCCCGGAATTGAGTTAGTATATGTGCTTTTGGTGCTCGATGTCTTCATGAAAGTCAAAGATGGTTTGATTAGCTTTCTAACGAGCTATAACACACTCTGATATTAGCCACATGAAATCTTCTTTAAAAGTCTACTCCAAAATCTGGAAAATTGTTCTGGTCTGTGTGGTTGTTTCTGTTACTGATCTGACCTCTTTGCTAAATGTCTTTGTTTGAGCTAGAAAATGATTTCAATTGTGTTCATGACCTTCTAAGGATTCATAGGAGACTTCTCAAGATTTCTAATGACGTATTATGTGCATGATTTGGTTGTCATTTACCTAGTCAAATGAATGTTACCGCTTCAATGTTTGATTCTGGAAATTTGTAGATCCTCAGTACTTAGTTTTTGCTATAGCAAATTTGAGGTCATAAACTTCGAAATCTTGAGTTGACGTGTTCTGGAAAATTTATCTGCATTTAAATTTGTGTATTGTGATGGAAATTTGATTTGAAATCTACTAGCTGCTGTGATTGTTGAGCATGTTTCTGTTAGGCTTATTTTGAGCTCTTTAATGTTGTTGTCTCGTGAAGTGATGAGCTAGAAGTTCGACGTGCACATATTAAGTTTTCATCTGAGATTCACGTATTAGAAATCCTGAGATGATTCTTTCATGAAATTGTTCCTCATATGCTGATTACCCATCATAGAAATTCTAGGATAAGATAGCTATTGATTGTGCTTTTATCAAGCCTACATCGAATACTCAGTCTCTGTAATGGATGATTTGGTTGATGGATGCACATGCATTCTTAAAAATTTCTTTTAAAATATGATGCATACTAAATTTGATGATATGTAGCATGTCTCATTTGAAGATCATCTACTATGTAAAAATCATGCATCAAGTCGATATACCACAATTGAAATTGTCATGCATTTTGCTTCTTAGTTCCAAGTCACTTTGCAATGTTAATGACTTGTGTGACTTCTTTGCATTCTGATTTAGGGTTAAATGTTTACCCAAACCTTTTTCGCATTCAACCTTATGTCATGTGCAAGTTTCACATTTTTGTACATTGTCTAGGTGGTCTTACGAACCTTTAAACATGCATTGTATTTTGTCCTGTTTGTGACTTGAATTTGCTAGATTCATATTCATGTTTGATGCCTATGTCTATTCGTCATAATAATGATTTCTATGCGTTGTCTTAGTCATATAAGATGAGGCAATGGATCCTTGTTTCTTAGATTAGGTTTAGATTAAGACCCCGAAGATGGAGAAGGCGTAAGGCGTGAAGATGGTGGAGGTCGATGTCCACTCCGACCGTTATCATAATGCTTATTTTCCCGACATATATCTCGGGTTCCATGCATTGTATAAAACCTGACGAGTTACGGGTTTCCTTTCTTTCCCAATTGTTTCCTCTTTTATATTTTTAGAATTGCATGATACATTTACCGCTTTTCCTTGAGTGTTTACTTCACGTCTTGCAATTTCAATTTTATTGATTGTTTTCCTTTCGTTTTTTTAGAAATAGAATAGAATGAAAGTAATCATCACGCATGATCATTTAGTATAGAATTGACGATCCTGAAAATATAAAAAGAAATGCATAGACATGTTAGGAAAAACACAACATACTATTTAGGTACCGAAAGGGCGCTAATAGCAATATTAGCGTAACCCAAGTCCCCGAACCTAGATATCTGGTTACGTAGGAATCGAGGGAACACTCCCAACTCTCGATTGGGTTTCTAGCCGACCCCCAAAATGAGGCTAGTGGCGACTTTTGCATATTTTTAGGTTGTTAAATACCTAGATCATATAAATAAATCCGTTGTCACGCGGGGTATGAGCTTGGGAGAGCTCGTGATCTCGTGAGGAAACTCTCAAGATCAAATACCCCTAAACTCGACCTTTCCCCTCCTTGGATATATTTTTCGAGGGGCGGCGAGATTGAGTCGCGACACTCCTGCTTCTCCTCCTTATTCTTCTCTTCTCCTTCTCCTTCTCCTTCTGCTTCTGCTTCTGCTTCTCCTTCTCATTCTCCTTCTCCTTCTCCCCTTCTCTTTCTGCTTCTTCTTCTCCTTTTTTTTGCTTTTTTTTTCCTTTCTTCCTCCCCTTCTTTTTCTTCTTCTTTTTCTTCTCCTTCTCCTTCTCCTGCTTCTCCTTCTCATTTTCCTTCTCCTCCATCTCCTCCTTTTCCTTCTTCTCCTTCTTCTTCTCCTCTTCTTCTCCTTTTCTTCCTTCTGCTTCTCCTTCTACTTCTTATGCTACTTCTCCTTCTTCTCCTTCTTCTCCTCCTCCTTCTACTTCTTCTCTTGCTTCTTCTCCTTCTATTTCTCCTCCTTCTCCTCCTTCTCCTCCTCATTCTCCTTCCCCTTCTTCGTCTTCGTCTTCTTCTTCTTCTTCTCCATTTTTTTTGCTTTTTATTCTCCTTCTTCTTATCCATTTTTTTTTGCTTTTTATTCTCCTTCTTCTCCTTCTTCTTCTTCTTCTCCTTTTTCTGCGTTTTTTTTCCTTTCTTCCCCCTCCTCCTCGTCCTCCTCCTCCTCCTTCTGCTTCTTCTCCTTCTCGTCCTTCTCTTTCTTCTTCTCCTATTCCTTCTCCTTCTGCTTCTTCTCCTTCTCCTCCTTCTCTTTCTCCTTCTGCTTCTTCTTCTTATCCTTTTTTTCTCTTTTTTTCCCTTTCTTCCTCCCTTTCTTTTTCTTCTCCTTCTCCTACTTCTCCTTCTTCTCCCTCTCCTTCTCCTCCTTCTCCTACTTCTCCTACTTCTTCTGCTTCTCTTTCTCCTCTTTTTCTTCTTCTCCTTCTCCTGCTTCTCTTTGTCCTTCTCATCATTCTCCTTCTGCTTCTTCTTCTGCTTCTTCTTCTCCTTCTTCTTCTCCTTCTCGCTCCATCTCCTGCTCCCTCTCCTTCTTCGTCTTCTTCTCCTCCTTCTCCTTCTCATCCTTCTTCTTTTCCTCCTTCTCCTTCTGCTTTTTTTTTTTTTTTTTTTTTTTTTTTTGCTTTTTATTCTCCTTCTTCTTCTGCTTCTTCTTATTCTTCTTTTTTTTTTTTTTTTTTTCCTTTTTCTTACTCCCCTTCTTCTCCTTCTCCTCCTCCTCCTCCTCCTCCTCCTCCTCTTGCTTCTCCAGCTTCTCCTCCTCCTCCTCCTTCTGCCACTTCTCCTCATTCTTCTCCTTCTTCTTCTACTCTTTCTCCTCCTTCTCCTCCTTCTCTTCCTTTTTCTTCTACTTCTTCTCCTCCTCCTCCTTCTTCTCCCGCTTCTCCTTCTCCTTCTCCTTCTTTTCCTTCTCCTCCTTCTCCTCCTCCTCCTCCTCCTCCTCCTTTTGCTTCTTCTTTTGCTTCCTCCTCCTCCTTCTTCTTCATTCTTCTTCTCCTCCTTCTTCTTCCTTCTTATTCTCCTCCTTCTCCTTCTCCTTCTCCTTCTTCTGCCTCTTCTTCTTCTCCTTTTTTTTCGCTTTTTTTTTTTCCTTTCTTCCTCCCCTTCTTCTCCTTCTCCTCCTCCTGCTTCTCCTACTTCTCCTCCTCCTTCTCCTTCTCCTTTTTCTTTTGCTTCTTCTTCTTCTCCTTCTGCTTCTACTTCTCTTTCTTTTCCTTCTTCTCCTTCTTCTCCTCCTGCTTCTCCTTTTCCTTCTCCTCCTCCTCCTTCTCCTCCTCCTCCTACTTCTTCTTTTGCTTCCTCCTCCTCCTCCTCCTCCTCCTCCTCCTTCTTCTTCTACTTCTTCTTTTCTCCTTTTTTTTCCTTTCTTCCTCCCCTTCTTCTCCTTCTCCTCCTCCTCTTCTCCTGCTTCTCCTCCTTCTTCTCCTTCTCCTTCTCCTTCTTCTTCTTCTACTTCTTCTTTTCTCCTTTTTTTTTTTCCTTTCTTCCTCCCCTTCTTCTCCTTCTCCTCCTGCTTCCTCCTTCTCCTCCTCCTTCTCCTTCTCCTCCTCCTCCTCCTCCTTCTTCCCTTCTGCTTCTCCTTCTCCTTTTGCTTCTCCTACTTCTTCTTCTCCTCCTTCTCCTCCTTCTTCTCCTTCTTCCCTTATGCTTCTCCTTCTTCTCCTTCTCCTCCTCCTCCTTCTCCTTCTGCTTCTTCTTCTTCTCCTCTTTCTTCCCTTCTGCTTCTCCTTCTTCTTCTTCTTCTTCTTCTTCTTCTGCTTCCTCCTCCTCCTCCTCCTCCTTCTTCTGCTCCTCCTTCTCTTCCTTCTTCTTCCTTCTTCTCCTCCTCCTGCTCCTCCTTCTTCTCCTTCTCCTTCCTCTTCTTCTTCTTCTTTTTCTTCCCCTCCCTCTTCTTCTTCTCCTTCTTCTTCTCCTTCTCCTTCTCCTTCTTCTCCTGCTTCTCCTTCTTCTTCTTCTACTGCTTCTCCTTCTTCTCCTTCTACTCCTTCTTCTTCTTCTCCTTTTTTTTTTCTTTTTTTTCCTTTCTTCCTCCCCTTCTTCTTCTTCTTCTTCTTCTTCTTCTTCTTCTTCTTCTTCTTCTTCTTGATGAAAGCTGGCTACCTCACCAGAGTGTTGCCAGCCCTCGGCGAGACCATGCCTTGTCAACCGAGCCTCACCGGCGGGGCGCCCAACCATGGTTGAGCCAAGCCTCCCCGGCCAAGCGAGGCTCGCCAGTGGCCAGGGGAGGCCCGCCTCACCGGCGTTTTGGGCGAGCCTCCAACAAGCTCCGGTAGTTGAGTGAGCCTCCGACGAGCTCGCCGGCAACCAGCGGCAATGGGCAACGAACGGTGGTGTTCAGCGGGGGTGGCGGCGATGGCAAACGGCAATGGCGACAACAACGACACTTGAAGAACAAGAGAGGAAAAAAGAATAAAATAAGAAAGAGAAGGAAAAAGGAAAAATTAGGTAGATTTGATTTTAGAATTGTTCTCAAGAACAAAGAATCAACTTTTTTTATTCTTGATTCTACTCCAAATCTGTTCTCATGAACAAATTTGTTCCTAGGAACAAAAATTTTACCAAACGCAATTCTGTTTCAAAACTATTCTCGAGAAAAAAAAAATCAGAATCGAGTACTGTTTAGATGATTACCAAATAGCCCCTTTGAAACCTCCTCCAATTCAATCTATCTAATCTCTGTTGTTTGTTTCTTTGCATTAGATTCTACCACAAGTCTATCCTTATACAATATTTTTCATAAAATGTAATATCATTAGTTCTTACAAAAAAATTACATGTATGCCATTAGTAGGATTGGTGACCTACTGGGAAGTGTCTGTCTAAAGCAAACTGTTTCTATGCTTGAATTTTATTTTTCTCTACTAAACTCCACAACTCCATCAACAAAGATGTGCATAACGATTGATATTAAAACACCACTTCAATTTCATTCACGTAAACATACATTCCTACACTAAGCTGCAAGACAAATAGGTCAACAATCACTTCACCCCTTATAACTCCCAACATGCATCAACAAATAATACAATGTTAATGGAAGTACCTCATCTTTCACAACATGCGATACCATAAAACCACATTAGTTAACAAACAATCAAGTTATACTAGGCCTAAATCCTCAAGTCCCTAATAAAATCATCAAGCTATCGCGATCTACCTATCGAAGGGCCGCCCTCGAGTGAAATAGGCTTAAAGGTGTTTACTCAAGAGATGATCTTAATAGTCTATTTGAAAAGATAATTTGAGTATATTGTCTTGACAACCACCCTAAAAAAGGTTTGTCAATCAAGAGTGTGGACTCTCCTAGGTCCATACCTCGTGTGGCAAGGGATTTGCAATTTAAATTTGAATTGATCTTAGAAATTATATGTAAGAAGTCACCACTAGCCTATTGAGATTAACTAGAAACCAAATGAGATATAGGAGGATACCTCACTTTCTATGCAACTAGAGTTTTAGGGATCGGAGACTTGATTACATTGACCATCCAACTAGTGCCTTTTCAGTATCCAAACTTGACTATTTATCAAAGTAATCTTTTTACCAGTCAAAGATCCTAAAATTCATCCTAATCATTCTAAGAAAAGAAGAAGAACAATCGATGTATTGAAAGAGCACAATCAAATAAAATCAAAATAAAAGTGCGCAAATAACTACCTAACATTGTCTTTGAAAAAGAAAGCTTCAAAAACCCTATTGTAAAGCCCTAAAGGCTCATTTAGTTTTTAAGTTCAATTTTTTCAAAAGATTTTTCATATTTCTTTTTACGTTAGACTAGTTCCAAACTCGAGTTAACACTAAAATCTACTAAAACTACTCAAGTTGTAATTTCTAAACTTAGTCTAAATTTTTGAATTTTTTCGGAACTTTTCATTATTTTGAAGTTTTAAAATTTTTTTAATCTAGAAAATGGGACTCGGATCAGGTGAATGGACCCGATCGATTCGTGAGTCTAACCCGGACCCTGGAGGTCTGGGTTGGGTCTAAAATTTGGACTGAACTTTAGGGGCAAGTTTGAATATGGCCATTATCTAATCCTATTTCATCCGATCCATGAATTTCCTGACCCAGCCTACATCTCTACCCGGCCCCACCTTTAGCCCAGCTTTTTTTTTCATTTTCTATTTCGTTTTCTCTTCTTCTTCTTCTTCTTCTTTTTTAAAAAAAAATTCTGCTCACCTTTATTTTATATATTTTTTTATCACCACGTCTTCTTCCCCAACACAACTTCTTTCTTTTTATCGAGAGCGTCTTCTTCGGACGAACTCTCGCCGGAAACATCCTTCCCCTCAATGTCTGTCAGCGCCAGCAACCATCACCGGATCTCCATCACAGTCTCGGTTTACGACATAACCAATTTCATTATCGGCCTCCATTCCCTGCCGGATCACCATCACACGCAAGCCATAATCACCCAAACGCAGAGCACAGAAACAGAAACATTCTTGGATAAACAAGTGCTACGATCAAACCGATGCCTCTGAGCTTAGAGAAGGATGCTTGGACCATCTGTTTTAATGTTGATTCCTCTCATCAGTGGCCATCGTCGAACACAGCAAAGAAACATGGCAATACAAAGAAAAGACGCGAAGAACAAAGCATATTCAGAATCAATTAATGATGATGAAAGGTAACCCGAATTGAATCAATGTACTAAGAAAATGGTTGCTCTATGTCTATGCATCTTCAGCTTGAACAAAATCGCAATCTATCTAATCTCTGTGACTAGGAGGCATATTATCAAATAGTTGGTAGTCAACAATTTGTGAAGTAAAAGCTCTAGCAACATTCGGAGCATGACAACTATTCCATCGCGTCCAACGTGTGCTTTAGTCCTAAAAGAATGAATGCCGGTCTCGATCAATGTTACATATTGCCTGGTCCGTGATGTTTGTATTGCGACAGACACTCAAATCGACAATAGGATCATTTACGATTCACCGACAAACCAAATCTTGGATCACAAAGGATTTCCCAATGAGATCTTTTCCCATCGAATCAGCTCGGCCAAGAACATGCCAAACCAAGACCAACGATAGTCCAGCTCTTTAGGGGATAAGTACATCAGAAGTATCTTAACTTGTATACGGTGCTCACTTTAGTACCCCAACTTTTCGTGAGCTCGCTTAAGTGCCACTTAAAAAAAAAAAAAACACTTAAGTATCAATTCTGATGTGAGTCATCGGAAATGTGACATGATAATATTTTAATAATTTCTCAATCCCACATGGCTTGCCAGCATCTTATCTCTAAATGACGTCGTGTAGTAAGTTAAAACAATAATTACTTTAGTGCTAGTGTTAAGCTTGCTTCAGTGTTAATTGTTGTTAAAAATAATCATTTTGGTGTAAAATGATCATTTCAGTGCTTAAAAAACCTTAAATGATGTCTTATAGCAAGTTAAGAAGTAATCACTTCAATACCGATCTTTGTAAAAGAATGATCATTTTAGTGCCAATTGTTGCTAAAATATTATCACTTCAATGTCAATCTTAATGAAAAATTCATTACTTTAATGCTTAAAAATGCCACATCATATAAAGTTTTAATTATAAATTAAAACTTATTTTCTCTAGCCGGAATTTTTTTTCGAATGCACTTAAGTGATAGTATTTCTTCAGTTTTGGCATTTAAGTGAGCCGGCGAAAAGTTGTAGTACTAAAATAAGTGCTATACACAAGTTAAGGTACTTTTAGTATATTTCTCTCTGACTCGTCTTTAGTGAACACTAGGGGTGAGCGGTTCCCGGTTCCTTACAGGTTCCGCTTGGAACCTGGAACCTACCCTCGGGTACAGGTTCCTCATTTTTTGGAACCGGGAACCTACCCGTCAAACCAAGAACCTGGAACCTACCCTGTCACAGGTTCCGGGGTCGGTTCCAGGTTCCAACAGGTTCCAATAGGTTCTTTTTTTCTTTTCTTTTTTTCATTTTTAGTTTAAAAAAATGGAAATGAGTGCAACAATAATAAACAAACTTGTCATTCATTGAAGAGAATATACACAAACAGCATTATCATCCTCTTAGACACACACATATTATCAATGAGATAGTTTCCTACTTTATTATTCTGGTCCATAGCAGACAGCATCCAATTTAAAGTCAAATTCAAACTCATACAATAAAGATATCATCTTCCACAACTCAATGCCTACCTATCTAACCTAGATCTCTTACGATTGACATGGCCCCAATACACAAGCAGACACTTTGATGTCCTAGAAAAAGACAAACACCAGACGCAATAAAATGGCACACCTTAATCATATACCATACACAGCGCCAGGCAACTCTGGATAAAACTGGAGCCATCATCTCTATATACCTGTAACAGATTAAATCCACTTAGTTTCTACAGAAGACCATACTAGAAGATCAACATAAGGAAAAAGAGAATATAGTATTTGAAAAAAAAAAAAAAAAGACCAACAAGCTTAGCTTGAAAAAACAGACAATCCATCCGACAATATAAAGTACAGCCAACAGATACAAGGCACTTTCAATAGTATATGGTGCAGGGCACCTACCCGGTGCATGGAGGAGCTGTCTTGTTGGAACCACAACCTTTACCACAACCACCGGGCTTGTAAGTCCTCCTGTTGACAAAAGAAGAAAGATAGTACTTCAATCCACTAATCAATAACACTCTAAAGTTGCTGACTTTCAACCTAATATTGTCATTGAGTAAGTCGACTGACATTTTCACAAGTTGTCCTTCGATGAACATATTTACATTTCAGATGGTGCTAAATGACTGATTTTCGCCGTCCTTACAAATCTCTGGAGAATACGGATGGATATATGTCCTGAGTGGCAAGCAAGATCGCCGACAAGACCAGACCAACCATGAACGAGGAGATCACTGCCACTATGATCGAGAACTTTGCCGTTCTTGGATGAGCTGCTTCGAGTTCATTTGAAACCTCAGCTGGGCATGCTGAGTCGCTGACCAGGCTTGACGCATCGGGAAAAGTGCATCTAGAGGCTAGAGCAGCTTCTTGAGTTGCCTCGGGAACCCGTCTTTAGGGAGGTAACCAGACCAGATGAGGAATACTAAGTGTTGCGAGGCTTGGTGGCTTGTAAACGTGGAAAATTGCCAAAGAATGCATTGAGCCTTTAGATACTCTTCATTGACAGTTCCGCTTGCCCATAGATCCTTCTCAATGGCAGCTGCAAGGTGAAGGATAATCATTAAAGAGGTGAAAGATTACAGAATAGAAGCAAGGCCATAAATAGCAACACGAGACGAAGAAATTACTAGCACGGTGCAACTGTTTTCCAACCTGAAGCGCATGGACTTGGTCAGAATAATGCAGCACTAAATCAATGTAGTAAATGACTTGTGCCTCCCTGTCGGTTGAAGTTGCTTCTGAAAATTTACCTTGCAAAGTGAAAATTCCTGTTAGTAAAACAGAAGGAGCACTGAAAGATATTTACTTGAATCAAAAAACCAATTTGCATTCGGATGCATGTTAATAGCACATATAGTCTTCTGTCCACAAATAACTTCAGATGGCGAGCTTAGTCTCAATTGCTTTTCCTCTTGGCCTGAGTACCAAATCATAAACTTCTCATCCTGAAACAAAACACGCATGGTTAGTTTTCCTCAACAAATTGCAAAAGAGGGGAAATTTTTATCCACTTAATTGAAGTGTAAGCGAAGAGTGCTCCTCTAGAAAGCCAACCTACGTAACAATGCTTGGAATATATTACTTCTATGGAGAAGAAATATCTAGCACTAATTAGAAGTAAAAGGGAAAGTTGGCCTCCGAGGCAACATTCTAACATAAAAGTAGTTGTCAAACACAGCAATTGTTGATCCCATAGAACATGAATACTTCTGTAGTGAAGAACTAAGAGACTAATAGAAAAAAAAGGGGTCATGATTTAAAGGGAGAAGCTGAGACAACAATGGAAAGATCAGCACAAGAGAACTGGACCTTTAGCTATTAGAAAACGCAACTAAAGTTTTCCAGTTTCTCCTTTCTTATCCATGTGGTTCAGATGTTCAAACAAGGAGTATTACGGTGATGATCCATCGAGACAAAGTGTATCTTAAAGACTGAGTGAAATGCAAATACTTCAGCCTGGAACTCAAAATGCAAGCACAATTGCCAAACTATAAATAATATTTTGACATAGCCAACATGAGAAAGTTATCTGCAAATTCGAATAGATTTTTCTACCAGATGAAGAAACATAGTAAAAGAGTCGGTGCATCTGTCCGGGATAAGATACAGGTTTTATAAATGCAAGCATAGGATGGTTTCATCTTATAAACATTCCAAGAAGTGCTTTTGCCTGTTAGTGGCTCTAAGACTTGAACGAAGCATGCTAGAAGCTTCGATTTTTAGACATGCCAGCTACAAAGATCAAAGACATTGATCGAAGCAATGCCAATTTCAGTGGCCTGAGATTCCAATTTCAACTGTTCTGATGCTTTTTTATTCATAAAGAAGGAAGGGACTCTCACTTCCTCTAGCTAATTAACTTCTTGTAGACCGAAGAAATCACAGCCCACAAATTATGCAGTTTGAAGCATAATCAAACGAACTTTCATCTTGATCATTTGCTGAGAATTTTGACGAGCAACACAAGGCAGACAATATTCTAAGCATACGTATGACTTTCCGAATGATCATGGGAGATGCTGGGACAAACCACTCGGTGAACCATAATTACAAGTTACATCTAACATCTTTTTTCATTAACGAGAATGATCATCCGGCATAGCTTTTTATATGATACACGAATAATATTAGACATATATAGCTATAAGCAAGCAAATAAAACAGAACAAGGTTGAACAAGCCAACGGATAGAAGAAAGAAACGGGACAAAAGCAGCCAAACAAAGTATGAAGTCCCCTACCATAAGCAACATACTGGAAGGAGAGACGAGCGGTTCAAGACAAAAACGCAGAGATGAGTCCGGGAAGCGAGTCAAGAAAGTACCCACATTTTACTTTGACTGAGATTAAGTTCTGATGGCCCAATAAGAAAACAAGCCAAGCTGAGAAACGGTGCTTTCCTCCGAAGATAGCGAATGACTAAACCGGACACGTACGCCACACAATTAACTCGGTAGTCGGCAAAATTATGAACCAACAGTCGACCAAAACAAAACGCAGAAAAGAAACTCACTTTATGCTTCCGTTGATGACCTCTTTTCTTAAATACCTCAAGGCTCAAAGCAATGCCACCAAACACACTATTCACGCGCAGCTCCTGCAAGGGTTTTTCATCAATCAAATTAGTGACATTTAATAAATAGTTATCTCACAAGACTTCACAAGGTATTAAGCATCATCGTTAAATCATAAGTAATTGTGCAAATAGCATCTTACCGTCGAGGGAGAGCGGAGGTGGCCTCGAGCAGGGGTCAGCGAGTGGTGGTGTCGAGGGTGAGCGGCGGTGGCGTCGAGGGCGAGCGACGGTGGCGTCGAGGGCGAGCGGCGAGCTAGAGGTCAGCGGCGGTGCCGTCAAGGGAGAGCAGAGGTGGCCTCGAACGGGGTCGCGAGTGGTGGCGTCGAGGGGAGCGACGATGGCGTCGAGGGCAAGCGGTCGCCCGAGGTTAGCGGCTGTGTCGTCGAGGGCGAGAGGAGGTGGCCTCGGCGAGGATCGGCGAGCGGTGGTGTCGAGGGCGAGCGACGGTGCCGTCGAGGGCAAACGGTGAGCCGAGAGGTCAGCCGCGGTGCTGTCGAGGGCGGCGAAGGTGGCCTCGACCCTCGGCGAGATCAACGGCGGTGGCGTCGAGGAGACCGGCGGTGGCGTCGAGACTCGAGGCGGCCGGCGGTGGCGTCGGCGAGAGATGGAGAACGGACGGGCAAAGAGGTCAGCCGCGGTGCTGTCAAGGGCGAGCGAAGGTGGCCTCGAGTCCTCGACCCTCGAGCAGAGATCAGCGGCAATGGCTTCGAGGGAGACCGGCGGTGGCGTCGAGACTCGAGGGCGACCGGCGGTGGCGTCGAGCAAAGATGGAGAACGGACGGGCGAAGAGGTCAGCCGCGGTGCTGTCAAGGCGAGCGAAGGTGGCCTCGAGTCCTCGACCCTCGGCGAGATCGGCGGGCCAACGGCGGTGGCGTCAAGGGAGACCGGCGATGGCGTCAAGACTCGAGGCGACCGGCGGTGGCATCGAGCGAGATGGAGAACGGACGGGCAAAGAGAGAACTCAGTGAAAACTAAAAGTGTCGTGTGTGTGGACTCTGTGGAAGAAGCGAGAGAATATTTGATTTGGGGGGGTTTTTGGAGCCCTAACTGAACCGGTTCCGGTTCCGTTTCCTAGTGCCGGTTCCGGAACCGCCGGTTCCCAGAAAATCGGAACCGGGAACCGGAACCGGTCCCTTTAGAACCGGGAACCACGCTCACCCCTAGTGAACACAATTGAAATCAGGAACAGCAAACATCTGCCAATGGCCGCAAATGATAGTGACGGGACAGCCAAGCACCTTATAGAAACTCTAGGATTTGCTTACCTCATGGGGTTGTGAGATAAACGTTCGTAACTGTTGCTATGAGATATCCCTATTTTTTTTGTTTGCTCATAGAAGTAGGAACACAAAGGTAAACATATAGTAATTTTTTATTTTTCTAATTTTTTATTTTATTATTATTTTTTTCGAAAATTCTTTCTTTATATATTATTAATTTTCATGGTCTTTATTGTTTTTATTATTTTTTAATTTTTGTTTTACGTTTTTATTTATTATATATGTTTTTTGTCATTTTTATTTATTTGTATTTAATGAAACGGGGTGTCATCAATACAGGCTACCAACACTTTAAGGACAGAATGGCTCAAAATGTTTGCTTAATGATTTAGGATGTCTCCCATTGATCCATTCTATGTCACATGGCGAATCGGCAAAATAAATGGCCATGATCTAAGAGGATGAATGGCTTGGATTATTTGCTTAATCATAAAGAAAATGCTCTAATTGGTCCAAATTTAATGACATGATTTTAAGGGCAATCTTGTAATTGCACCAAGCCAATTATGTAATTTTTGCATGTGAGAGAGATGGCTAGTCGGCCATGGTCCTACGTGGCCAGAATCACACCAATAACTGGAATTTTGACCCAAAAATGGCCACAAGGGCCAACCGGCCTTTGCCGGTCAATGCTAGTTTGACCCGGTCGAACTGGCTTAATCCGGGCTTTGGTTAGTTTAGTCCATGGGCTAGGTTCCTCCAATTTTTTGCCAATTTTGCTATTTTAGATCCAACTAAGCCAAATAAAAAATTCCCAATTAAATGGTTTTATTTGAATGCAATTGCATTTAATCGGATTGCCTTGGTCTGATTAATTGGGCATGTAATGCGTTAATTCCGCTATTTTTCGCTAAAATGGCAGCGCAAACTAGACAATGTTTGTAAGTAAATTTTAATTGGCCAAATTGAAGCTCAATTATTCAAATTAGATATTAGTCTAGAATGGGTTAAGTCGAACTGCACCAATTGAACCAAATCTTCATGATTTTGTTAATCACTGATCAGCTAAATCCACTAAATTGAGTCCAATTGGAATGACTAAGGAATTGAGTTCCATTTAATGAATTGGACTCAATTGTGACAAAATCTCACAATTCATGAAAAGTTGATCGGAATCACTAATTTGGGGTTTTTTTGCTCTAGCTTGGATTCCGAAATTGATTTGAAAACTGAATGCAAAACGACCTCTAGATCTAATTTCGTGAAGGAATATCCTAAAAACGACTAGAATTGCACTAACTTCATTTTGTAACTATTTTGAACCAAAATTCACAAGTTCGGAAAAAGTTAGTTATTAACCGATTATTGTAAAATTGACAATTTCAAAGCCAAATTAAGGCAAAAAGAGGTTGATTTGGAGGTTTTTAAATTTTTCAAATTTTTGTCAAACATTTTAGTGACAAAATTTGTCACTAAAATGTTAATTGATGTGTCAAATTTTGATTATTTTTTATAAAAAAAATTGACAATGCAAAAGTGAAATTGATAATATTTTAGGGCTTTTTCTTTTTTGCAAAAAAAAAAATAATTTTGACCAGGGGTCAAGAGTCAATGTTTGACTTTTTGAGATTAAAGTGTAATTGAAAAATAAATGAAGTGCTAAGGTGAGAAAAAATGTTAAATGACTTTTAGTTCATACCACATAAAATCTAAAATTGCTCGCCTATTAGTTCATAGACAGCATAAGACATTTCTAACGTCTTATGCACACTTTTAAGTTTGGGGATCCCCTCATATTTTAGTAAGACTGAATGCATCTTGTCACACAAAATTTAAAAGAATGACAGATTTTCACTAGCAACATTAGATATTTTTAATAAAAGATGAATTTGGTGAGCTAGTCGGTTTTGAATTTAGGTTCCCTATACCAACTTAACAGTACCAACCTCTACTTAAAAATTTCTCTTCAGATTTTCAATACTTATGGTTGTAGCTAAGCAATCAACCATAATTGTATTTTATAGCATGACTTTAAAAACTTGAGATTTAATGAATCATAAGAAGATGGCCACTTTCCACAAATCATGTGACTTAATTTACCTTTTATAACACATGATTTAACACTAAACCTTTGTTGAAATTACTTCTCTTGTTGTATTGGCAATTTGATAGGACTTTTTCAACTTAGAGAGCCTTTTATAAGATGATAAGGATATTCATATGATACAAGATAGAAAATTTCCTGATGACATCGTTGGCAAGCCAAAAACACTAAGGGTGCATATAGTTCAGCTTTTCCAATGGAGCATTTGAAAGCCCATTGGGGAAATACTGGAGTATTTGAGTATTTTCAAAAGGCTTTCAGCCAAATATTGGCTTTGGAAAAGCTAAAAGCTTAATGCTAGTGGGGACTAGTATTGCCAAATGTTGAAACTAGCTTTATTCTTCCTAAACTACCATCGCCAATTCTTTAATTTTCCAATTTTGTTCCTCGTTACTTGTAGGATGTGTTTGGTTCAACTTTTCGAATTAGACTTTGGAAAACCCTTTGAGAAAATGCTAGGGTGTTTGGCAAATTTTTCCAAAGTGCTTTCAGCCAAATACTAGTCTTGGAAAAGTTGAAAACCCAATACTAGTAAGGACTAGCTTCACCAATTTTTGGCCAAATATTAAAACTAGTTTTATACAATTACCAATTCTATAAGTTTTTAATCTTGTCCCTCATTACTATAGAGGGCAACCAGAGGGGGTGGCTAGCAAGGCTTGATCAAGCCACTAAAGGGTTGGCGAGAAGGTAGCGAAGGGTTAGCAAAGTCGTGTAATAGTTGCCGGGTCACCCGACCTCAAGTGTCACAGCCTAAGCAGCCATTACCAAGGTCACACAACCCTAGGTAATGAGGCTTGGGGAAGTGCAACCCGAGTTGCCCATTGGGGTCACAATGCTAGTGTCACATGACTTTAGATGACATCTGCCGGCACCAAACCTAGCTCACCAATGACCTTAGTGCAACACCTTTATATACTAAAAAATTCATACAAGTTGTTGAATGAGTTGATCACTAGAAAGGTATGTAGAGGAGAAAGACTATCATTTTCATTTAATGATATGTGTCATCTAATTAAATGAAATGGATTTCTAACCAATTTTTAGGTCCAACAAAAAGGTGATAATAAGTTGCCATCTATTGTGACATCTTATATTCGAGTAGTTGTCAAATAATTTCATTAATAAGTTTCTTTTTAAATGGCCATATTTTTCTTTAGAATCAAATTTCCCACAAATACTTTTTTTTTCATTTGGGTTGATGCGGAAACTAGTTAATCAACAAAGAGTGTAGACACAAGTTTTCATCATAGCAATGTCAAACAAGAACTAATGTTGACCCATAATGAGGATGATGGTTGTTTGATAGACGCTGCAATCAAAGCACAATTGAAACATGTGAAACAAGATTAGGCAAATCTAAAGAAAGTAAATTCCAAATTAAAGATAATGCTAGTTCTGTTGTTGATGTTCATTTGTGACATATTGTTCTAGTATTGGACAATGCACAGTATGTGCCATGTGCATACGAAAGTGCTAGTTATAAATATTTGTAATATCAATCATCAATGCTTTGCTCAAATTTGATGGGGACCCGTGTTTCATGCCAAAACAAAGACAAATAGAATATTTACCTGCCCACAATAGTCCATGATCACATCTGTGGATTTTTTATGCAAAACAATTCAGACATCCATAGATATGTACAGATTCAAAATCATCTAATTATAAGTAAATTTCTAATGACCAGTAAAATTCCCCTATTTTGTGCGGATTTATGCATAGAATCTTTTAATATATAATACAAAGGTTTAAAAAAGTTTATAATCCTCAATAAGTGTAACTATAATTTGTACATCTTTTTTCAGAAGTGTTACTTAAGTGTCAACTCATAAAATCATATCATGCTCAGTATATTGAAGTGATTCGCAAGGTTTTTGGAAAAAGTTGTCACAATAACCATATAAAAACATTTACCATAAACATAGTCTGACCCAAAAAAAAAAAGTACTAAACATAGAATCGTTCCATAAAATGTAACCTGCCAATGCACTTCCAAATATCTTCTTTCAGGCTGTAAGAGATTGTAGTTGAGTGTCAAGGCCCGCTTTTTTTTTTTTTTTTAATTGGAGGAAAAGGCGTTTTCTTTGTGAGCGGCAAACCTGATAGTCCAAAATTTAGAGGAAAAGGCGTTAAATTCAAACAAAATACCATTTTAAAATACAATTATTGTATTACCCATTCGACAGAACTTAGGAGAGACTGCCATTAAAGTAGAATAATAATGAATATACGCGTGCACAACATCGTCTAATTTCTCGAAGGATAAAAATCAATCTTCGATTTTATTTTGATTGAATTCACTGAACACACAAGCCAATAATTTTGCCAAATTATAATTTACATCACTTATTAAAAACACGGTTGACACAAGCCAACTGATCAGGCCACCCTTTCCTCCTATTTTTTTCTCTTGAATTAATAAAACAAAAAATCCTAAACTAGATAAATTTGCGACCAATCTATTCCGAATTAATTTTTTGACCACTAAAAACCCCAAACCTACATACTTATAACAAATTTAGTCAAAATTAATTTTTTAACCATCAAAACTCCCAAACTACTCTCACCCTCCATTAATTTATGTTAAATTAGATTTATAATACGAATGACTACAAATCGACACACACGTGACAAATAAAAGGTAAAATCTCAAAGTAGTACACCCGTAAATTATTATATGTTATCAAACTCAGCAATTTGATGAAAATATATAATAAAAACTGACGAATCTATAAATTTGTTATATGTGTGATGGTTTGGGGGATTTATTTTAGTATTGATCTAAGAGAGAGAGAGAGAGAGAAAAAAAAAAAAAAAAAAAAAAACCTGTTTTATTTCATGAGATGGAGTCCACGTGCGCAACTGCTGAGCAGCTCGTCATCTTCGCTGGAAATCATTTCGTCGCGACTCTCCGAAATGATTCCTGGAATCATCATTTGACTAATGACGCACGCGCTCTCTCGCTCTATCTCTTTTCAAATTCCACCCCCGCACGCCTCCGTAATCTCTCTCTCTCTCTATCTGCCCGAGCTTGACCGGCGAGCTCCACAGCCATGGACACGACCCATAACGGACAAGCTAAAGAGGAGGCCGCCGCCGCCGCCGTACGCGACGGCTCGGTTTGCGGATACGAGTCCCTCGACCGCCTCCTCCGCGACAATCTCCGCCCCGAAGTCTTTCAGGTTCCCCTGTTTTCTCGTTTGCAATCTCGTCTCCTCATCTGAAACTGCGATTTCATAACCTGGTTTAACATGTTGAGTGGGGGAGACGAGGGTCGGTGCCGTTCGACCCGAGATGTCTCGGTCGGTTCGGATCCTCGCTTGCCGGTGATCCGATTGTTACCGCCTTTCTTAGATTGGATTTTTGACCCGAGTGATTGCGGAATTGAAGTCGATTCGACGAAGTTCTGGTTTTCTGGGAAGATATTCTGACGCTAGTACCTTTCTGTAAGCTTGATGATGCTAATCAGGAAAGCAAGAGGTGCATGGAGAAGGATTATTATAGTTTTGTTGAAATGAATCGCGTAAAGATTTTGTCGGATAGTAAATATTCTGTTCTGCTCTGTTTACTTCGTGTCTTTACTGGCTCTTTCCAATTAAGCTGGTGTTGCACGAGCTGGATCGGCTTTGCTGTGTTTAAGGACCTTAGATGAATGTTGATGTCTTTAGTTGATCTGGAAGAATATTGGGCCTGCATATGTAAACGTACGATTTAGTAGTCAAGTCAAATAGGAGTTGGACTTCTGTTTGAAAGGTGGATCTTTGGGATTGTAGTGGTGTTTCCTCATTACTCTTCAACATTGTAACGGTTGTGGTCTCCCGAATTCTTTGACTATCCCCCTTTTAAGCACAAAAAAAAAAAAATAGAAAGAGTAAGAATAAACGGCTAAAAATTCTCATTACAGGAAGTTGGGGCAGATCGAATAATTTTAAGTCCAAATGGAATTTAGATTGACATGGATCGACTGGCCATGAATATATTTTTCGAGAAAGCTTGAGTGACTCGGCAATTGGCATTTCCATGAATGGTTTGTGGCCCTTAGTTTTTTCTTATTGAGAATTTGCTTTTAGCTAGAGACCAAAGGAATTCATTACTGATGTTCCACATTCATGGTTGCTATTTTTATGTATGCCATTTGAGAAAGGCTTTCTTGCCAGTGTGTTGAAGACTTTTTTCATTACACTGTGCGTGCTTGAGCATGTTAAAGAGGAAGTTTGGAGTGACATTCTTTTGGAGGTTGGAGAGGACAATAGTGACGATTTTAACCAATTCTGTCAACAGGAGAATGTCATCTCTTTGATGTTTCTTTACATATCATCTCTGTCTTCACTGCGAAATCAAATTATATATGAAAATTACCAGGAGTTCTATCGATGCCTTTCTTCTTCCTAAAATGTCAAAAGTTCAAAGCATGTCATTTAATTGTGATACAATCTGACTTTGTTGCTAAACCATTATGATATTGATTTCAGGAAGTCAGTCGTTTACTTATAGGACTGAATTGTGGAAGGACTCTTGAAGTTGTTCCTCTGGCAGATTCTGCAAAAGCTCTCTCATCTGAATGTGATTTTGACATACAGGTGAACCAGTGTTTGATGTTTTTGTGCTGCTTATTGGTAGTGGCAATTTAAATGCTGTTGCTAAGAGTCCTGATCACACTAGGCTGCACTGTTTCATGTGTTTTCCAATACCATTTAGTTGGAATTTGATAAGGAATCGCTAAAAATCAAATGGGTTCCTTATGTAAAACAGTTTTCTAGATAGTATGAAAGTTGTCTTCTCAGCTGATTCCCACTCCGAGCATATGGAGAGTGTGCAGATAGGGGGAATTATTTACTTGAAAAATGGAATACTTGCTTGTCATGGGTGAGGTGCCTGAACACCCTGAAAGGACTGAAAATTCTTTCTGGTGAACTTGTCTACTCCATGAGCTAGCATAGAAAAAGAAGATGGAAAGAAATAAGTCAGGTCATCTGAAAACTGAAAGTATCTAGCGCAATCAGTTTCAAATGCCTTTGTCTTTTTCGCAACCATGGAAGACAAAGTTGGTTAACTGCACTCGACAAACACTCAATTTATGATTGCCTAAATCCAAGGTCACCACAATAGCCTATGAGGCACGTTCCTTCAGCATTTCTTGGGTCTGCAAATGGGAGTTTAGGCCAGCAAGTGTTTGGAAGTTTTCTGAGGAACATGAGCAAAGATCTTCCAATGTTTGCTTCTTGTTCTCTTTGCAAAGGTGCATAGGGAGTTTCTATTTATTACTCAGTAGTCTTTCACGTATGTGATAGATAAAAGAGCACGGACCGAATAATATCATGTCTGGCATTTATATATGTGGTCCTAACTGTATATATATTTGTTTAAAAGCAATGAACTGCAAATCTCTGGTCCAGATGCCCTTTAGCAATATTGAGACCTTATCACTACGGAGGTCTTGAAGAGCATTGTCCTGGAAATAAGCTCTTCTGTAATCTGTTTTAGCACGGAATCTTGGTTCTGAGTTTTTCCATGAGATGGAAGGTGTGAGAATAGTCTTGTACCATGGTGGGATTCTGTGGAGTTGGTGAACCAACAGAATAGAGAAACGTGCAAAGTCTGAGGTAGTCAAATTATTCTGGTTAATTAAACTTGCTATCATGGAAGCTAAGAAATACTCGTACATATTCTTGTGGCAGTCGCTATTTGGTAGTTGCTAACTTATATTGAAAGCCATTGCCTTGCTTCCTGCATTTCTTGAGGATCCTTTGATTTTCATTCATTCCAACCACTTTTGTGGAGTCTTTCTTATCAATTTATTCTGAATTCCTTTCAGGCATTTCGCTTTACAGCAGACAAGGAAGTATTAAGAGAACTGCGAGTTGTCAGAGTTGGGCTTATTCAAAACTCTATAGTTCTTCCCACGACTGCTCCCTTTCTGGATCAAAAAAGGGCTATTCATCAGAAAGTAAAACCAATGATAGATGCTGCAGGTGCTTCAGGAGTGAACATATTATGCTTGCAGGTTAGTCACACCCCGAAACTTGGGCTATACATTTTTTGGTTTCTCCTTTTTGACTTGAAAGACTGAAGTTCAGTTACTGAACTAAATAATTTTAATTTAGGAAGCATGGACAATGCCATTTGCCTTTTGTACAAGAGAGAAGAGGTGGTGTGAGTTTGCAGAGCCTGTTGATGGGGAATCAACAAGGTTTCTTCAGGATCTAGCGAAAAAATATAACATGGTCATTGTTAATCCTATCCTTGAGAGGGATGTAAATCATGGGGAGACGATCTGGAATACTGCTGTTATTATAGGCAATCATGGCAATATTATAGGCAAGCATCGAAAGGTAAGTGTAAATGTTGCAGACCCCTATGTTTTATGCATCCCATTTTGACTTGTCATATTGAAAAACTTGATAATGGTACACTTGGCAGAACCACATCCCCAGAGTTGGAGATTTCAATGAAAGCACATACTATATGGAAGGAAATACTGGCCATCCTGTGTTTGAGACTGCTTATGGAAAGATCGCTGTCAATATATGTTATGGGAGGCACCATCCTCTGAATTGGTTAGCATTTGGCTTGAATGGTGCTGAGATTGTGTTCAACCCTTCTGCAACTGTCGGTGAACTTAGCGAACCCATGTGGCCGATTGAGGTACTTGCAAAACCCTACTTATGCTTGATTTATTGAACCTGTGCTATGAACTTATATTGGTAATTGTGATTTGTTGACAGATTGTCGCCTCAGTTAACCTAACTTTGTTCATGTAAATTCAATTTACAGGCGCGAAATGCTGCCATTGCCAACAGTTATTTTGTTGGATCAATTAACCGGGTAGGAACAGAAACATTCCCCAATCCGTTCACATCAGGTGATGGGAAGCCACAGCACGCAGATTTTGGGCACTTCTATGGATCCAGTCACTTTTCAGCCCCAGATGCCTCCTGCACACCATCACTGTCCCGTCACAGAGATGGATTGCTGGTCTCAGACATGGATCTCAACCTCTGCAGGCAGCTGAAAGACAAGTGGGGGTTCAGGATGACTGCTCGGTACGAGCTCTATGCCGATATCCTTGCTCAGTACTTGAAGCCGGAGTTTGAACCCCAGGTCATATCTGATCCCTTGCTGCAAAAGAAGTCCTATTAAGTTCTTGATTCACAATCCTCTGTATATTCAGGGATGACTTTATCGAAACAATGTCTGGACCTTCGGCACACATGATGTCTGTACATATGGGAATTGGAAATGGATAATTCAATAATCCCCTCTTTCAGATCACTCTTGCATTAAAATGAATCCGAAGGGAACTTGGATCATTCAAATGAACTTGTTTTCAACAGGTCTATTCACCTGTGCATGAACTATTATAACTAAATTATGTACTTGCGAAATTCATTGCCTAAACTAAGGACAACCCAGGGAGTTTAACTCTGTCCGTATTGTCAATGTTGATTAAGCTTGATAGGCTTCGATGTTACAAATTGCAAATTGGGTTTGGTCAAGGAAAAGGACAACCCAGAGAGTTTGCTAAGCTTTTTTAGAGCAAAAAGCTACCTACGGAAAGAGTGAAAAATTTGAAAAATTTTCTTAGATCTAAACAGAACCATTGACAAGATAGTGTCATTCATGTCTCAAAACTTTAAAATCAATAGATTGACATTTGAATGACATGGCATGGTTTTGTTTTTTTTCAATTTCACTATGATGGACTTAATTATATTCACACAACATTCACATTCACATAAAGTTTCTAATCACAAAAAGCACGATCTTGATGTGATATATGCAAAAAAATAAAAGAAGACCATAGAAATTAATTGAGAAACTCAAATCTGACCAATAGTTACTTTCAACTAAAAGGGACCGCGTGGGTCTTACAGGTATTAACATTCCTAGACTATACATCAGATACATCTCAAACTATGAGAAATACTAGACATTTGAGGAAATTATACTAATCCTCCAACGAAATCACATGACGGTCTTTTATCGGGTGTCGATTATTCTATACATGATGTACACTTGTTTCGACATCCAATAAAAGACAGCCACGTGGTCTATGCAGAGAGTCTTAGCAAGATTTCTCAATTCCAATTACATGTTGGCCTACCAGGACGAGCATATTCACAATGGCATGACCAATCTGCGAAACTCTAGTTGGACTTTTCCGGCGACGGGCGGCAGACTGGGCCCGCCGTGGTCCTGAACTCGACCACCTCCGAATCGCACGGGCAACAGTGAAAGGCCGATGGGCCGTCGCCTCTTTCCGTCTCCGCTGCACACTCTTCGCAAACGATGTAGCTGCTCTCTGCGCTGGCATCCTTCCCATCGACGCTGGATTCGCCGCGAGACTCGCGGCTCTCTGGCATATTCGGATCTTCTTGCTGTTGCCTGAGCACTATGACACGATTTTCCGCCTCGTTGTCCGTGGTCGTCGCTGCAAAATCCATCTTCCTGTAGGCATTCGAAAAAATTTAATTTTTGGTTAGAAAAGGTTTTTGCTATTTGATGACTGAATAATAATTACAAAGAGTTGAGCGGGAGCTAATAGTATTCGACATATCTATATATACCGTTCTATTTTAGTGCGATCTCGAGTCTACATAGGTATTTGATGTAATCATTTTAGGTGTTTGATTATGAGTTTTACTCTATTTTTGGTAGAAAACCATATAGAACATGAATAATTCATATCATTGTTCTTTTCTTTGGAAAAAAAAAAAAAATCTAAGGAAATACTTCATGTGTTTGATAGGAAAGAATAAAAAATTATATTTATAGTTTCACTCCCTTCAAATAATATTCACAGTTTTCAACGTATTTATCTTTTACCTTTTTTCTTTTATAAGGAGACAGAACAAAAGTGATTTAAAATAACTTGTTCGTTCAAAAGTGAAAGTGTTTCACTGATCCGATCCGATCTAGGATCTGAATCAAAAAACTCGCTAAGGTGTTCCGCCCATCCGAAATCTGGATCGGGCTTCGGATCAGGACTCCGAAGCTTTACCGATCAGAGATCTGAATAAAAAAACTCGCTAAGGTTTTTCAGAGATCTCGAGTTTCACCGATTCGAGATCTGGATCGGGAGTTCGGAGCTTCACCGATCTGGGATCCGAATCAAAAACTGCCGAGTTTCGCAGATCTTGAGATCTGTTTAAGGTGTTTCAGATCTTGAATTCTGGATCAAAGAACTCGCTAAGGTGTTTGAAGGTGTTTCACAGAAGTTGAGATCTTGTTCGCAGATCTTGCAATCTGGATCAAAAAACTCGGTAAGGTGTTTCACAGATCTTACGATGAGATCTGGATCAAAGTTTCAAGGTTTTTCATACATCTTGAGAGTCTTGTTCACAGATCTTGCGATGAGATCAAAGTTTCAAGGCGTTTCATCATCTCGAGATCTCGTTCAAGATCTTCAACGGATCTGGGTTAAAAGTTTGAGGTCTTTGTTCATCTTGAGATCTCGTTCACAGATCTAACGCTGAGATCTGGATCAATGTTTGAAGGTGTTTCATAGATCTTAAGACCTCGTTCACGGATCTTGCGATCCGGATCAACGTTTCGAGGATCAAAGAACTCGCCTCAAAGCGCAAAGTCGAAGAAATGAACGAGCTATCCAGCAGAGACTGACCGAGCCCACTGAGTCACTGAGCTGGGGAAGCGAGGAGAGGGAGAGGAAGGGGATGACGGGTGGGCTGAGCAGAAGGCCGAGCAGAGGGAAGGGAGGAGAGGGCGAGGAATGGAACGGTGGGGAGAGGGAAGGGCGAGGATGGGAGGCTATTTATGGTGGACGATCGTCGCCCGTCGGGAATATCGAATCCGAATACCGAGATGCGAAATTTCCATTTCCATGTCGGTTTGCATGTTTTCTGACGTCCCTGCGTGACGTCCCTGTGTGATACGTCACGTACATCTGGGTATATTTGTCTTTTCAACTTATCATCACATGATTTGATGGTTGCTCCTTATTTCTTTTTTTTTTTCAATTGATTTAAAAATTAGTTGACCTTTAGTTTGGGGAGGTTAATGCGGAAGCATGCGGTCAAATAATTAAACTAAAGAATATGAATCGGACATTCGATCATATTGAACTACATCCACGAACTACGTCCACAAGAGAGAGTAAGAACAAATTTCGCTATAAATTAAACAAAACATAATAAATTTGAGTCACTCAAACATTTGTTTTTCTTAAACTCAAATTATATCTAACAATTCATTCAAACACTTTTAGTATTTCTTAAGTCTCAATTACATTCAATAAAAAAAAAAATTATGACCCGAGAACCGCCGTCGCCCAACTAACCTAAACGTAAACCCGGGACGGAACCGAGCCACGACCACAGACTCAGCCGCATTTGAGTCGCGCGAAGGTAATGCCTCTGGAATTCGAACTCCTCCCCTTCATGAGGGGGAGAGAGCCTAAAGTTAGGTGGCGGGCAGTGGTTACACTCAATAATTCACGTAATGTTTATTTATTTTTCATAATTTATTTCATGGCAAAAAAAAAAATCTTTCGATCTCATGGAAGAATTTATAAATTTTATCACAAGATTTATTCGGTTAAAAAAACTTAAATTCTTGGATGTAATTTCGCAAAGAAAGATGAACGAACCCGTGGCCAAGCATCCGGCACCTATGGACATCTCTTAAGAATTGAACACCCACACGGCACCCATGGAGAAATCGCCCATTCAAACACGAAAAGAAAACCCCCAATTATAATACCCCCAATTATAATATTCATACCAAGCCCACGTGAACCAAATCTAACAAGGATCAAAAGATCTCCATATCTTTTAATTTCTTCTTTCTCTGGCAGTACACTTTGCTTTCCTGGTCGGAGTCTTAACACATTTTGGTACTACACCGTGTAGACACCACGCCAATCCGACTTCAACACGGAACAACTTACGTTCCCAATCACGACTTCGCCACTGAAGATTTTCGTATTCTGAGATTTAGTTTTTGAACTTAAAATGTACCTGGCTAATATGCAATTCATTTTGCATCGGATTGTGCAATGTATTTAAATTCGAAACATATTTTAATAGAGATCTTAACATGCTACGATTGTATATTGATTTATATTCCCTTTAACATGGTGAAAGTGTCATGACTTAGATTTAATATTAGTACAGCTGTGCATCATTCAAATTCTAAATACAACAGCACGGTAAAATAGTAGTATATTTATTCATTGATGTGATATGCACGTAGAAATTAACGACAATAAAGCAATGACCAAAGAAAATTTGTCTGAGGAAACACAAATCCGACGAACTATACAGACTCAATGCTACGAGAATCATATTTCTACGTCCGAACCCCAAGCTATATTTCAGCAATGATAGAAAATCCAGAGCCGTGCATGGACACATGTACACATGGTCATTGCTGACTCCACGGAGTCCAACCCGTTCTTCCTCTACTGCAGAATCCTGGTAGGGCGTTTCCTCCGGCCTGCAGGCGATCGGGCCTGCCTTGATCCTGAACCCAACTGTCGCCGGATCGTTGGGAGCGCAACTATGGAGAACCCTAATCCATCATCTTTTTCCCTCTCGACCTCGCACTCATTGTGAAGAAGCACGTAACCTGCCTTCCGCCACCCCAGCACCCTCTTCTTCTTCAAGCCGATTCCCTTCTTGATGCCCTCCAAACTGTCGCGGCTCCTTCCTGTGTGCTTCAGCATGACGGCGTGACACACCATCTGTTCGCGAGTCATCTTGGCGAGGGCCATCTTTGCCAACGATCTCGCGACTTGACGACTGAGAATTGATGGGATAGAGTTCGAACAATGAGAGCAATGCCCCCTCACTCACTGCGATTGTGGTTGAGGCCGAAATGTTTGATGTCCCGTCTTGATTCTTATTTCGGAAAGAAATCTCAAAACCCCAAGAAAAACAGATATATCGAATAGGGAAATCTTTCCTATTTTGCACTTACTGGTATTTGGGAACTTGACTTACTTTTTTATTAATCTTGATTGCTTATTTATGATTAAAAACTCACTAACTGACCATTTTACACGGCGTTTTACATGAGAATTGAAAAAAAAAAAGTGGTAAGATAACTTGGATATACTTTCAAAGGAATCAATGTTACATGAGAATATCTTTGAAAAAAAATGGCAAGAATGTGTAACCATTGGGAATATACAAATGGAGAAAATATCTATTTTGAAAACAATACATGATTCGATTCTATAAAAACCATTTCAAAACATGTAGTTTTGATTTTCCAATGGATTTACATCTTTCATTAATGGAAATTTTTTTATGCAACTTGGTAGCATGCTTGTTTTTGGTATAAAATATCATGGGTGCAAATCCTATCGTCGAAGGAATCAATACCTCGTGAGGTGCATGAACCCGTAATAAGATAGGTTCCTAGGTTCCAAGGTGTATGTAGTAGGCTCCAGATTCAAAAAAATAATGAACATATTCCAACGGATGGATTTTAGGTTTCATGTGGAACCTGTATGGAATTTGAACTCGTTCACCCCTCGTAGTTATCCCAATTTTTTTTTAAGACGAAAAAAATGTCCGAACTTATATTCATGTAACCATTTATTCTTTGTTATGATTCCATTAGAAAGCACTATTAAAAGTCTTACACGATCACTGACGTGGACGACGGAATGGAAATGGAGCTAATACGGCATCAATGTGACTTAAGTGATATTGAAAAAAAAAAAAAAGTCCTTTCCTTTCTTTCGTGGACCACAATGGTGCCGCTTTGCTCTCCTTCTGAGTTGATGAAATCGAAATGGACAAAATTTTAGGGTTATATGTACGCGGTTATATCTGTCTTGGTTCCTCACCAAATCCACGATTGTTGACCCAGATTTATCCAAATGAACCTTCGATTCTAGGCGAGTGATTATGAGTTCCAACTGTTCTTAATCCGCTGTTGTTTACACTGTTTTTTTTTCCTGATTCTGGATTATATTTTGCATTAACAGTAAAAGAAAAGGTCGAATGTACATGTTTGCCTTTAAAACATATTGGACCTGCTAACCTGTAGCTTCTAAACTGCGATGGATGTACTATCTACTGATCACATGATGTTGCGCCATTGGGTACATCATGCTTGGTTTGGTAGGAAGGAGAGAGGTGTTGTGCAATTTGGAAAATGTTGTCCCGAGGATGAATGCTTGATGGATGTACTATCTATCGAGTCTGTGTTCTAAGACCTCTAGGCTAAGTCTAGATTTTTCATTAAATACATGAAATCAAATGTACAGTGAAAGGAGGTGAATAAACTTACCTCCATGCTAATTTTGTTGGCTGACATGAATGAATTATGTACTCGTGAAATCCATTGCCTAAACCAGTAAGGACAACCCAGAGAATATAACTCTATGGTCGTATTGTCAATGTTGATTAAACTTGACAGGCTTCGATGTTACAAATTGCGAGATAGATTTTGTCGAGGAATTAGTGTTCAGCGCCTTTAAGTTACCAAATAGAGAGAGCACCACTAAAAACCCTTAATATATCCACCGTGACATTAACACCCTAAACTTTTTTTCCTATCAACGAAAATCTCCAAAATTATACCAAGGACTCAACACCTTTAGTCACAGTTTCATTCAAAAATGCCATTAATAATTTGACCGACAGCTTTCATGGACACCGACAGACAAATGGAGTTTATGTGGATCTGAAAAAATCAACCAAAAAACTTAAGTTTTGTCTATTGTGAACTAATATCTTAATTTTTTTTTGGTATCACCAATACCTCAAATTTGTTTTGTTTTGGATGAAACTATACTGGAGGATAATTTTGTGCTAGTGGTACATATTTAGGACTTTTTGTGATGCAAAAAAGGTTTTGGGGAATTGATGTCACAATGGTTATAGTTTATAATTTTTTTGTGATATTTTTTTTTTTTATCAAATTAGAGAGAATTTACGGTTGGAGCAATTTTCCTTCTTGTGCGTGTTTCGGAGAACTATATCTTTCCTTGTATAATCATTAGCAACACCTTTCTTCCTATTCTTTGTTTTGTCTTTTATAGTGGTTTGAATACACTTGTAGCTTACCAGCTTGTAAAGCGTACCAGAGAGAATGAGAGTTTACAGAGCTAATCAAAACCAAAAGCTACCTACATAGAGAGGGAAATTTTTAAAATTTCGTTAGATATAAACAGCACTTTTGACAAGATCGAATGTCATTCATATCTTAGAACTTAAATAGATTAACATTCTAATAACACGACATAGTTTTGCGTTTTCTTTTTTCATGATTATGGACTTGATTAAATTCCCATAACGTTTCCAACCACAAAAAGCATGATCTATATATATTAAATATATGCCAAAAAAATAAAAGGAGAACATAGAATATTAGTAACTAATCGGAAAAACTCAAGTCTGACCAATAAAAACTCGCAAATAAAAAGGACCACGTGCCTCCTACAGAAATCAATATTCCTAACCTATACATCATATATATCACGAACTATGAGGAATGCTAGACATCTTGGGAAATCCTTCAATGAAGTAACATGACGGTCTTTTATCGGGCGTTAATTATTCAATGCATGGGTCGCACTCGTTTCAACATCCAATATAAGACCGCCACATCGTCTAGTAAGAGAGTTTAAGTAAGGTTTCCTGGTGCTAATGACACTGTTTCTCGAGCGATTGTAGCAGCCACATGTTGGCATACCCAGACGAGCATGGACACATAGGCATGACCAATCCCACGGGGTCCAACCAGTTCTTTCCGCTGCACTCGGACTCGGATTGGGCTTTATCGGCGACGGGCGGGAAATCGGACCTGCCTCGGTCCTCAATGCAACGATCTTCACCTGATTGGATGTGCCACATTGAGACTCTGACGGGCGGGAGATTAGACCCGCCCCGGTCCTCAATTGAACGGCCTTCACCTGATCGGATGTGTCACCTTGAGACTTCGACGGGCGGGAGATTGGACCCGCCTTGGTCCTGAACCCGACCACCACCGTATCGCACGGGCAGCAGTGAAAGGCTGATGGTCCCTCGCCCCTTTCCCTCTCCTCTGCACACTCTTCGCAAACAATGTAGCTGCTCTTCGCGCTACTGGCCTTCCTCGTTGTGAAATCCATCTTGTCGTGGGTAATTGCAATTTGATGACTGAATAATAGATGCAAAGAGTTGAATGAGAAATATAGTATTCAGTGCATCTATATATACTATTGTAATTCAGAGCAATGTCAAGTTTGCTTAGGTTTTTGATATGGAGTTTCTTTAGGAATTCTACTACAAGTCCAATTCTAGTTTTGGTAGGAAACATGAAAGAGCCTAAATAAATATTTATTTATTTTTAATTTGAAATAGACACAATAAAATATTCATAATTTGTGTATAACTGTGAAGTTTCATCAATAAGAATCATATAGTTTAACATATCAAATTTTGAGAAACTTATTATCTTTTAGTCAACTCTCTCTCTCTCTCTCTCTCTCTCTCTCTCTCTCTCTCTCTCTCTCTCCAAATAATCTTGTAGACTTATCTTTTAATTTTTTAGGTATAGGAAAAATATAGTCATTGAATAAATCCCTTCTTATTTACGTTTATTACGTGCATCTGTGTATTTTTAATTTTCAATTCACAATCCGAACCAAACTGTCCCAGCCTGGATCGTTGCAAGCGCAACCTAATCCATCATCTCTTTCCCTCCCAGACTCGCGCTCTTTGCAGAGCATGAAACCTGCCTTTCCCCGACGCAGCACCGTCTCCTTCGCCTTCATTCCCTTCTCGATGCCCTTAAACCGTCGCGGCTCCTTCGTGTTCCTGGATCTCTTAGCCGATTGCTGCAGCATGACGGTGCGGGGCACCGTCTTTTTCGCATGTCATGGTTGGGAGACCCATCTTTGCCAGTGATTTTGCGACTCGATGACTGAGTACTGATGGGATGGAGATTTAGACCGATCTGAGCCTGCATAGGAAGTATTTGATGTCGAGTCTTGATTTTTACTTAGGAATGAATATGATGTCTCACCCAAGCACATGGACTCAAAATCTTTCCTGCTCTGCACTTCTTGACATTATGGAATTTGACTTACTTTTTATTTCTCTTTTTTGATTTTTTATGATCAAGATCTCACTTACTGACCTTTTTACACAGCGTTTTACATTAGGGTGCTTTTAAAGTAATCACTCCCTCGTGGCATGACCATGACCAACGGTACAATTTGGTTCAATTCGAGGCTAACCGAACTAAATCGCACTAAATAAGGAAATGAATTGAGGTTCATATAACGAAAAATCCAAAATTAGTGTATATGTGACAAATTTACATAAAATCCACTAAAAACTCAAAACCAGTACACCTATGATAAATTTACTCTTCGTTAGTTTCCATTAAATTTTACTATTAAATTGCTAAATTAGATGACATATGACAATTAACGGGTGTACTGATTTAGGTTTTACCCTTTGTAGTTTTTGGTGGCAAGAATCCAATTTAATGAAAACTAACGAAAGATAAAATTTTCACAAATATATCGGTTTTAGGTTTTTCATGATTAAGAAATTAGTTTGAATAAAATTGTTACATGTATACCGGTTTGAATTTTTTTGGTCAAAAAATTAATTACTAGTTTGGGATTTTTTGTGGTATTAATCCAATAAATACAATGATCGAAATCGAAATGAAGCGAACTGCTACGTGATGCTTTTTCTTATTTTGTTGTTTATGCTAGATTCTAAATAACATTACCCACTTTCACATTTTGTTCCCACTCAAATAAATCACGCTCAATTAAGTAACAAAATTCATCCACCCAGAAATAATAAACAAAATAAAATAATATCTAAATTATTTGTATTTTCACAACCAACAATAGTCCGGAAAAGAAATGTCCATCTTCCAAATACGGGACCAAAGTCCGAATTAAGCTAAAAGCTGGGCTGTGAAATGTAGCCTAAATACTTGGCGACATCTTCTACTAATGCATTATTGATAATCAGTCTTTGAATGTGCACATTGCTGTATCAATAATTCACAAAATCGGTAAACCAAATGACTACCTAATTTCATTAAGCATCAATTCAAGAGATTATGTCATGCGAAATTTGACGATTTACATATATGATATGATTTTACATTCAAAAAATATGGGCAATCCAATGAAGTAAACAAGATTTCTGACGGTAAGCGTCCTAATCGGCAACGCCCTCAGCCTTGTCCCGAGGTCTATCCTCAGGTGAGACTGGTTAACCTTCAGGGCGTTAGCTTTGTCCATCGTGCTCGCCTTCGCATCTTCCGTGGTTGCCATGGCTGCAGTTCTAGTGTTCCTCCTATCCATCTTGGCTCTCCATCAGTGGTGAAGCACAAATTCCGGCGAGTTCTTAAGACCCAAGAGGAAATATTTGATGTCGAGTCTTAATTCTTATCTAGGAAAGAATATATGAATGTGTTCACTCAAAACTTACTGTTTTATATCCTTGCTTGCTTTTCTATGATCAAAAACTCACTCACTAACCTTTTGATACAGCATTATTTGACACCTCCCCCCCCAAAAAAAATACCCTTCAATGCAGCGTTTTGCATGAAGGTGCTGTTAAAGTAATCATCCCTTATGGGGTCACCATAACCGATATTATCATTCGGTTCAGATTCGAGCCTAATCGAATCAAATCGCTGAAAAAAGGAAAATAAATTCGAATGATCAAAACTGAAATGATGCTAACCTTTATGTTGGATTCTAAATGATATTACCCCTTTCACATTTTGTTCCCGATCGAATCAACTACGCTCAATCAAGAATAAAATTCATCCACCCAAAAATAATAAATAAAATAGAATACTATCTAAATTAATTGGATTTTTACGATCTATGATGGTTCGGAAAAGAAATATCAATCTTCTGAACGTGGGACGAAAGTCCAAATTAAAGCATAAAAAGCTAGGTTATGAATTGTGTGACCCATACACTTGGCGATATGTTCTACCGATGCATTATTGACAATCCGTCTTTGAATGAGTACATCGCTATATTAATAATGCACAAAATTAGTATATCAGATGACTACCTGATTTCATGAAGAGTTTTCGTCATGCGGAATTTGACGATTTACATATATGATCATGATTGTGCATTGGAAGAATATGAGCAATCCAACGAAGCAAACAAGATCTCTGAAAAAGATTCGGCTCAACAAATCTATCTCCACATGAACTCATGAACAAGTATGATTATCATGATAATCTCTCATTGAATCTTCATTAGAGCATCACATGAACATGAAGGAGAAGAAGTAGCAGCTCTGATGAACTCGAAGCGAGATGGAATGAACCCAAAAACCTTTCTTTTTTTGGTCGGAGAACCCAAAAACATTGCAAGGAACAAGTTTTGAGTTTTTTGACAAGAATTACAAATGCCACTTCGCCAACATCCGGGTTTAACCAGTTTGTTCCGATGCACCTGAATCGAGATCGGACCCTCTTGCTGATGGGCGGCCGATCGGACCCACATTGGCCTTGAATCCGACTACCATCTCGTCGTTTGGGCAAAAGTGAAACCCTAATCCATCGCCCCTTTGCTTCTCTCTCTTGCACTCTTTGCAAGGCATGCGACCGGCCTTCGTAACATACTGTCGCGAGCCCGACGACGTTGCCTTCTCTGGCGGCGTCTCCACGGCGTCAACGTCCTCACCCTCAATGGCTAGTTCGACATCATCATGAATCCTCTGCCTCATCTGATCTTTTTCCGACTGTTTCCGCACGATGGCGCGATGCGTCTTCTTGCCGCGAGTCGAAACCCTCTTAGATGGGGAGGCCGACTTCATGATTGAGAATTTGGACTGGAATAAAATTCAGCGTTCAACGAGGGAATTATCACTGTACTTATTTATATTTGTTTGGCGGTTACGCATTGAATCTTATAATGATTTTTGACAAAAAAAAAAGGCAAATTTGGATATAATTCTTTTCAAAGTTCAGAGTTGGCGCTATTGATAAATTTTTTATGTAGCTTATAGACTTTCTAAATTTAATATCATCTTAATCATTAATTATGGGGGTTCCATAGTGAGGCCCTATAATCAACGGTGGAGATGAGTTTGGTCATCATGATCTATAGAGTTGTATAGGACCGCAACATAATAGATGAGTATGATGAAATAGGACTGTAAAACTACTATAATCCTTGATTTAAGTGATAGGGTAACAGTTGTATCATATTTGGCTTTGAAAATAGAGATAAAACATCTAAAACTCCTACATTCTCTCTCAATAAGATTGCATGTGTAAATTATATTATACTAATAGTGATATAATATTTTTTTTTTTTTTTTATATTCTTTTCCCGGATTCTAATAGCTGTATTAATTAAATAAATAAACAAAAGCATAGCAATGTCAATTAATAAGAAAAATGGTTGTGACTATTATGATCTATCAAATTGTAACTATCTTTTCCAATATGATATTCTTCTCATGTGTAAACGTTATTGTTTGTGTTATGAATTCTAATAACAAATGATTATATAATAAAATAAAGCATGTATTGGCTATAGCACTATCAATTTATTTCAGCCGAAGTCATGATTACTCTAATTTCTATAGTCATTGTAGTTTACAATATTGTAGTTATCTTTTACTAGTATAGTAGCGTGATAATCACTAATTTGACAAATTGGAAAAGAGTAATGTGTATAAAGAGGAGGGGTAAATTATCAAAGAGTGATAATCCTATACACGTTGGTGTCAATTTAGTCATAAACATTTCAATTAGACCAATTTAATTATAAACATTTTTACAATTTACCAATTAAATTCATTTGGCCAACTTTAATCAGAAATCATTGATGTGGATGCTGATCACAACCGATGGTGACGTAGACATTTTTTTCTAAAAATGATTTTTCTTAATACTTTCTCTTCTTCTTTTTCATTCATTTTGGCAAGCGAGGGTCCCTAGCCACGGGTGAGGATGCCAAGGTCCTTGCTAGATCTAGGCAAGCGCCTTCATAGCCTCACCGACTCTATGCGAGGTGGCCCTTGCTAGCCAAAATGAAAGGGGAAAAAAAAAAAAAAAAAGGAAAGAAAAAATTATAAAAATAATAAATAAGAAAAGAAAAAAAAATTATAAAAAAAAAAAACTCAAAATATTAAAAAATATATATTCACATTAGCACCGGCCTATACATTGGCCATTTTGTGTAAGGTGGATGGCATCACGTCAACAATTTCTCGTCAATATTAGCTGGATTGACCCAATTGGCAAATTATAAAAATGTTTACAACTAAATAGATCCAATTAAAATATATATAATTGAATTGATATCAATAAAATAAATTTATGACTTTTTTTGTACTTTCTTAGTGAGTGAAAGTCCACAAAACTAACTGACCAAAAAAAAAAAAATAGTTCACAAAACTAAATGCACCGGTTCAAAACATAAAAATTAATTGCTCTGCCGTGTGACTAGAACCAAAAGCTATGCACGAGGAGGGGCCTACATATTTAATTTAATTCCAATAATATTTCAAAAAAAATTAAAAAAAATCATGATATAGACATGATATATGATTATATGCAAAAAAAAAAAATCAAAAATTAATTGAGAAACTCAAATCCAAAAAATAAAAAATTACAACTAAAAGGGACCGGACATGTCCTACAAAAATAATTTTCCTAACCTATACCTAAGATATTCTCCAACTGCGAAAAACACAGAACATCTTACGAAATCTTGCTAATCCTCCAATGGTGTAACGTGACGGTCTTTTATCATGTGTTCATCATTCAATGGACGGGTTTCACTTATTTCAACACCCAATAAAAGAATGCCCCGTGTGTTGGAATATCTTAGAATTGATTCTAATTGTAATTGATTCTAGTAGATATTTAGTTAGTACAGTAAATAGGAAATCTTCGATAGATGTATATTGATGTATATTTTCTTTCCTAGTTTACTTTCTCATTCATACATAATAAGTGTACAATGTACTAGCATACAGAGATATACAAGAAAACACTTCTTACCAATATTATGTCATCGTGGTCTTGTAAGAGAGTTTTAGTAATGTTTCTTGATACTTTTGACACTATTTCTCATCCTATTGTAGCAGCCATGGGCTGGCATACCAAGACGAGCATGGACACAAAAGCATGACCAATGGTCCCTCACCCCTTTCCCTTTCCTCTGCACACTCTTCACAAATGACGTAGCTACTCTTCGTGCTAATGGCGCTCCCGACGACACTGAATTGTCAAAACTCTTTGCAATTGCCTTAGCACTACAGCACGATTTATTATTACATTCCGTCATCATGGCGAAATTTATTATGTTGTGGGTAATTGTGATTTGATGAATGAATAACAGATGCAAAGAGTTAAGTAAAGCTATGATATTCCGTGTATCTATATACTATTGTAGTTTCAGCGATCTCGAATCTACATGAATACTTGATGTTTAATCTCTTTAGGTGTTCGACTACAAGTTAGATTCTAATTTTGGTAAGAAACATGAAAGAACATGAATTAACGATCTTTTGAAGTTTTATTTATTTTTCTGAAGTTGAAATAGGCGCAATAAGATGTGAGTAATCTGGTGTACAATTATTGGGAACTCCTCGTACGCATGGACTCCACGAGAAAAAATCTGAGTCGAACAAAGACAACAATCATTGTCCTTTTTAAAAAAATCTAGAAAGAAGGAAATTTTCCTATCGTGCACTTACATTAATGTTTTTTTTTTTTCGTCAAACACTTGTATTAATGTTTGATGGAAGGGGATAAGCATGTCATTAAATTTTAAATAACAATATCTTGTTTTTTTTAATCAATATGAACTTTAGTTTATGGATTGACAAAAAAAAATTTCAAATTTTGAGAAATTTATTATCTTTTAATTACCCCTCCCTGGTCCCCTCCTCTCTCAAATAATCTTGCAACCTTACCTTTTATTTGGTTACGTTTATGGAAAGTATGGTTGTTGAATACATCCCCTTCTTTCGACCAAAAAAAAAAGAATACATCCCCTTCTTATTTACATATTACGTACATCCGGGTATTTTTTGTTTTTTAAGTTACAGTCACAAGATTTGATAATTACTCCTAACTTTTGTCAATTGATTAAAACCTTCAGTTTAGAGAGGTCTTAACACGATACGATTATGGATAGATTTATATCCCCTTTTACGTATAAAGCAACGAGTCAATACTAAGATTTACATGACCAAAACAAAAAATACTTAGATTTAATGCAGCTGTGCATCATCCAAATTCAAAATCCAACAGCACGTAGAAACAAGAGTCATTCATTGATGTGATATGCACTTAGAAATTAACTCTAGCAAAGCACTAATCGAAGAAAAATTGTTTGAACAGCTCGAATCCGACAAACTACACAAACTCAATCCTACGAGCATCATATTTCTACTGTCTATACTTCAGCAGCGACACAAATTCCCGACCCGAGCATGGACGCACGGCCACGGCCAACTCCACGGCGTCCAACCCGTTCCTTCCGCCACTCCAGAATCCCGGCCGGGAGCTTTCTCAAGCGGGCAGGCGATCGGGCCCGCCTTGGTCCTGAATCCGACTATCACCGGATCGTTGCGAGCGCAACTGTGGAAACCTAATCCATCATCTCTTTCTCTCTCAGCCTCGCGCTCTTTGCTAAGCACGGAACCCACCCTTCGCCAGCCCAGCACCCTCTCCTTCTTCGCGTTCATTCCCTTCTCGACGCCCTCGAAACCGTCGCCGCGGCCCCTTCGTGTTCCTGGATCTCTTCGCGATTGCTTCAGCATGACAGCGCGGGGCACCATCTTTTCACGATTCGTGGTTGCAAGACCCATCTTTGCCGGCGATCTCACGACTTGATGACTGAGTATTGACGGGATATAGTTCGAGTGCTGAGAGCACTGTCCAATGACTGCACGTGCATATATATGATTAGGACTTGGATCGATCTTGAGACTGCATAGGAAATATTTAATGTCGAGTCTCGATTCTCATTTAGGAAAGAAAACATAAATTTGATCACTCAAAAGTCCATGTGAAACAAGTACGTTGAAGGAGGAAATCTTTCCTATTTTGCACTTACTGGTATTGCGGAACTTCACTCACTCTTTTTATTTCTTCCATTTGAATTTTATATGATCAAAAACTCACTGACCTTTTTACACAGTTTTTTACATGAGGGTGCTCTTTCTATAATCAAGTCTGACCGCACCACATCGTACTAAAGAGGAAATAAATTGGACTGATCCAAACCGAAGCAAATCGGGCTATGATGCTTCTTCTTTTTTTTATACTGAATGCTCAATAACATTGCCCACTTTCACATTTTGTTTCTTATAAATCAATCATGCTCAACCAAGTAATAGAATTCATTCACCCAAAAAATAATTAACAATAGAATAATATCCAAATTATTTGGATTTTCACGATCAACAACAAAGGTTGGGCTATCAATTGTAGCCTAGGCACTTGGCGATATCTTCTACGAATGCACTATTCATAATTTGTCTATGAATGTGTTTGAATGTGTACATTGTTATATCAATTCAATGAAACAAACAAAATTTCTGAAAAAGATGCAAATGTAAAAGAGAAGTATCACAAACTCGAATTGGAATGGAATGAACCCTAAAACATATCAAGTTTTGAATTTTCCGATAAGAACATTGAGCGGACATCACTACCCGCTAACCCCACCAATACCATTGGGTTTAACCAGTTCTTTCCGCTGCGCCTGGATCCGAGCCGGACGTTATTGCTGATGGGCGGGCGATTGGACCAGCCTTGGTCCTGAATCCGACCACCTCATCGTTTGGGCAAAAGTGAAACCCTAATGCATCACCCCTTGCCTTCTCTCTTTTGCACTCTTCGCAAGGCACGTGATCAGCCTTCGTAACCTGCTGTCGCAACACCGATGGGATCACCTTTTTTGGCGGCATCATGATGTCAACGTCCCCGTCCTCGATAACTTCTTCGAAGTCGTCATGCATCCTTCGCATCTTCTGATCTATTTCCGCCCGCTTTTGCACAATGGCACGGTATATCTTCTCGCCACGAGTGGTAACCCTATCAGATGGTGGGGCTGACTTCACGACTGAAAATTTGGACTGGATTGCACAGGGAAAAATTTTGCATGGTTAAGTTAGGGCATTATCACCGTACTTTTGTCACTGTACAACGTAGTACTTTGAAGTGGACGTGGAAATAATTCTTTCAAAGTTTGAATTTGACGCTATTGACGAAATAATATTAATGTACAATGTAGTATGATTTGGTGGAAAATCGAACCTACCTCACTCCTTAACTCGACCATCACTTGATCAGATAGGCCAAGGTGAGACCCCGACGGGCGGGAGATCGGGCCCGCCTTGGTCCTGAACCCGACCACCACCGGATCGCACGGGCAGCAGTGAAAGGCCGATGGTCCCTCGCCCCTTTCCCTCTCCTCTGCACACTCTTCGCAAACAATGTAGCTGCTCTTCGCGCTACTGGCCTTCCCGACGACGTTGGATCTGTCACGAGACTCGTGACCCTTTGGCATAGTCGGATCTGCTTGCGGTCGCCTCAGCACTACGGCACGGTTTGCTGCAGCGTTCTCCTTCGTCCTTGTGAAATCCATCTTGTCGTGGGTAATTGCAATTTGATGACTGAATAATAGATGCAAAGAGTTGAATGAGAAATATAGTATTCGGTGCATCTATATATACTATTGTAATTCAGAGCAATGTCAAGTTTGCTTAGGTTTTCGATATGGAGTTTCTTTAGGTATTCTACTACAAGTCCAATTCTAGTTTTGGTAGGAAACACGAAAGAGCTTGAATATATATTTATTTATTTTGAATTTGAAATAGGCATAATAAAATATTCATAATTTGTGTATAACTGTGAAGTTTCATCAATATGAATCATATAGTTTATGAATTAATTAACATATCGAATTTTGAGAAACTTATTATCTTTTAGTCAACTCTATCGCTCTCTCTCTCTCTCCCAAATAATCTTGTAGACTTACCTTTTATTTTTTTTAGGTACAGGAAAAATATAGTCATTGAATAATCCCTTCTTATTTACGTTTATTACGTGCATCTGTGTATTTTTAATTTTTAATTCACAATCCGAACCAAACTGTCCCAGCCTGGATCGTTGCAAGCGCAACCTAATCCATCATCTCTTTCCCTCCCAGCCTCGCGCTCTTTGCAGAGCATGTAACCTGCCTTTCCCCAACGCAGCACTGTCTCCTTCGCATTCATTCCCTTCTCGATGCCCTTAAACCGTCGCGGCTCCTTCGTGCTCCTAGATCTCTTAGCCGATTGCTGCAGCATGACGGTGCGGGGCACCGTCTTTTTCGTGGGTCATTGTTGCGAGACCCATCTTTGCCAGTGATTTTGTGACTCGATGACTGAGGACTGATGAGATGGAGATTTAGACTGATCTTGACCTTGCATAGGAAGTATTTGACGATTAAAAGGCATGCCATGTTTGACTTTTGGATGAGGGATAGACCGGTTCCCGATCAAATTGGGTCTGGCTCTCAGGTGGGTTCAGTGAAATCAGTCATTGGGCAAAAGGGAAAGAACAAAAGAGGAGCGGATGGTGTGTCACGGTCTTTCCCGTGACCAAAGGACTGTGTTTGATCAAAATGGATCATCCAAAGTAGCCTAGGGTTTCCGGAACATTCTCAAGGGCGGGTGATACAATAATCCCATCGAGTTCTAGAGCATTTAGGCTTAAATGTCGGTAGATAGTAGACAAAGAGATGCAGTCTTAGATTGAATATGAGTCAATGGTTATAATGAAATGGTCTTTAGTAGATATAGTGATGCCCATCCAAACATTTTAGTGTACAGTTCCATTCTCTCTTAGAGCTCCTCTCTCTAAATCTTTCTTTCAGCCTGTCTTGAAAAAGAGGAAGCTAAGTCATCACCACGGTCTGATCCCAAACAACTTATTCGTGACACATGTGTGAGACATTTAAAAAATAACAAATTAATTGGTTCGCTTTTCAATTCAGTCTATTCATTTTGCTCACCCTTACTTTGGATCAACTCAAACGAGACTTATGGGAAAATAGGGAATGCCGAGATGAGGATGACTAAGCAAAAAACTCCATCAATTCTCATCTTCCATATCCCATCCATTTCCTCACTTAGGGAGATTAGCCATGGCGCATTGTTATAAATTGATAGTGTTAACATGCTTTCATTTTATTATAGCAACAGTTATTAGAATTCATAACACGGACAATAACATTATTACATGACTTCTCAGGCTTTGGAATTATTTAAAGTCAGTCAGTCATCACCTTTTATTTTCGATTTATCAATTTTTTTTCATAAGTCTTCTTGATATGGGTCGAATTGAGTTCTAAAAGCTCATCAAATCTTCTTTAAAATTATTTTTTACGTATTAATAGTTGTTGGATAGACCCGGCCTCGTGAAAACTCTCTCATTAACCAGAAGATCCGGAGCCCTCGAAATCAGCAGCTTTCACTCTTCCCATGGATGTGAACCCGCTGCTTCATCCCAGTTCATCCCAAAAAGATCCCCATCATCATCGTCGTCATCATGCCTCCTCCATCGTGAGTAGATTCATCGTGACGGTGAGCTTCCTAATCGGTAACGCCCTCACCCTTGTCCCGAGGTCGATCCTCAAGCGAGACTCGTCAACCTTCAGGGCGTTAGCTTTGTCCATCGTGCTCGCCTTCGCATTTGCTTTCGTTTCATTGATCCGCTATGGGAAGACAGGTCTCGCGGTGAGGATTTGCCGGTGGGCTCCCATGGTTGCCATGGCTGCAGTTCTAGTGTTGCTCCTGTCCATCTCGGCTCTCCATCAGTGATGAAGCACAAATTCCGGCGAGTTCTTAAGACCCAAGAGGAAATATTTGATGTCGAGTCTTGATTCTTATCTAGGAAAGAATATATGAATGTGATCACTCAAAACTTACTGTTTTATATCCTTGCTTGCTTTCCTATGATCAAAAACTCACTTACTAACCTTTTGATACAGCATTATTTGACCCACCCCCCAAAAAAAAAAAAAAAAAACCTTCAATGCAGCGTTTTGCATGAAGGTGCTGTTAAAGTAATCACCCCTTATGGGGTCACCATAACCGATATTATAATTCGGTTCAGATTCGAGACTAATCAAATCAAATCGCTGAAAAAAGGAAAATAAATTCGAATGATCGAAACCGAAATGATGCTAACCTTTATGTTGGATTCTAAATGATATTACCCACTTTCACATTTTGTTCCCGATCAAATCAACTACGCTCACTCAAGTAATAAAATTCATCCACCCAAAAATAATAAATAAAATAGAATAATATCTAAATTAATTGGATCTTTACGATCTACGATGGTTCGGAAAAGAAATATCCATCTTCTGACCGTGGGACGAAAGTCCAAATTAAAGCATAAAGCTAGGCTGTGAATTGTAGCCCATACACTTGGCGATTTGTTCTACCGATGCATTATTGATAATCCGTCTTTGAATGAGTACATCGCTATATTAATAATGCACAAATTAGTATATCAGATGACTACCTGATTTCATGAAGAGTTTTGGTCATGCGGAATTTGACGATTTACATATATGATAATGATTGTGCGTTGGAAGAATATGAGCAATCCAATGAAGCAAACAAGATCTCTGAAAAAGATTCGGTTCAACAAATCTATTCGGTTCAACAAATCTATCTCCACATGAACTCATGAACAAGTATGATTATCATGATAATATCTCATTGAATCTTCATTAGAGAATCACGTGAACATGAAGGAGAAGAAGCAGCAGCTCTGATGAACTCGAAGCGAGATGGAATGAACCCAAAAACCTTTCTTTTTTTGGTCGGAGAACCCAATAACATTGCAAGGAACAAGTTTTGAGTTTTTTGTTTACAAGAATTACATATGTGCACGGATGCATCGCCACCTCGCCAATCTCCGGGTTTAACCAGTTTGTTCTGATGCACCTGAATCCAGGTCGGACTTTCCTGTTGATGGGCGGGCGATCGGACTCACATTGGCCTTGAATCCGACTACCACCTCGTCGTTTGGGCAAAAGTGAAACCCTAATCCATCGCCCCTTTGCTTCTCTCTCTTGCACTCTTTGCAAGGCATGCGACCGGCCTTCGTAACATACTGTCGCGAGCCCGACGACGTCGCCTTCTCTGGCGGCGTCTCCACGGCGTCAACGTCCTCACCCTCAATGGCTAGTTCGACATCATCATGAATCCTCTGCCTCATCTGATCTTTTTCCGACTGTTTCCGCACGATGGCGCGATGCGTCTTCTTGCCGCGAGTCGAAACCCTCTTAGATGGGGAGGCCGACTTCATGATTGAGAATTTGGACTGGAGTAAAATTCAGCGTTCACCGAGGGAATTATCACTGTACTTATTTATATTTGTTTGGCGGTTACGCATTGAATCTTACAATGATTTTTGAAAAAAAAAAAAAAAAAAAAAGAAGGCAAATTTGGATATAATTCTTTTCAAAGTTCAGAGTTGGCGCTATTGATAAATTTTTTATGTAGCTTATAGACTTTCTAAATTTAATATCATTTTAATCATTAATTATGGGGGTTCCATAGTGAGGCCCTATAATCAATGGTGGAGATGAGTTTGGTCATCATGATCTATAGAGTTGTATAGGACCGCAACATGATAGATGAGTATGATGAAATAGGACTGTAAAACTACTATAATCCTTGATTTAAGTGATAGGGTAACAGTTGTATCATATTTGGCTTTGAAAATAGAGATAAAACATCTAAAACTCCTACATTCTCTCTCCAATAAGATTGCATGTGTAAATTATATTATACTAATAGTGATATAATAATTTTTTAATTCTTTTCCCGGATTCTAATAGTTGTATTAATTAAATAAATAAACAAAAGCATAGCAATGTCAATTAATAAGAAAAATAGTTGTGACTATTCTGATCTATTAAATTGTAACTATCTTTCCCAATATGATATTCTTCTCATGTGTTAACGTTATTGTTTGTGTTATGAATTCTAATAACAATTGATTATATAATAAAATAAAAGCATATATTGGCTATAGCACTATCAATTTATTTCAGCCGAAGTCATGATTACTCTAATTTCTATAGTCATTGTAGTTTATAAAATTGCAATTATCTTTTACTAGTATAGTAGCGTGATAATCACTAATTTGACAAATCGAAAAGAGTAACATGTATAAAGAGGAGGCATAAATTATCAAAAGAGTGATAATCCTATACGCGTTGGTGTCAATTTAATCATAAACATTTCAATTATGCCAATTTAATTATAAACATTTTTACAATTAACCAATTAAATTCATTTGGCCAACCTTAATCAGAAATCGTTAACATGGATGCTAATCACAACCGATGGTGACGTAGACATTTTTTTCTAAAAAATGATTTTTCTTAATACTTTTCTTTTTTTCCATTCATTTTGGCAAGCGAGGGTCCCGGCCACGGGCGAGGACACCAAGGCCCTTGCTAGATCTAGGCAAGAGCCTTCATAGCCCTACCGACTCTATGCAAGGTGGCCCTTGCTAGCCAAAATGAAGAAAAAAAAAAGAAAAATAATAATAAAAATAATAAATAAGAAAAGAAAAAACAAAACTCAAAATATTAAATATATATATATATATATATATATATATATATATATATATATATTTCACGTTAGCACCAGCTTATACACTGGCCATTTTGTGTAAGGTGGCTAGCATCACATCAACAATTCTCGTCAACATTAGCTAGATTGACTCAATTGGCAAATTATGAAAATGTTTACAACTAAAGAGATCCAATTAAAATATTTATAATTGAATTGATATCAATAAAATAAATTTATGACTTTTTTTTTTACTTTCTTATAGAGTGAAAATTCACAAAACTAAATGCACCGGTTCAAAACATAAAAATTAAATTGCTTTGCCTCGTGACTAGAACCAAAAGCTACGCACGAGGAGGGGCCTACATATTTAATTTAATTCCCATAATATTTCCAAAAAATTAAAAAATTTAAAAAAAAAACTCAAAAATTAATTGAGAAACTCAAATCCGACAAATAAAAATTTACAACTAAAAGGGACCGGACATGTCCTACAAAAATCATATTCTTAACCTATACCTAAGATATATCTCCAACAGCGAGAAATGCAAAACATCTTAAGAAATCTTGCTAATCCTCCAATGGTGTAACGTGACTGTCTTTTATCATGTGTTGATCATTCAATGGACGGGTCGCACTTATTTCAACACCCAATAAAAGACTGCCACGTGGTATTGTAAGAGAGTTTTAGTAATGTTTCTTGATACTCACGAGTCACGACACTATTTCTCATCCTATTGTAGCAACCATGGGCTGGCATACCAAGACGAGCATGGACACAGAGGCATGACCAACGGTCCCTCACCCCTTTCCCTTTCCTCTGCACACTCTTCTCGCAAACGACGCAGCTACTCTTCGCGCTAATGGCGCTCTCGACGACACTGAATTGTCAAAACTCCTTGCAATTGCCTTAGCACTACGGCACGATTTATTGTTACATTCTTTTTCATCGTGGCGAAAATCATTATGTCGTGGGTAATTACAATTTGATGAATGAAAATAACATATGCAAAGGGTTAAGTAAAGCTATGATATTCCGTGTATCTATATATTATTGTAGTTTCAGCGATCTCGAATCTACATGGATACTTGATGTTCAATCTCTTTAGTTGTTCAACTACAAGTTAGATTCTAATTTTGGTAAGAAACATGAAAGAACAGGAATTAATGATATTTTCAAGTTTTATTTATTTTTCTGAAGTTGAAACAGACGCAATAAGATGTGAGTATCTGGTGTACATTTGGGAACTCCTCGTACGCATGGAGTCCGCAGTCAAAAATCTGAGTCGAACAAAGACAACAATCATTGTCCTTTTGTTAAAAATCTAGAAAGAAGGGAATTTTCCTATCATGCACTTAAATTAATGTTTTTTTTTTTTTTTTTGTCAAACACTTATGTTAATGTTTGATGGGAAGGGATAAGCATGTCATTAAATTTTAAATAAAAATATCTTTTTTGTTAATCAATATGAACTTTATTTTATGGATTGACAAACAAATTTTCAAATTCTGAGAAATTTATTATCTTTTAATTACCCCTCCCCGTCCCCTCCTCTCTCAAATAATCTTGCAACCTTACCTTTTATTTGGTTACGTTTATGGAAAGTATGGTTGTTGAATACATCCCCTTCTTATTTACATATTACGTACATCCGGGTAGTTTTTGTTTTTCAATTTACAGTCACAGGATTTGATAATTACTCCTTACTTTTGTCAATTGATTAAAACCCAGCTATTGATGATAATCATAACACCTTCATTTTAGAGAGGTCTTAACACGATACGATTATGGATAGGTTTATATCCCCTTTTACGTATAAAGCAACAAGTTAATACTAAGATTTACATGACCAAAACAAAAAATACTTAGATTTAATGCGGCTGTGCATCATCCAAATTCAAAATACAACAGCACGTAGAAACAAGAGTCATTCATTGATGTGATAAGCACTTAGAAATTAACTCCAGCAAAGCACTAATCGAAGAAAAGTTGTTTGAACAGCTCGAATCCGACAAACTACACAAAATCTTACGAGCATCATATTTCTACTGTCTAAGTTCGAACCCGAGCTATACTTCAGCAGCGACACGAATTCCCGAGCCGAGCATGGACGCACGGCCACGGCCAACTCCACGGCGTCCAACCCGTTCCTTCCGCTACTCCAGAATCCCGGCCGGGAGCTTTCTCGAGTGGGCAGGCGATCGGGCCCGCCTTGGTCCTGAATCCGACTATCACCGGATCGTTGCGAGCGCAAGCATGGAAACCTAATCCATCATCTCTTTCCCTCTCAGCCTCGCGCTCTTTGCTGAGCACGGAACCCACCCTTCGCCAGCCCAGCACCCTCTCCTTCTTCGCGTTCATTCCCTTCTCGACGCCCTCGAAACCGTCGCCGCGGCCCCTTCGTGTTCCTGGATCTCTTCGCGATTGCTTCAGCATGACGGCGCGGGGCACCATCTTTCCACGAGTCGTGGTTGCAAAACCCATCTTTGCCAGCGATTTCGCAACTTGATGACTGAGTACTGATGGAATAGAGTTCGAGTGACGAGAGCAATGTCCACTGACTGCACGTACATATATATGATTGGGATTCAGGCCGATATTGAGACTGTATAGGGAATATTTGATGTCGAGTCTGGATTCTTATTTAGGAAAGAAAACATGAATTTGATCACTCAAAAGTCAATGCGAAACAAGTATATCGAAGGAGGAAATCTTTCCTATTTTGCACTTACTGGTATTGCGGAACTTCAATTCCTCTTATTATTTCTTCTGTTTGAATTTTATATGATCAAAAACTCACTGACCTTTCTACACAGCTTTTTACACGAGGGTGCTATTTATATGATCAAGTCTAACCGCACCACATCATACTAAAGAGGAAATAAATTGGACTGAGCCAAACCGAAGCAAATCGCTTTATGATGCTTATCTTTTTTTTCTTTTTCTTTTTTTGGTTGTTGTTTATACTGAATGCTAAATAACATTACGCACTTTCACATTTTGTTTCTAATTAAATCAATCATGCTCAACCAAGTAAAAAAATTCATTGACCCAGAAAAAATAAACAATAGAATAATATCTAAATTATTTGGATTTCCACGAGCAACAACAAAAGTTAGGCTGTGAATTGTAGCCCAGGCACTTGGCAATAACTTCTACGAATGCACTACTCATAATTCGTCTTTGAATGTGCACATTGCTATATCAATTCAATGAAACAAACAAAATTTCTGAAAAAGATGCAAATGTAAAAGAGAAGAAGTATCACAAACTCGAATTGGAATGGAATGAACCCTAAAACATATCAAGTTTTGAATTTTCCGACAAGAACATTGAGCAGACATCACTACCCGCTAACCTCACCAATACCATTGGGTTTAACCAGTTCTTTCCGCTGCGCCTGGATCCGAGCAGGACGTGCTTGCTGATGGGCGGGCGATCGGACCAGCCTTGGTCCTGAATCCGACCACCTCATCGTTTGGGCAAAAGTGAAACCCTAATGCATCACCCCTTGCCTTCTCTCTTTTGCACTCTTCGCAAGGCACGTGATCAGCCTTCGTAACCTGCTGTCGCAACACCGATGGGATCACCTTCTTTGGCGGCATCATGATGTCAACGTCCCCGTCCTCGATAACTTGTTCAAAGTCGTCATGCATCCTTCGCATCTTCTGATCTATTTCCGCCCGCTTTCGCGCCATCTTCTCATCTATTTTTTTTTTGGTAAAGGCCATCTTCTCATCTATTTCCGCCCGCTTTTGTGCGATCTTCTGATCTATTTCCGCCCGCTTTTGCACAATGGCACGGTATATCTTCTCGCCACGAGTGGTAACCCTATCAGATGGTGGGGCTGACTTCACGACTGAAAATTTGGACTGGATTGCACAGGGAAAAATTTGCATGGTTAAGTTAGGGATTATCACCGTACTTTTGTCACTGTACAATGTAGTACTTTGAAGTGGATGTGGAAATAATTCTTTCAAAGTTTGAATTTGACGCTATTGACGAAATAATATTAATGTACAATGTAGTATGATTTGGTGGAAAATCGAACCTACCTCACTCCTTGACTCGACCATCACTTGATCAGATAGGCCAAGGTGAGACCCTGATGGGTGGGAGATCGAGCCCGCCTTGGTCCTGAACCCGACCACCACCGGATCGCACGGGCAGCAGTGAAAGTCCGATGGTCCCTCGCCCCTTTCCCTCTCCTCTGCACACTCTTCGCAAACAATGTAGCTACTCTTCGCGTTAATGGCCTCCCCGACGACGTTGGATCTGTCGCGAGACTCCTGACCCTTTGGCATAGTCGGATCTGCTTGCGGTTGTCTCAGCACTACGGCATGGTTCGCTGTCACATTCCCCATCGTCGTAGTGAAATCCACCTTGCCGTTGACAATTGCAATTTGATGGCTGAATGATAGATGCAAAGAATTGAGTGAGAGTTATATTATTCCGTGTATTGATGGGATAGAGTTTGAGAGAAGGAAATATTTGATGTGGAGTCTTGATTCTTATCTAGGAGAGAAAATATGAATTTGATCACTCAAAAGTCAAAATCCCGTGCGAAACAAATATATCGAAGCAAATCTTTCCTATTCTGCACTTATTTGTATTGTGGAACTTGACTTACTTTTTTGTTTCTTCTGTTTGAATTTTTTATGACCAAGAATTCACTTGCTGACCTTTTTTACACGGCTTTTTACACGAGGGTGCTATTCAAAAAAATCACTTCTTTATGGGGTGATCAGGACGAACGGTGCGAAGATTCAAGTCTAACCAAACCAAGTCGAATTAAAAAAAAGGAAATAAATTGAACTGATCCAAACGGAAGCCGAGCAAATCAATTTATGATTTTATTTTATTTTATTTTATTTTATTTTGCTGAATGCTAAATAACATTACCCACTTTCACATTGTGTTCCCAATCAAATCATTCATGCCCTATCAAGTAATACAATCCATCCAACCAAAAATAATTAAAAATAATAATATTTAAATTATTTGGATTTCCACAATAACAAGAATTCAAAAAAGAGATATCCATCTTCCAAATTAAACAAAAGCTAGGTTGTGAATTGTAGCCGACGCAATTGGCGATATCTTCTACTAACGCACTCTTGATAGTCCGTCTTTGAATTGTTATATTAATAACGCACAAAATTAGCAAATCAAATGCCGACTGATTTTTTTTACTCGAAAAAAAAATTGACTTTGTGATATTATGAAGCAAGGATCCTAGAGATTTTGTCACGCTGAATTTGGCGATTTACACATATGATACGATTATGCAGAAGAATATGAACAATTTAATGAAGTAAACAAGATCTCCGAAAGAGATTTGTTCAATATATCTATCTTCACATAAGATCATAAATAAATACGGCTATCTTGAGAAATACTCCTTGAATCTTCATTAGAACATGATATGAATGTGAAAGAGAAAAAAGTATCCCTTCAATAAACTCGAATCGGAATGGGATGAACCCAAAAACATGGAAAGGATCTAGTTTTGAGTTTTTATGACAAGAACTATTTATGTGCATGGTTGCATCGCCGCCCTGCCAATACCACGGGGTTCAACCAGCTTTTTCCACTGGATTTTGGCCGGACTTTCTTGCTAATGGGGGGCCAATTGGACCCGCCTTGGTCCTGAATCCGACTACCACCGCATCGTTTGGGCAAACTCTTTCCACTGGATTTTGGCCGGACTTTCTTGCTAATGGGGGGCCAATTGGACCGGCCTTGGTCCTGAATCCGACTACCACCTCATCGTTTGGGCAAAAGTGAAACCCTAATGGATCACCCTTTGCCTTTTCTCTCTTGCACTCTTCGCAAGGCACGTGATTGGCCTTCGTAACCTGCCGTGGCAACACTAATGGCATCGCCTTCTTCGACGGCGGCACGGCATTAATGTCCACGTCCTTGATAGCTAATTTGTGATCGACATGTATCCTTTGCATCCTCTGGTCTCCTTCCGACTGCTTCCGCAAAGACCCGTGATCGGCCTTCGTAACCTGCTGTCGCAAGACCGGCGGCATCGCCTTCTTCGGCTGCGGCACGACATCAACGTTCTCATCCTCGATAGCTAATTCGAGATCGTCATGTATCCTTTGCATCCACTGGTCTCTTTCCGACTGCTTCCGCACAATGGTGCGGTGCATCTTCTTGCCACGAGCGGGAACCCTCATAGATGATGAAGCCGACTTCATGACTTGGAATTTGGACTGGATTGCAGAGGTTAAAATCTGCAAGGTTAAGCAAGTGCATTATCTCTGTACTTATATATATATAATGGATGTGGATATAATTCTTTCAAAGTTCAAATTTGACATTATTGACAAATTTGATCATGTGATCAACGGTGAAGACTGCAACATAATAGATAAGTACAATAAAATAAGACTTTGAACTACTATGATCCCTGATTGAGCTGATAGGGTAATTATTTTCTCTAATTTGATGTTGAGAATAGAGATAAAACATCAAAATCTACTACATTCTCTCTTTACTGAGATCGCATATATAAGTTATATTGCACTTATAAAAATGTAATTATTTTATTTTATTTTATTTATATTGCGAATTCTAATAGCTATATTGATTGTATAACTAAATGAAAGCATAGTAATATCATTTCATAACAAAATTGGTTGCAACTATTCTAATCCATCAAATTGTAGTTATTTTCTTATTATAATATTCTCGTCGTGTGATAATGTTATTGTATGTGTTATGAATTCCAATAACTATTAATTTTATAATAAAGTAAAAACTTATATTGGCTATAGCAGTATTGATTCATAACATCCCTAATTATGATTACTCTAATTTCTATAGTCGTTGGAGTTTATTAGATTGTAATAATCTTTTACTAGTACAGTAGTATGGTATTCACTTTTATATTAGAATTACATCAATTGTCTTGCCACTACCGACGAGGGAGATAGATTAGAGAGGAGTGAATTCCGGAAAACTTCTAATTACGTTATTAGGGCTCGCACAAAATTGTAGCCACAACTATAATTGCAAATAAGCAGACGAATATGAATGAACTCCTAAGAATTATTTATTAAAAGGGAAAATACTAAAAAAATAATCTAAACTATTTCCAGTAGTTGATAACTCTACAAAAATAGAATTATTTTACCTATTTTAGGCAACAATTAATGCAATATCTATGAGAAAACATTTGGATTTCCGTATGATTATTTGAATTTTCCTTGTTTATACAGAATAACGAAATATGGAGAAGATAAGGAAAAGAATGGCAAATATCAAGAATTCAAATATAAAAAGCAGTGGAAGATGGATATTAAATCAGGAAATTCTTGATTTTGTTCCCTAATATTATCTGCAAGCGTTGGGAGATAGATATCTTGGATATATCCTATAAATAGGAGAATATTGAGAGGGAGAGTAGCTAGGTTTTTGTTAAATCATTTTTCATTCTTCTGAGAGTTTTTCAAGTATTTTGAAAAGAAGACAAAAGTAGTGACAAAATTCTTGTTTTTTGATTCAAGATGCTGGATTTGATTTATATTTTTATTTCTTCTTCTACTATGTTCTAAATTTTTTTTTCGTTAGGGCTACGATGTAGCCTAACCATGATGATTAATGATTTTTATGTTTTACAATTGATTTCATTCATGTGAGTTATATATTATCGTGCTTAATGCTTTTGAGGGACTGGCCACCACTTGAATAATCTGATGTTTAACACTGAGAAGTAATAATATGCAATTGATCATTATAATATATAATCATGAATTAAATGTAGATAGATATATACCGCGTTATTTATGTAGCTTTCGGTGATAAGGTGATCTAAAAGACTCATTGTAACCTGAGGTGATCTAAAAGACTCATTGTAAGCTGGGAATATTCATAGTTTTAAATGCACTTATGTTTATTTTAATTCACATAGAGATATAGTGGATTAATAAATTGAGTAGGTTTATTATACCTAGAGATAGATAGTAAATAGGTTAAGAAATTCCGCTATCACATGTTTGATATTGTTCTTGTACCTACAATAATCTGAAATTCATATCTAGTGGTTATGGTGAAATCAAATGCTCTAACATATTTATCGATCGATTTACTGCATTTAGTTTACAAATTTCGTTTTTAATTTATTCTTAATTATATTTTGATATGTTAGATAAATTTTAGAATTAGTCTATTTTAGTATATAATTGGTTTATTAATCATCAATCTCCGTGGACGATACTTTTTCTCATCATTGTATTACTTGTTCGATATGTGCACTTGCGTTTAGAATTTTACAAACAAGTAGTCTTAATATCCCATATTTTTGTTATCTCTATAATCCTCATACTTGAACTAATGTGACAAAAACACTATCTGTTTCTCATTATGACATCAATTCCCAATTTTTTTTTGTGTAAACAGTACTCTAAACAACTTTACAAATTGGAAAGTTCTAGTGACAAAAAAACAAACAAATAATCTGAAGTATTTATATCATCATAACCATTGTTTTGGATTTTTGGACGTAATTAAGAGTTTGGGATACCAATGTCATGGTGGGTATAGTGTAAAGTTTTTAGGGTATTAATCTTAATTAAAATACACTTAGTATTTTAAGGACGTGTTTAATTCCACTCTTAAGCCTGTAATCGGTTTCCCTCCATTCCTGTGATTCTGCAGTTGAGATTTTTCTGTTATTTCCTCTGTGGACTTTGGGCTCAGTATCGGGCCATCTTTTGGGCCTATTCATTAGGTTTCGTGGGAGAAGGATCAAAGCACTGTTTTTCTTTTTCTTTAAATCACGCGCGATTTCAAATTTCTAACTCGATATATTCTCATTTATTTATTTCTTTTGATCAGTTTTCTAAAAGCGAAATGACAAATAATACATTAACTTTAACCCAATGTGCATTATAATCCCTAAATTTTTAATTATTTATATGTAATCCATCAAATTTTGATACATATTCAATTTAATATTCAAATTATGTGAAAATATTCAATATCATCATTAAATTTGAATTAATAGAATGATAATATTAAACATTTTCAGATAGGTCAGAGATTAAGTTGAACATGTATCAAAACTCTATGGACCATATTAAACAAATTAAAAATCAAGAAATCGCATTACATTTTTAATTAAAGTTTAAGAACTATATTTAACATTAAATATTCAGAGATTATATTACAAATTCGGTCAAAGTTCAGAGATTATATTGCAAATTCGGTCAAAGTTCAGACAGTACTTGAATTATTATCCCTAATATAAAATGCATGAGTCTCTTGCACAGCTTGGCATACACGTTTTTGAAAGTAGAGGATCATCGTTCAAGACCATGACATAAGTGACTTCGCCTTCGCATATATTTCGCGACTATATTAAAAGAAAAAAGAACTCACCTGTCTTCTTGAAACTCGCCATCCACACCCGTGTTGGTTCGAACACTTTTCCGATCTTAGGGGGATGATGCCGTCAGCAGGTGCTGAAAGTCATTCGAAACAGGAGTGCACAGAGCTGTTTTCACAACTAAAGCAGAGAGGGAGGGGGAGGGAGGGAGGGAGGGAGATCAATGGGAAGTCCGGTCTACTGAATTTACAGCAATGGATGGCTTAGGTTGAGTTCAAGAGAAGTTACATCAAGCTATTACAATGTAGTGAAAATGCATTAAGCTACACAAAAAGAAGAAAGAGCACAAGGTAGTAAGAAAAGAGATCCGGCCATCCAAGGGAGCCAAAATTATACATTGTTGTAACTTAATTTTGTCTATGGAAATGAAATAATGCATGAGAGAACCAAAATTTGAATGCTAAAAACAAGCGATCTGCACATGATGGGGCATCTCATAGCTTTCTGTCCAAGCATATGCCTCACTTGGGAGTCTTCTTTTTACAAAACGAACTTCCCTTGACACTGTCGACACCTCCTATCCATAGTATAACAACCATTTTATGCTTTACAAATGTCTGCCCCCAATAAAGGTATGTAATCAAAAATGCTGAACCAGCTCACTTATTCCTTCAGGCACGCCACAGCGAATATGAAGCCTTTCTCGATCTCGCTTCACCAATACAAGCTCTTGCCATTTCACACCCAATCCAAAAGGTATTCCCTTTTATATTCCGTTATCCGCACCACTAATCCGGAAGTACCCCAGAGTCTCGGGCAAAAATTAAGAAAGCCAGAAGCCAAAGCTTGAAAAGGCGTTATCTTTTACCTGTCTTGGCTTCTGATGTAAGTATCAATTGGCATAGCGTAAGGCATTCTCATTCAAGCATCTGGTCGGGTTGCGGTGAAGGATGAAAGAAGACCCGCGGCCTGCACAGGTAAAACATCACTGAACGTCGATAAAGCGGCAGCTGACCTGTCCTTGAATATGCCCACTTGACCATCAGTCAAGATGGATCCCAGTTTCAATGTGCTCTCTCCAAATCTGCTTCCAACCTGGCCAATTGTGATAGAGAAAATTATCAAATGCATGTCACAGAACATGGAAAAAGACTTTCTTTCCAAAAAACTAAGCCAAATGTCCAACATCTCTAAAACTAAAATCATCTCACAATAACGATGTTCAGCGAAAAGCCAATGTCCACTTCCAGTGTACCAAAACAACATGAAGTACACAGAACTATCTCAGTGCACAACTATAGCAAACAAGCTCAAAAAAGGAAGGCCCAAGTTATAAACTTCTATTGCCACCAGACAGTTACACCACTGAGTTCTCTTGCACTGTGTCTCAGACTTTGGGTACTTATTACATTCCATGTCACAAACGACTCAGTTACCTTCAACAGTAATGCACACAATGAAACAGAAAACCCAACAATGAATACCACAACAACCAAAGAAAGAATCAAATTTAAAATTATGAGTTACTACAAATAATAAAATATCAAAGCTGAAAGATTAAGTCCAAATCAAGCTTAGGAAGTGAGACATATTATCTCTCCAATACAGATGTTCACAACACAGCTCTGTAAAGCTGGTAGATGACTAGCCAGGGACATGATCAAATAATACATAACAAGGTAATGAAAAAGAAGCAAAAAAAAAGAAAGCACACTCACCTGCATAAAAGACTTCAGCAGTGGAGCTGCTACTCCAGAAGACGATCTGTCATCCAAATCAATTGTTCGAGAAATTTCTCCATTACTGTAAGACTTTGGACTCCTCGATGAGAAACCATCCATAGAAACACCAGTAGTTGCTTTAGATGTCCTCCTTGAAGACAATGCGGGTACACTGCAGACAAAATTCAATATAAGAGACGCCTTTTTTCTGAGATAATCTGGTCACAAAAGCTCAAATATTTATCCTGCAAACACAAACACATGGGAAGGTATATTTTACCTGATGGGAAGGTACTTAAACCGGGGAACTGTGGAGCATCTCATAATATTTGATTCTGAATTCGTGGGCAGTTTCTGCACTGTATCCACATACAACCGATTAAGTTGTACAAAGAACCCGAAGAGGACAGCATGCCGTAAATATGACTGTCTCTCATTCTCCCACAGATACGGCTCGAACCTAATGAATGAACAAGAAAACACTATTCAGTAATTGCAACAAAATGAAGAGTTGAATTCACAGTAACCATCTACTGGGACGTAAACATAACTCAGCTGATGCTAGATATATGGTCCAAGGGCGTCAACTCACTACATCTTCTTACAATTTATCATAGTGAGTAGACCTCCAAAAGAAGATAAAGATTGTAACTATGTTTGGCGAATTCATTTGAATTCATCACTGACAATCCTAGGGAATTTAATTTTTGTCTCACCTTCCCTCGCCTCTTGTTATCCTCCCTTTCTACCTTTCCCCCACACCCCCAACAAAAAAAAAAAAAAGGCATTTAGTACATGATCATCCCTGGACAATATGTCTACGAGTCAAACAAAACTACTACCAAATGCACAAAATTGAGCATCATCATCATACTAAGCATCATTCACGTGTGAAAGAGACATCCAGGTATCAGAACAATCTCGTATGCAACGGCAACCACTTGACCATAAAAGAAAATTCTTTCTACTCCTGCTATTGTCATCTACCCTCTAAACTAGATCATTAATCTTCCTTTGCTTAGCTTAAAAAATATTTCTGCAAAAAGTTTTAAATGAAAAACAGAATCAAGGTATAGAACTCTTGCATGCAAATCTTCATGAAGATTGAGATTGGATTTTGCAAAAAGAAATTTAGAGTACTGTCTGCTTGTAGAATATATGTTGCAAAAACAGATCCAGTAACTTACGTGAGCCAGTCTATGGGATCCAATCTCTGCGAAAGACGATGTACCAAACCATCTATACGTGTTCTGATGGCAGACTTTTTCTGTCTTTGATCCTTTTGCCTAAACGAATACTTTGGCTTTGAACTTCTAGACAACTCCTCATCGATAGTGGTATCACCTCCAGAAAGAATATCGTATACAAATTTCAAATCTAACATAACTTGCAAAGCTCCTTTATCTGACACTTTAGATCCATTAGCTTCTTCAGTAGAAAGGTAGTTCCCATATATATCAGTCACCTATATAAGGAAAAACAGTCGGTAAACAAACACCCAATTGAAATAAGCTATAGACATGAAGCAATCACAAAAACCACTTTAGGACTGTCCCCAGGGCTATGTAAATGACAAAAGCCAAAAGCACAGCTTGTAAGACAGTCACCATTATGGGAAAGTAAGAGGAATTTATGATATCGTAGGACATGAACCACTATAAATCTGAAAAGGCTCTTTACAGCTTCACAAAAGAATAGTAATCATGAAATTCTGATGGAAACACTGCAATGAAAAATACAGCTGTCATTGGAGAAATAAAAAGAATCGCACTTTCATATCAAAGCTAATATAACAGACTATCAGATAAAAAGTTGATGCACATGTCTATAACAGAGTGTCTAGCAGAGAAGGAAAACATATATCAAACAAAAACACTGCAGATAGTTATTCAGACTCCTCATATGAATTTTTTTTTCCCTCCTTCCACCCCATCTAAAAGATATGCAAGCATCCTTTTCTTTATACATTGTTAAGCAGTTCAAAGCATTACCTTCCTAGCTATCAATCTGGAGGATTAGGAAACAGAATTTCATTGACAGAGCATGAAGGGTGGTTATTAGAAGAGAGGGATTCCAGCAGCTCTAGACATCATATGGGTCTAAGAACCACCATATCTAAATAAAAAGTTTCAAAAAAACCAAGCGCGACAAATTTACAATTTCCTTTGCATCAAATATTCTCCTACTTCTCCCCCTCCAAGTCATCAAAAATTTGCAAGAGGGATGGTAAAATCAAATTTTCACCTTTCTTTACTAACAAATAGGAATAACATCTGAAGTTTTCATCTCATCCCCAAAATAGAAAGCCTGACGCACTGCGAACCAAGGACCAACTTCCCAAGAGATCATTTTGACCATTAACTTTCAAAGAGAGCATTTTGACCAGAAAATGGTCAAAATGCTCTCTCGAGAAGCTTCCAAGCAAAAAGGTTAGTCAAACCCCATTGTAATGTCACAACAAGTGATTTATTGATGACTTTGGCAGACAAATCAAATGAACATCACTTTCCCTCCCCTCAACAAGTTGTTACAGTCAAAGAAACTTGTTTTAAGAGCCTCCCAAACAAGAATGCAACTCCAGGGGGAACTCTTGACTTTCACATTAGTATCAAATGATTTCAGCCTCTACTAATTAGGTGACTTTAAGTGCCAAAGGATAAAATCATCAGAAGCAGAGACTGGAAGCATGCATCTGACCAAGACACGCATTCATACACCACTTAGTGCCAGGATACTTGTTGACAATGAATTCATTGCTTGTTATTTGCCTGGCCAATTTATCCAAAGTAATGGCCAAATGAATATTATTGAGCCACCCAAGCATTCAAAATGCGCTCACACACATTGTTTGCTTGTAAGCATGCTCAAGATTGGATTGAAGAAGCCAATAGCAAGGCATTGAAAAGGATAAAGATGAAGAACCAATAGTAGCAGAAGCAAAACAGTAATAGGAAACTACTAATTTCACAATAAAATAAAAGTTCCACCTTCATATGTAATAGATTCAAAATTATGAAGATCCAAATGCTGTGGCAGTCTAAGTAAATACCTTTTCCAGAAGCTGCAAGGCAAACTTTTGCAGAATTAACTTGTCAAGCACATGACCTCCAATTCTATGAATTTCTTCACATGCTCGAAATAAAAAGGAGATGACATAGAGAGAAGGCATGAAGGGGAGCGACATTCTCAACTCAGACTGGCCATCATCAGACTGCTCTTGCTTGATTACTGTGTCTTCCCAACCCTACTCAATGGACAAAGAGAGACTAAGAACTAAAATATATTCTTCAAGAAAATTAAGAAGAGAAAACTTAAGAAGTCAAAGATCAGTTAGCAAATTAAAACTAACCAAGATGGAGTAAGTTTTGTAGTATTAACCAGGTTAAGATTTTACTGCAGCTAGAACCGTTGATTTTTCATGGGCTAATGGTGATCTCATGCCTCCCAGTGGAAAGCTCTTTATGCATGATCATCCAAAATAAATCAGGAAAACGAATCAAGAGGGTATCTAAACTGCCAATGAAAGTAATATACTGCGTTCTCCAACTGGCCATCTTAAGCATCATCATCAATTTAATAATAAATCCCTTAACTAAAATTCAATAACTTGCACCGTCTGCTAGTCCCTAGCGAGTTCTTGATTATGTTATGCCACCTACCAGTAGAAGCTATTAGGTTTCACCTTAAAAAGAGGTTTCATGACAATCACAGAAAGTGCACAACCAAGCATGCAAAGGATATACACCTCTTCCATTGGTACTCACCGAAAATCTAGTGTGGAAAGTCAGCTTTTTAAGTCCTAAAAACCCAATATAAGGGAAGTTGCAGCAGTTGTAACTTGCAAATGCACTTCTCTTTATTCCTCAAGATTCTAACCTCAATACTTCCAGCAGTTGCAACAGAAGGAAGTTGAGACAGAATAAAGGAAAGCAGAGACATTCTTGTATGATGCAGGCTTTAAAAACAGAATAAATTGTGACGAAAGCAACACTCACCCTCAAAGGAGTTATCGACGATAATCCATCATCCTGTTCAAGATCCCGAGATAGGATTGTTGACAACTCCATTGATAACCATGTTATCCACAAGCTATGAGCTCTTACACATAAATCTCGTGTAGTAACAGAAAAATCTTTGAACTTTGGGCTTGGTATATCATCAGCTCCAAGTATTGCTGCTGTCGCCAACGAAGTATGTCTTCTAGAGCCCATGTGTGATTGCCGAATTGGGCTGTCACTGACAGGAGAATCAGTTACTCCACGGGATTGCCCCAAAAGACCTGGTAATCTGTCGAAAACTGCTGAAATTGATTCATTTACCCAGAACCTCGGTGATCCCAAAATTCTTGGTATGTGCCTACAGTGATTCTGGAGGGCAAACAACAGTCGCCCAATGAAGAGAGATTTTTCCACAATTATGGCAGCAGATGGTGTATGGCTCTCTCTCTTCTCATTCTCAAGTGCAGTGCAGAGGCTGTCAACCTCACCCTTAAGTTGCATTAATATGCTAGACAAATACTCATAGCACCTATCTTGCAGATATTTTGCCAGAGTCTTTAGCCGTATTGCTGCTTTGGGAGATTCCAAGAAGTGCAGAAGGTCCTCAAGAACTCGCTGACAGTAATTGTCCACTGCATCCCTTATCCGATAAACTTCAGGACCAAAATATGCACTAAGACAGGTCTGGAAGCTACTCTCTTCTGCCTGCGCTTTTGAGGAAGGAAGGTTAACAGTCTTCCGATCATTAGGCTCTATGAACCAAACTCCACCACCAGTAGAAGGTCTGCTCAAATATGCTCGAAAATCTATCTTTTCACCGGGCATTCCCTCAATGGCACGAATGGATTCCCCTATATTTACGTCCCTGGTCAAATTCCCAAATCCCGAGTCAATGATTGATCTCATCCTCTGAACAAAAGCATCTTCAAATATCTCATCCCAGAGATCCAGATCAGCTTCCAAAACAAGTTCTCGGATTCTGCTCCAAGGCAATTCGATCTCCGACCCAAAAACACTCTTTAGCCAATCCAAACTGCCTTCCAGCACCTCCTTACTATCCATGGTCTCCCTAATCAATTTCTCCGCCAAAGCTATCTCCTCGCCGGTACTGATGGCATCCGTCAGGTACCTGCCGCTCATTTTACTCACGATTTCCCGTCCACATTCCTTAAGCCAATTCAAACAAGTACTGGCGATATACGGCTTCTCGAGCAGGGTCATTGCCGACTCCAGCCTATCCCGAAATGATTTCCACAACCTCACCTCCTCATCAGGGTTCGGAATCCCACCGAACAGCTGGGACGCGGGCGGAGAACTCAACGTGACTTTGTAAAAGAGGGGCATGTCGTTCAGCACTTGCAAGAACAACTCACCCACTTGGCCCATGGTGACCTGAATCGCCCTGAGCACTTCGCAGAACATGGTCACGACATCCGAACAAGCCGGATTGACAAACGAAGTGGCCAATTTCTGCAGAACCCACGACTTCCTGCTGTCGAGGAACAGCCCTAGCACCTGCCTCGGCTCCAGATCGTCGATGACCGCCACCGCGGCGAGCGCGTCGGCGTAAGCCCCGATCTTGAGCCCGCCGCCGTCGAGCAGCCGCTCGCGGCTCCGCTGCGAGATCTGGGCCTTGAAGCTCTCGACGATCTGCCACTGGTGCTGCAGGAGGGGGAAGTTGGCGAGGATCTTGGGGTCCCCGCCGCCGCCCTCACCGTCGCGCGCCAGCCCGTGCTGCACGTGCTTCGCGCGGAGGTACCGCGCGGCGGCCTCGAGGAACATGGACTCATCGAGGCAGCCCCAGATGTTCTCCGGCGTGTCGACGAGGTACTTGACGCGGCAGGCGATGCCGTAGACGTCGAACCGGGCGGGGTGGTGGCGGGGGCGGCGGCGGCCGGGGAGGTGGGGGATCGGGGGAGGCGTCGGAGAGGGAGAGGATGGAGGACTGGACGGAGGAGACGTTGCGGGAGATGGCCTCGCAGGAGGACTTCATGAGGACGATGGAGTCGGCGGAGTCGATGAGGTCGCGGTAGCGGTTGCCGACCAGCTGCCGGAGCTCCTCCTTCTTGTCCTCGATCTGGCGCCGGGTCGCCGCCTCCACATTGCGGATCTCCGCGATGGGCTTCGTCCGGAACAGGGACTCGGCGTCCTGGTGGCCGCCGGCGCCAGGCGCCGGCGGCGGAGGGCGGCGGCTGGACCCTCATGGGGGCTGAATCGCGGCCGGAACGGAGCGGTCAGAGGGTCGGCGGCATTGGGGGATTCTAGATCTTGAGCGAGGGAGGTGTAGAGATAGAGAGAGAAAGAGAGAGAGAGGAGGAGGAGTGGGATTGAAGTTAAAATCTCTCACATGGGACGATGGGAAGGAGGGAGAAGGACGATGGATTGACTCGCCGACGGTCACGAGGTGTTGCGGAATTGTTATTGCGTTGTGACATTTAAGAAAATGTCAGCCCTCGAGTTTCTTTTCTTTCTTTCTTTCTTTTTTTTAAATGTTAGCTTTTATTTTGGGTGTAATGTAAAAATGAATTGATTAAGATCATGGCATCGTCGCCAAAGGAGACGATAGAGGTCACACACCAGGTGAGGATGGGCGACCCTCGTTAGTCCCAAGCTCAGGCGAAGGTGCCTAGATTTGGGCACTACCGGCCTTCACCTAGGATTGGTGAGCATTGCCTAGCTTGGGCAATGCCTTGTTGGTGCTTGCACAAGCCTAACGAGAGTTGTCGATCCCAAGGAAGAGCCAGCGTCACCCAAATTTAGGTGCCCTTGCTCGAATCTGACTAGGTTAGCCTCCTTTGGGGCTAACGAGGGCTAGCCACCTTCACCCAAGGTTAACGACCTCCATTGGCTTCTCCAACGATGATGATGGTAGTAGCAATGCCCCATTGGTGAACTTATCCCTCCTTTTCTTTATTTTCAATTTTTTTTTTAAAAATTAAAATTTTGGCATTTCTTCTTACGTTTTTTAAACTAATTTAAATGATATTTGAATCAAATAATGATAAAAATGCCACATGTGAGAGAGAAATTAATTCAAAAATAATACGTCGATATTTTCATTAATTAAGTTGATAATGGTAACGGAAAAACCTTATTGCACCAATTTAACAAATTTTAAAACTTGATTATACTTTTAAAAGTTATTGGGACTCAATTACATTTTCATAACAAGTTTTAAAACTTCAAGTGAACTTAACCCATAGAATTATTAAGTTATGACATTGGGAAATTTACACAACAAACTAAGAAAATGTTACTTGGAGTTTTTCTTTTTACATATAAAAATTAGCTTATAGTTTGGGTAGAATGTAAGAAAATAAAATAATTAAAAGCATATAAGACCTTCATTTTCTTTTTAAAATTTTTCTCAAAAAAATAAAAATGTAGTATTTATTGTGGGAGTTAAAATTAGAAAGTTCAATACAATGAAAAAAAACTCAAATTAATGCATCCATGATAAGTTACCCCAAACTAATTTTTTTATCACAAATAACCCAAAACCGATATACTTGTGATAAATTTACCTATATTAATTTCTAATAACATGTGGCGGTATACCCTCCATTTGTCGAGGAGTACTAGTTTTTGGTTTTTCGTAATATTAATCCAATTTAGCAAAAACTAATTAAGGGTAAATTTATCACACATGTATTAGTTTTAAGGTTTTTTGTGGTTAAAAAAATTAGTTTAAAGTAAATTTATCATAAGTGTACCAATTAGGAGCTTTTATAATAAAAAAATTAGTTTTTGATAAATTTATCATATACCAATTCAATGTTTTTCGTGTTATTACCCACCCTATGGTGGACGAGATGATTCGCACCTTGCCTCTTAACCGGCAGAGAAGGGGTTCAAAACTGCGTGACTCACCTGTGACTCATGGGAGGTGGGTCCCACGCGGATCGCCCTGTTTTACGCCGCCACCGCGCGGTTGTACAAGAGTTCCCGGGTCACTAAAAAAAATGTTTTTCGTGTTATTAACCATTTTCTTTTTATTATTCTATCGCAATTTTTCTTACTGTAAAAAATAAAAGCATAATATTTAATGTGCGAGATGAAATTAGTATCCTTAAAATGTTTGTGCATATCAGCAAAGATCAATGTGGACGGTTCTTGGTGTTGCTCCTCTATGGAAGGATCGGTTGCGGGAATTTGGAGAAATAACGCAGGAATTCTCATAGACGGTTTTACAAGACAGATCTGCGCCCCTTCTGCATTTGCCGCTGAAACCCTAGCAGTTAGAGAAGCTCTGTTACGGCTGAAGCAGAAGCATGAAACACAAGCTGAAGAAGAACTCAGAACTGATCTGTGCATTTTAGGCCACACGAAGACTCCATGGGCTTCTCGGTCCATTATACAGGATTGACGTTCATTATTGGCCCAGCTAGGGAGTTTATTTGAAGTATGAGCCCAAAGATACAAATCAAGTTGCAAATTGAATTGCTAAGGCCCATCGAGCAAGTACCCTCCCATCAAATTGGGTTGTTAATCTCCCTCGTTTCTTATGGTTAATTTTGTGTTTTGACTTTGGAACTTTTTGTGATCCACTTTTGGGTTTGCTACGAAAGTCGTTACTTTATGACCCAAAAAAGTCCCCTAAACTTCCCCCTCCTTTATGGGCTTTCCTCTTTCTCCTTCCGACAGGCCCGCCGTCGTATCACTTGCCAACTGATCCATCATCCCATCCGTCCCCGAAGATTTGCAGCCACCACTCGCGGCGCCGTGCATGCTAAGAGACCGGCAAATAGGACGGGATGGGGTGGGGTAAGTTTAGCGATCCCGAGTTCGCCTTTGCACTCGTGATTCCCTTAAGTTCTTGTCCTTAATCATCTCTAAAGCCATATGTAATTTATATTATTGACCTTTCGATGGATGGATCGCTCTATTTAAATTTTATTGAAATTGTGAATTGAAATGTATTTAATTTAATTGCATTTCGTACGTAAGCTTAAAGTTTAGGGCGGCAATTTTCCTTGACTAGCTCAAGAACCACTTCAAACCCTAGTCCCTCCCCGTGAAAGTCAACTTTGTAGGCAATTTTTTGTATTTGTCGTTTTTTAATCTTGGTAATGTATTTACTAATCTGGTCTTATAAGGCGACACACTCAAGCTCAAGCCTGACTTTCCCAATTTCGTCTAGATTTTTAACTGAAATATATGCCTAAATTTATTAAATAAAATGACTGGTAATTATTCTGGCCAGGATTTGAGAAATTTGATCATTTTAGCAGAGGAAGGGGTTGTTTCTAATAATTCGAGGCAAAAAAATAATAATAATAATAACTACAACACGAGTTTGAAAAATTATTCTCTAAATGTAATATAATTCTAAAAATTTTATTTACAGAATTAAATCCAAAATAGAAAGAGCTTTAATTGGAGAATTCTCGAATTTATATATAAAAATCCTTCCAAGAATGATACAGATTGAGACACCCTCCTGGAATGATACAGATTGAGACACGATGGGACAACCGAACCGGACACCACTGGATTTGATCTTTCCATGTTTCAAGCTTAATTGACATAATGCAAAGTCCATTGGATCTGATCAATCTCCTTATGTTCCGGGTCCCCTGCATCTTTTTCTTTTGACGTTTGTGGCATTGATTGGTAACAATGCTATGTCATCTCCTTTCACGGGGCCCTCATGGAAGTTGTGATGGACAAGAGCTGGACCTGCAGCACCCCCAGATCGAGCAATGGATATGAGCAAGGCATCGAGAGGTTCCTCGAATTCGCATCTAGCTGTGCTGCTGGAGGAGGAAAACGTTGCTTGCCCGGGCGCACGACTGCAAGAACTCGGAAAATGGCACTGTCCGAAAGCATCTGCTTGCTCACGGACCCCGGCTGATCATTAGCTTCGGGTGTGCCATGGTGAAAGCGAGCCAGTCTTTGAGCGCCGGCGGCGGAAGTTATCTGTGCTGACTCAGTGGTTTGTAAGGCATCTGGTGTTGGAAAAATATTAAAATACATAAAATAATAATAACTATTGGAAATACATTACAAAAGACTAGAAAATAAAAATAAATGTTTAAGACATGCAAGCATTGTTCTTAAGTATAATTCTATCCCTCAAAGTACAAAACTTGGCGTATAAGACTTCAGCGGTTATCCTTCTAAGATACAACAAACCTTCTTCTATACTCTGCACTATAGATTAGAAGGAAATAGAACAACTTTTGTGTATAACCCAGTAAAAAAGAAAACGAAAGATATGAGAACATATTATATCATAAAAAATTATGATTTGAAGTTTAATTTATATTAAAACAAGAGAAAGAGAGAATTATTAGGAAATCATAATAAATCAATTGGTAATTAAAAGTATGACCATTATAAAATAATGAGAGTTTATTGCGTAATGTTTCATAAGTTATCGAGTCGTTAGACAACCGTTATGATGCCATGCATAGTTTATGCAGTATTGTCTCCACTTTTGCACGATCGCGTCATCTGCAATTGTTTACTCGTGAGTGCTTTGAGTTTGTGCTGATGTTTGCTTTCCACCTTGTTCTGCATGGCGACCGCGTAAACTTGTTTGTACACTGACATGTTGGGCCTTTCTAGGTGCCATGACAAAAACTAATGTTCTGCTTTCAAGCCATGGCGACACCATTGCTGCCTTCATTTGCAAGTGAACAATGCTTCATTCGAATGGCGGCATTTTCTAATGCAGTATTAGACTCCTGATTTAAGATTCACGACTTTCTGGTAGCTTGAGAGGTAGCCTCGCCTCGGCATCTCTATCTCTCTTCCCCAGCATTATTGAATGAGAGGCTTAGGCTACGCATGACAACACTTCTTGATTGGGGAAGAGTCTTTTTTTTTTTTTTTTTCAGAAATAATTCTTTTCTATTTCTATTCCAAGGAACAATTTATGAATAAAATAAGATATTTGGTAACTATACAAAATTTTTACTTCAGAAATAGAAAAAGAATAAAAGTGCGTATAGTATGAAATAATTTTTTTTTGTATTTATTCGTTTTTTATTCTTGCCCATGGATCGCCAACCGCCGACCGCTGGCCACTACTATCGCCGCCCGTCGTGGCTTGCCACCGCTACACAGCCCATTGGCGGTGACGGTTGGCGGCCAGCAATCGTATAGCAGCGATAGCGGTCGGCGGCGGTTGGCGGACGATGGCGGCGGTGGCGGACGGCAGATGGCGAATGATGGACGGCGGCGACTGGTGACTGCAGTAGACGGCGACGACCCACGATGGCGAAGGCCTGCGGTTGGTGGCGGCCAGCGGTCGATAGTAGCTCCGAGCGGTTGAAGATGGTCACGGCAAGAGAGAGGAACAAAAGAAAAAAAAATTAGCTTATTTCTAGAAATTATTATCGGGAATAAAAAAAAACTACTTTTTTTTTCTTGTTTCTATTACAAAATTGTTCCCGAGAACAAAAAAATACAGAAATTGTTCCCGAAACAAAAGTTTTACCAAATGAATTTCTATTCTTTTTTTGTTTTAGGGAATAAAAGAACAGAAATTTGGAGAAATAGAAATGTTACCATGCAGACCCTTACTAGCTGAAGAGCCATTTGTGCTTAAATGGGGGGCAATTATCGCAAAAGGAAAGCGCGATTTTTCTATTCATTTTAGTACCTTCAGACAATGACAGGTACCATTTGTGGTCCATTTAATCATATGGTTTCTGATGGATGTTGAGTCTTGAAAGGAAAACAAAGAATGTTCCTCCTTTGCTTCTTCCTGCGAACTTGATGATTTATCTGTGGTGGTCCATTTCGATCTTTGCTTTCGATGAGAAAAATTCTTGGGGATAACGAGATGATGCATCTGATCCAGTTCGCGATACACTGCTACTTCAGCTGATTCAACTTATGATGGCTTTTCAACTATCTTGAATTGCAGTCATAGTCAAGAATTTCACAGCTCGATGTAGTTCCCCTGTACTGGTGCTTTTTGGCTCTCTTTCGAAGAATTTACCATGTTGATCGATGCAGGCGGCTTCGCGAACGGATGTGAACTGTTCCCTGATTCTCATCCCGAGTACACCGGAGAATCGAGGGAATACAATGAAAACGCGAATAGCATATTCTTCGTTGCCTGTTGCCTTGAAAACTGGGTGAGCATTCGGTTCACAATGTTAAAAGAACATGAGATCTTCGAGCAGTCAATAAAGAGGGTATTATCCGACAGATATTCAAAAGATCAAAAGTAAAACTATCATAACCTAGGAATTGAATCACCTCAAATAAGGAAACTGTAGGAAAAGATGTAAAGTTAAAGCACCAAAGCAAGAATAATGAGTTTAATAAGTAAATCATGTCTATTTTAATATTTCATTGAAAATTTCGTAACAAAAGAAAACAAGTTCTATGAGAAAAATGATTAGTTTTTATTTGTCTGTGATTTAGAGAAAGTGATTTTCTCTGTTGCAAGAAGGGAAAATTAATTACTCTCCATCGAAGGTTGTTGTTTTCAATTCATGAAAAACATTTTCTGCAGATCAACTAGTTTTCCTTCCTCCGAACATCGAAAAGTTGGAAAACGATTTCCTGAAAATAGTTTTCCTTCAAATAAACAGACCTCTAGATTGAATTGCAGCTATACCCTGAGATTTTTTTTCCCGTGACGTAAACACAATTGTTCTCTTGTGGTCCAAATAAGAGCAGCTTGTGTAGCAAACTTGCCTCCCGAACTTGATGTGCCTTTTCCGTACGAAAAAAGTATCCCTCCTTCCTACTCTAATCATATCAAGCTTGATTGAGACCATACAAATAAAAAGGCAGTCGAGTCGACTAAGTGAACTAGGCAACAAACGCACGATATTTTCGAAGAAATTAGTAAATGTTTGAGTACAGATTAAAATATCACCTGTCTGAAACTACCGAATACAGACAAGAGTAACAATTTTGCACATCCTCCAGTAAAATTAGTGCAAAATCGGTTAGGTATACCCAGAGCAATTTTCCAAAAAACGTTGAACTCCTCAGTTCATGGTGAAGTTGGTTGGGCAGTTGGCCTGGGACAACCAACCGTACAAACTCCACTCTCTCTCTCTCTCTCTGTCTTCAAATGAAAGCAACCGACTTTGGGACATGACAACAACAGGATCCTCCGAACGGCTACGCCTCACCTTGCCCTCCCTTGTTGCATTCGCAAGAAACGATGAAAGCGCCCACTTCTTCGGATTGGCCCCATCTCTCTCTCTCTCTCTCTCTCTCTCTCTCTCTCTCTCTCTCTCTCCGTCTGTTTCTCCCGCTCTCCACGGTCCATTTCGTTTACAAATTCCACAATCCCGCATATCTCGCAGCCCCAGCAGATAGGCAGAGACAGAGACTCGACGAAGAGAAAAGAAAAGGGAGAGAGAGAAAGAAAGAAAGACTTTTGTCCGGGGGGGGGGGTTTCCTTACTTCTTCACAGATGTAATGCACGTTCCTTCCTGCAAGAAGGTGGGGTGTATCCTCCCCCCCGTACATGGTCGTTTCCTGATGCGGGTCAATCACCGTTTCATGTAATTCGATCCAATGCGGTCAGTGCATCGCGGCTGATGGGCTGCATATGCGCAAAGCAGGCGGACCGGGGACCAGCGTCGCCTGGTTCAGGGATCTTGACTGGAGCAGGTACCGGTACCGGTACCGGTACCAGGTCGTCGAAGATCCCATCCGGTCTGTTTGAATTCGAGAAGAGCGGTGTGAAGGAACACGGGGGTCGTAGTGGGGAATTGAGGAAGTCGGAGGAGAAGGGTTCATTGAGCAAGAGATTGAGGTTGGAGTTGGGATTTTCACATCGGTATGTGGAAGCCGAACAAGCGGCCGCGGGATGGCCTTCTTGGCTCACCGCCGTTGCTGGCGACGCAATTCAGGGATTGGTTCCTCTTAAAGCAGATTCTTTCGAGAAATTGGAGAAGGTATGATTTCGAACCGATCAAGTTTAAAATCTCTGAGTTTGCTGATTTGATTAGGCCATGTTTCTTATATGTATATATGTTCGAAGCATTTCCTGCTGATAAGAATCTGCATGGATGTGTTGGGCATGGAAGGCCTTATAACTGAGCACCTGCAGAAAAGCTACCTCGTTAATATTTCTAATTTGCATTAGATAGGACAAGGCACATACAGCAGTGTTTTCCGAGCAAGGGAGTTGGCAAATGGAAGGATGGTTGCTCTTAAGAAAGTCCGGTTCGACAACTTTCAACCCGAGAGCATTCAATTTATGGCACGAGAGATATCGATCCTCCGTAGGCTCGATCATCCGAATATCATGAAACTGGAGGGCATAATCACTTCTCGGATGTCGAACAGCATTTATCTTGTGTTCGAGTACATGGAGCATGACCTTTACGGGCTAATATCTTCTCCTCAGGTCAAGTTCAGCGATGCCCAGGTATGAAGGCTTTCTTCTCATCGACTTCTTTTTGAGGGGACGCATTAAACAGCCATCGAAAAGAAAAGGAAAGGAAAGGAACCCGCCTTTTCTGAGATGGATACATGTACTGTGTTGCTTTATCCTTGCAGTAACCTCTCTCGTGTCTGTTGATTCGGAACCTGAGCTCTTCTCCTGCAGGTCAAATGCTATATGAAGCAGCTTCTGTCAGGAATAGAGCACTGCCACCAGCACGGAGTGATTCATCGAGACGTAAAGGCTTCGAACATTCTGGTGAACAATGAGGGGATTCTTAGAATAGGAGATTTCGGACTGGCTAACATTCTTAATCCAAAGGACAGGCAACAACTCACCAGTCATGTCGTTACCTTATGGTACCGTCCTCCTGAGCTTCTCATGGGTTCCACAAGCTACGGCGTGACTGTGGATCTGTGGAGCGTTGGCTGTGTTTTTGCCGAACTTCTGTTTCGAAAGCCTATTCTCAGAGGGAGAACAGAGGTAATCAGCCTCCCATTTGCTTAAAGTTGACACCGGTATAGGATCTTGATGATTCTCTTTTCCCTTTATAATAACAAGGAAGCCCAACTTAGATAGATTCTCGGTATTCGTTAATCAAGAGGAGAGAGATGACATGAGAAAGCAAGTCTAGTCCCAGGACTCATGAAGCTATTGTTGACATGATTCCTCGTACCTACTTGAATACTAAAGAGGAAAGTCGAAATCTTATTTTGTCCAGATTTGAAAAAGAGAGGAGCTGCAAAAGCTGAACTTCTTGTCCAAGAAGCTGACTGTGTTATGTTTCTCTGCTTCTGCACTATTTCACTCTCACATCGATCGACATTGCAGGTTGAGCAATTGCACAAGATTTTTAAACTCTGTGGTTCCCCGCCCGATGGCTACTGGAAAATGTGTAAGGTACCCCAGGCCACCATGTTTAGACCCCGCCATTCTTATGAATGCACTCTGCGAGAGAGATGCAGAGGTATTGCGACCAGTGCAATGAACCTGATGGAGACTTTTCTTTCCATAGAACCGCAGAAGCGTGGAACTGCTTCAAGTGCGCTCCTATCTGAGGTAACATTATTGGAATTAAGTCAGCTTGAAGCATTTGATTCTACAAATCGAGATGATTTTAATATGAGTTAAAATGAATTTCCTTTTTCTTCCCTTCTTTCTGGCTCAGCAACCAAAATGCTTTTCACACAGATACTGCCTCACCACATTTTCAGTCTCCTGAGTTTTGATTTATATGAGACGATGTATCGCAACAGAGATACAATTCAGTTGACTTCCTAATTTCTTTTTGTTTCCTGGTCCAGTATTTCAGAACAGTACCATATGCATGTGATCCATCAAGCTTGCCCAAGTATCCTCCTAACAAAGAAATTGATGCTAAACATCGAGAAGAGGCACGGAGGTGAGTTTCTTTCCACGCTCAAAGAAACATAGGGTTATCAAGATGGAAATTCCATCATTTATCAGCTTGTTTAGAGAAGCTTCAAATCCTTATTTACTTATAAGACTGAACATCGTCTTTCAACTACTCCCTCTGAGCCTAGAAAGAACACTAGCAAGTCAACATAGAAAAGCAGGCCTGCTATTGAAGTCCATGTAAACCTTATTTATAGCTTTCCATTTGAAGTCGCCGTATGAATTTCCTTATTCTTGTTGTTAGAATTTACTGTTTGAGTTCTCCATGCTTGCAAACTTAAATGCACTGTAATAGGGATTAAAGTATGTGCGAAGCATGCTTTGAACAAGATGGGCTACTTGCAATCTGTTTCCGGCAGATTCATGCATGTGCTGACAATTTGGCTTCCAGGAAAAAGGCTCGTTCTAGAGTACGAGAACCCGAAGTGGGGAAAAGGCCAACAAGAATCCATAGAGCTTCACAAGAGCAGGGGTTTTCCAGTAAGATGGCTCCAAAAGAGGTTGGTCCTCTCAATTCACCACTTTACTTCCTGCTTGCATGCGATGGATATGTTGTTTTCAAACTTAGACTGCTTTACCTGGTTCAACCTAGTGGGAAACAAAACCTGAGCTTATGCTATCTGACTAGCTCATTTAGACCCGTGTTCAATCCCAAACTTAAGAGTGTCTTCGTGTCTGTAAGAAGAGAAGCTATAGCTGAGACCTTGGATTCAAACCTCTTCCTTGATAGAGATGCTCACAAGCACCTTGCTTCTTCGACATTAGAATGTCTCGGTTTTATAGTCGAACGCTCTTGTAATTCAACAATTTCAATGTTGATTGCCCAGGAGTTGCAAGGCCAGGCTCAGTTTGTTCGGAGAAATCATATGAGAAGTAACCTGAGGGGAGAAATTGATGTTCCATGTAGAGAGCCTCTGAAGTCATCTTGCGACGCCTCGGCGATTTCTGAAGCAGCGGACACGTCTCAAGGACCGAGTATTTTATCAGGTCCAACACAGATCAGTGCGTCAAATGGCTTTGCTTGGGCGAGAAGGCGAAAGGATGATTCTGTTCTGAAAAGGTCATATAGTAGGTCTAGCGCCAGAAGTCAAGTTAGTGCACTCGATTCATCAAGCATCGTGTTCGAACCCCATGACACGGATGCAAACGGAAGCACCATGCATGAACTGCGGAAACTCGGAATCGAGCTTGATCAGGATGATTCCTTTGAAGTACTTGTGTTGAGGGCTAATACATCCCGATCTGAAGTTGAATCGATGAAGTGAGTGAATGAGAATGATACTTGAAGTTCGGCATCGACAAAGTGGTTACAGACATTGACAAAGTAGTTCTAGTCGCCGTTGTTGTGAAGGTAGTTATAGCCATCGATTAGACAGTGATTGAAGTAGTACCCGTGCCAATGAAGTGCCGTCCAAATGCTCAGCCACACTGCGGTCGACAGAATTCGATTTCTGGTTGGCTACGAGTTGCTGATATCGCGACATGGCTGGGGCAGATGCAGTGAAAGAATTACCCACAACATGCAGGATAGAGTGTTTGTAACACGCTTGATTTTCAACTCGAATGCTCTTCATATGAATGTAACCAATTTCCTTTAGGATTTCTCTATGGATTAGGATGTAACCAGGCCTCCCCTCAAAAGTAGATGAAACGCTTTATGCTTTATCTTTCTTTTCCTTGCAATGTACGCTTTACTTCCTTTACATCTGTCCAGTGCCCTTTCTATCTTTCCCAAAGTTGCTCAATGGACCTTCAGAAACTCATTGAAGTTCGGCTCTTTTCTTTGCCACCCGCTTAAACCCAATATCCAATTGACACAGACAAGATCAACACTGATTTAAACCGTAGCCAAAAAGCAGTCAACTTCAACAAAGTTCTTTAGGGGCAACTCCAATCTTACTTTCCAACCAACTTTTGAACAGGTCATACCATCAAAGAAAATATAAGTTTGTCGCTGTATCAATAATCAATAGACAATACAACTCAATTTCTGAATTTGAGGCTTGCACCAAAAAAATAGCTGTAAATTATTCAGACAATCCCATCTAAAGCTCCCAAAAATTGGAACTTCCTGAGGACGGGAAGTAAGCTTGATGGTAAGGACATGATGGGATTATAAATAAAAATCAAGTGCCGGTGTCGCATATAATTTGTCAGTAGAGACCCAAGAATTTCCACCAAAAGGTTCCGACTACTCCCCAGATGAGGGCGTTGATAACGGCCATCACAAATCCCATTTTGAACACATCGGGAAGATCTATATAACCAGCTGCAACAACGCAAACGGAGAATGTCAGAGAGAACTCAATAGGATTGATCAAAAGAAGTGAAAACAACATTACTTTATTATGGGAAGCGATCAAACCAAGCATAAGTCCATGTATATTGCAGGGGACAGAGTCACACATACCTCCGTAGTAGACAGCAGCTTGACCGCTGCTATAATGTGTCAAAGCGCCAAATAGGTTGGTATTATAGGCTAATGCTAGTGCTGCCAAAACGCCAGGCACTCCAGCTGCTAAGTGCATGGCAAGAAATGCAGAGTATAAAGCGCCCACATGACCCGTTTGGCTAGCAAAGAGGTAGTGGATCAAGAAATAAGAAGCCTGCAGAACAACGAATGCGGCGGGCCAGCTCAAGGAGAAGGATTGCAGGGACTTAGCCACGCAACCAGACATCCACGTCACAATGCCGAGATTCGTCAATTGCCCCGCCATACCAACTAAAACAGCAAACCAAGTTAATGTGTCCCACGCTGACTTTTCACTCAAGCAGTCGTCCCAGTCAAGGACTCCCAATAACAAGAGTATTGATAAGCCAATCATAGCAGCTACAACACTAGGTATCCCAATTGCGTCTCTGCAAAGCACAAACACTGTTCAAAATGCATACACAACAATATGCATACATACAAATGCAACAAAGCATTAATCCAATAAATCGCAACTTTTGGCATAGGCAAACAAGAATCAGGCATATCTCTTTCAAAATATCTCCTCTGTCAGGTCTCTTTATGCTGAGTTTGGAAAAGCACGTTACACTTGCTACTATCAGAATGCCACTATGTCGTTCGGTGCATTATTCATTAATAAAACAAGGCAGACAACTAAGAAGAACGCTAGACAACAAGAGAAGCACTAATGCGCCATTAATTCCACTGTGCATTAACTGCATCAGCTCTCAGCCGCCTAAACCTGTCTTCCCACATCACCTCATGGTGAATTATGTAAGTTCTGAGACTCAGCAAACATATCCTATCCGCTCTCTAAGGCAGATAACCATCCTTGAATATGTTACTTCAGAGTGATTTTTTCAACAAAAAGATCTCACATTTACTCGGAAAGCAAATTTGAGAGTCCTAAATCATGTAATTCCCCTAACACTGGCATGAGTTGATAATCTTGTTGCATGTCACGACGCCATCGAAAAAAAATATTCAAATATAATAATGATGATTGAATGAAAACAAAGGAGAACATGTCATGCAATTGGAACCTTATAAATGCATATATAAGAGTTGTCGCATTAGGGAATATGGTAACATTTAAACATCTTTCTTACACCCATTGAGAGTCTTTGAAGTTTGAAGATAATCCATTCATGCAATTGCCTCAGCGATTTTGAACATCTCATTTTACTTGATGAGAAGGAAGTGAAAGTTACTCACCCAGTCACCCAAAGTGATACTGCAAGTAGCATTGTGCCAACCATGGTCCACTCATTCCTCGTGACAGGACCCATACTCTCCAGCTTTTTGGCAGCCATAGCAGGGGCATCTGGGGTGTCTTTGATTTCAGGAGGATATAGCTTGTACAATATCAGTGGGGTAGCTAGAAGAGAGACAATGGCTGGTAAACTAGCAGCCTTGAACCAAGAAACCCAAGGATTACTTATGGTAACTCCTAGTGCTTCCGCCAGTTTGAGGCAAAGGAGGTTTTGAGCTGCAGCAGTTAGGAAAAGAGCACTAGAGTTACCAGCAGACTGTCAGGCATCACACAGAAAACATCCATAAGTCATATAGGATTCATATGAAACCAACATTGAAAGAAATCATAAGGCCACATTTATTATGCTGCTCCTGTGTCCAACGATTAACTAAGAGAAGGTCATTCAATAAGCAAGTAAAACTCTAACACATTTCCTCTATTTTCCACAAATAACAACCACCTACAGCCAAATAACCAAACCAAAGATCATCAGAAAGCATTAAAAATGTAGAATTTCTAATGAAATTAATTCAACTGATTCAATTCAACCAAGTGCCTAAACAATCTGGACCTATTGGAATTCTCTACAAACAATTTAATGAACCAGAATCTATGAAATTTGTTATTGACTTTTCTAAAATCATGCAAATCAGCCACTACACTGTTCCATAACTTAATTATGATGGATTAAACATAGAGTAGAGTACTCTAGTTATGCTAAGTATGAAGACATAAAAGGTTTTGCTTGGCCATACTGAAACTTTCCAGTATTCTGGAACCCATTGAAGCTATATATATATATATATAATCAATTGCAGCTTCCATCATTTTAAAATAAAAAGAGAAGAAAAATGTCCTTTGTATAATAATAATTGGCCAAATCTTCAAGCAAGAATAATGATACTGGAACAATGTAAGTACAAAAATCCAAGAACTGCAGCAGATATTATTCCAGAAAATGAAATAAAGACAATAGATAACAGTACATGAGCTTTTCATTCCTCATTACTGAACTTTTAAGGATATACAAGCATGAGGCGAAAAAGTGCTAGAATACATACACAAGGACATACAAGTACAGAAACATTTTTGATAGTAAGTGTAAGTAAAAGAAATTTTCTTTTGCCATTTAAAGATAAAGATTGATTATCACTTGATTTATGAAAGGATTACTAGTGATCTATGTCAATACATCTTACGACAATTCAAATCGAAAAAGAAACTTTCCTTGCAACTAATTGTAGAGACTAATCTACCTTACCAAAAAAAAAAAAAAAAAAAAAATTGTAGAGACTAATCCCATTTCCATAAGCCGCATCAACCTTTGGTCCCATTTCTTTTTGGTACGCGCAGATATAAACAACAGGGGCGCAACACATCAAGATTTGTGATGATTAACGGGCTAAACACTAGTGACTACAGAAAATCAGTCACAAGTTTTGAAATTTTCGGTAGAGTGAAAACATTATATGGATTTCAGGTTGCTATACTACAATACTATCAATAATCTTAAATTCACATTCCACATAAGTTAGTTCCATCAGTAACCTTCACGACAAGATGCAGTTCTACTAATCAATTGGCATACATGATGATCGAAAATGATTCGCCCTGACATCAAGAAACCCTTCGTCGAGACAGCAAGCACCATACTCAAAACACAAGCAATTCATTGGACAAGAACTCAGTCGACTTAGTAGTGTGCTATCAATTCAAGTAGTTTACCTGAAATTGAGACTGGACGAGATAAGACCCGAGCTTCCTGGCGGAGGGATCGCCGGGCCGGCTCCCCGCAGAAAGCGACAGCGACTTGATGATCGGTAAGAACACCCCGCCGGCCCTCGCGGTGGTGCTCGGCATGGCGGGCGCGATGAGGGCCTCGCTGAGCGTCAGCCCGTACGACAGCCCCAGCGTGCTCCGGCCCAGCCACTTCACGAAGTAGGTCGCGATCCGGTCCCCGAGGCCGGTCTTCACGAAGCCGCGGGCGAAGAAGAAGGAGATCACGATCAACCAGATCACCTCGTTGGTGAACGCGGAGAAGGCCGCGGCGAACGAGAGCGTGCGGGTGACGATGGCGGCGGTGAGGCCGAGGAAGGCCCAGGCGCCGACGGGGAGCGGGCTGAGGACGAGGCCGGCGATGGTGGAGACGAAGATGGCGAGGAGCTGCCAGGCCTGCGGGGACACCTCGAGGGGCCTCGGGACGAGGAAGCGGACGGCGAGGCCGACGGCGACGGAGATAACGAGGGGCAGGGGCTTGGCGCCCTGGAAAAGAGGCGGCGGCGGCGGCGGCGGTGGCGGCGGCGGCGGCGGAAGGCGGCATCGGAGGAGGAGGCGCGGATGGGGGAGTGGGTCTTGGGTCTGGGAGGGAAGGCGAAGTGGGGGTGGAGAGAAAGGAGTGATCTTTGAGGCTTTGATCGGAGGGCGGGGAGGTGGGGAATGGGCGGCGGCGATCTCGGGAACGGCCGCGGCCGGTGGAAGAGGGAGGCGGAGGGGGAGCGGTTAGCGGCGGCGGCGGCGGTGGCGGTGGAGGAGAGAGAGTGGAGGGCGAAGAGGCTCTCCATTGTAGAGAGAGAGAGAGAGAGAGAGAGAGAGATGGAATCTGTGAAGAGAAGTGGGCGTTGCTGTCTGTGCTTTGTATCCGATGTTCGTGCGGGGAAGGAGGGCCAACGGATTTTCCAATGTTAGAGAGAGAAAGAGAGAGAGAGAGAGAGAGAGGCGTGGGCGTGTGACGTGGAGAAGGGACAACGGATGTGCATGTGCCTTTTTTTTTTATAATTATTGTAATAAGTAAAATTATATATTATGTTTTTTTATTTTTGTGTTTTTTGTTTGAGGCTGGGGAATAAAGTTGAATATTTTATTTTTGTGTGACAAGAGAGCTGGGTTTTTATACTGGTTGGTGTGTTTTCGCATCGTGAATAATTATTTCCCCCCCTTGGCTATAAAATAATGATTGTTGAGTTTTTTTTAATTATGAGTATTTATTTAGAAAAGTGAAGATCACATGCTGGAGCGAATTTATCGCGAAGAGAGACCCGATCGATGAAAGAGGGTTGATATTAATAGTGAGCATGGTTCTAAAATAGAACCTGAAACCAAAGAATTGAACTAGCAGAAATCTATTCGATTCCAAATTTTAAATTATGTAAGTAGGTTTCAAGTTCTAAAAATTAAGAAATTTATTTTGATCACTAATTCTAATTAAATAAAACTTAGAACTTGGAATTTAGAATAAATTTTATATTTTTCATGGTCTATGTATTGGTGCATTTTTATAGTATTTCATAGTGTTCAATGATAAATATATAATCTGAAATCATTAATCTAAATTTCTATTTTATAACCGAGACTTTTACTTTGTTAATATTTCATATTATTTATGTGTCTAAATATAAATTGTTGTCAATGGACTGTAATAACAAGTGGTTAATGATTCACTGCAATTATTCAATTAATAATATACATAAATTATAGATAGACTTTAAATCCATATAATATAGTAGGTTCCAAGTTTAAGAGTAAGTAAGATGGGTTTTAAATTCCAAAAATTAAGAATTTATTTTGATAGGTAGGTTCAGAATTTCAGTTGAAATTTGTATGAAATTTAAAATTGGTCATCCCTAATCGATAGAAGACTTAAACATTCGGCATGGTTAAACTAGCTTTTCTAATCGAGGAGGGCCCACAGGACTTGTACCCGCAATCGTTTCCTGATTGGTAAGAAGTACACTTTTTCGAGGGGAAAAAGAAAAGCCTAAAGTGCATATAGATGTGCATGTTGTGCACGTTTTTCTTCTTTTGTGTCATTCTTTATTTTCTTTTGAATAGGTAGGAGTCGATGAGACTTGCTATGTTTGCTTGTTTTTGTAGTTGGTCTTCGGTTTGGGTAAGCTGTCCGCGCATGCTCAATTCACATGCGCACTTTGCAATTGACCCCATAAACGACAAAAAAAATTAAACCTATTTCACATATATAATTTAGTTATTAATATTTTAATTATGTCAATTCAATCCTCAATATTTTTATATTTTACTAACTGAGTCATTTAACCATATTGACCGGGAATCACTGACATGGACGTCTGTCGTCCTATGTGACACGTTAGTACTGATGTAAAAGTCAAGTCATGTGCTTACTAAAACGTACCTTTCTTGGCCTTTTGGTTAAGATCACGTGTATTATTTATAAAATGTGATGTTCATGCAATTTTGAAGCATTTTGATATTTGTGTGAATAAAGAGCAAATGCTTAATTTCAAAGGAGTAGATACCAACACATAACCATCATCTTTCGCTAGTTTCATTGGACCACTCCAAACCAAACCAAATGGTTTGGTTTGGTCCTATGACCAATCAATATAGTTCCTATAATAGAAAGAGGAATCAATCCTACTAGTTCAATTCCCAATTCCTAAGCGGGACTAACTCGTACTAAGAATCAAGAACCAATCACCCTTAATTGGGGAGAATTACCAAAAAAAAATTATTAAATTTATTGCACTTGTGTCAATTCAGTTATAAACTTTTTTTTTGCCAATTTAGTTCTAAACTTTTTTACAATTATGCCAATTCAGTTCATCTAGTCAAAATTTGCCGGGTGGCACTAACGTGGATGCCGGCCGAGGATAGTTGGTCGGTGAACGCTGATGTGGCAATTTTTTAATATTTTTTAATAATTTTTCGAATTTTTTTAATTATTTTTTGAGTTTATGATTTTTTTTTTCTCACCTTCTTCTTCCTCTAGCCGGCCAACGCGAGCTAGAGGTGAGGCCGCAGCCTCGTTGGCCACTAGCGAAGGCAACCTCCCCCAACGATGGTGGCCTCGTCGGCCACCAACGAGGATCGTTGCTAAATTTGGCGACCTCTTGCACCTTTGGTCATCGGTGACTCGAGCTAGGGCCCTGCCACCCCCTTTGGACTCATCCACCATCCGCACCCTCTCCAGGGACACCCTCGAGATTTGGTGACGGTCCTCGCCGTCGTTGGGCGAGGCTCGCCTTTGCCAGTGGTCGACGGGGGCAAGCCTCGCCAATGGTCGGTGAGGCTGACCTCGCTGGCCAGAGGAAGAAGAAGGTGAGAAAAAAAATTCAAATAAAAAATAAAAAATCGAAAAATTTAAAAAGTATTAAAAATTCCACACCACATTCATTAGTAACGTCCCGGCCAATTGTCGGCCAAGACGTTATGTCAACGCCAATCCCCAATTTTGGTCTTGGATGGACTGAATTGGCACAATTATAAAAGGTTTAAAACTAAATTGACCAAAAAAAAAAAAAGTTTATAACTGAGTTGGCACAACTACAATAGATTTATGACTTTTTTGATAATTCTTTCCTTGAAATGTAATGGTCAAATTGTTGGGCTTTGAATAATATTTTCCGAGTGGCATGATGGATTGACCCCACACTATCAAACAACTAATTGGATAAAATAATTGTTATTCGAGTTCGAGTTCGAGTCCGAATCGATGATGGGATTTGAGGAAATTATAAAATACCACTTAGTCTTAAAGTCGTTCCTGGCATTCCCGATAGACATTCCTCATGCTTGCCGTCTTGGTCGTTGGGAGTGCACATATTAAAATAGATACTCGCGTCGACATTCGTACCACTTCCATTTCCCACCTTTTTCTATGCAAAAATCACAAGGCTCTCAAGTTGAGCGGGGCGTGAATATAGTCTATTTCCGCGACCGAACTTTGCCGATGGGTGCAAAACGGGATGCGGGATCGCGTACCGACCGTACTCGTGAATCCGCGGGGTTTGGTCCCGGACGTGCTCGTGGAGTTCATCTTAGACCGGGGGAAGCACATGGTGAACTTGTAATATCATGAACGTGAATTCTGTATGCACTTCCGTCACGAATTATAAGTGGGAATAAGTTATTTTAGTTGAAGTGTGGTTCATATTTCTCATTGACCGGATGGGGAAGGGGTCCCACTCCCTTGTGAGTGGGCGAGGGACTGGGGCTGCCTTGTTGGGGGTCACAAGGGTAGCCTTCCCAAGCTGCCAAATGAATTCGATAGTTTGAGTTCATGTTTTATTAGTATTTGGATTTTGGCCCTTGAGTAATTATTGGATATATATCATCTTTCTCTTGTAATTGAGGGATGTAAAAGATAAATACAAAGTGTTAATTATAGTGAAATCCTCTGCTAGATATAATATTAATTTAAGGGTGAATCAAAATAAAATCTCGCGTCTCAAATTCTCTTTCTCGTTTTTCTATTCTCTATTTTTCTTGTGATTATTTGCTGAATCGTAACGATTATGTTATCATCTTGAACTTGTCTGAAATTTATGTTGCAACAGATATGGTGCATCGGTCCAAGGCCGCTTGACTGCAATCTTCGGTCTAAGTTGTGATCGGTGACTCGACACAACCATCCTCTATCCTTGCAATATCCAAGTCATCCGCCGTGCCACGATTGATTTCCTACTCCTTCCTTCTCCGGACGACGGCAATTCGAGAGAAATCCCTTCCGAAAACCTCTCGAAATGCTGTCACATTCGATGACTTCATTCCGTGCACGAAGCATTCATTGATCGATAACGAGATGTGTGTGCTTCTTTACTCAATTAGAGAAATTATTGTATGGTCCATCAGTCCAAGGCCACGTGACTGCAATCTTCGGTCTAATGATTGGTAACTTGACCCAACCATCTTCTATCCTCACGATATCCAAGTCATCAGCCGTCCCACCATTGATTTCCTACTCCTTCCTTTTCCAAATGATGGCAATTCGAGAGAAATTCCTTCCGAAAACCTCTCGAAATGCTGTCACATTCGATGACTTCATTCCGTGCACGAAGCATTCATTGATCGATAACGAGATGTGTGTGCTTCTTTACTCAATCGGAGAAATTATTGTACGGAAAGGTCCAACGAACCGGGCTTTTCTAATCAGATCGGGCTTGGACGACTGATCAAAACCCAGGTTTCTTGCAGGCCCAAAAGACCAAGGATAGGGCTCAGGTGGGCTTTTACTTATGTACAAGGCCCAACATGTCCATTAATGTTAACTAATCTTGAGTATTTAGGTCCTCATCGCCAACAGAAGAGAACGGAATGTCAATGAAGGTATACACTAGCAAAATAATGTGCTAAAAGTTCCATCAAATTCTATTGGAAATTTGCAGATATCGTAAATAAGGCAAGACCTTGTTAGTCATCGGTCTGCGGATTACGTTCTCTAGAGGTTCACTTGCACATGACGTGGGTGATTTGGCATGTCGCATTTGACCGAGGAAGGCGCCGTGTTTGGAGCTCTTGCAATTACTAAGCTTAACTACAATTTCATCTATAGAGAGATATCGGCTGATTCGATTGTGATTTTCAGCAGAATTTGATGAGTACTTTCGGGCTCCAACAATGCAAGAAAGAGAATTGAAGAAATCGATGCATTTGATTTTAGATTTATTGAGCTTGACAAAACTTGAGTGGTCATGGCAACAAGCTCGGAGAAGCTTCAACTGCCATGGTCAAATGGCCAAGCTCGACCAAGCTTGAGCAACCTTGGCCACGAGCTCCAGCTGCCACAACTGAGGTCGACGAAGCTCGAGCTGCCATGGTCATGAGCTCAAGCAGCCATGGCCGGGCTTAACGAAGCTTGAGGGCCATGGCTATAATCTCCAAATCTCTTTCGCTCCATGGGTTAGAGCTGCCATGGCCGCAAGCTTGAAGAAGCTCCGGCTGCTATGGCCGTGGGCTCCAAATTTCATTTGCTACACCCAAGCTCAAGCCCAAGCCCAACTCTATCCTGGACTACAACTTCGTTTTCGACCCGGGCCAATGCTAAAACCAAGGAGAAGAAGGCGAAAAAGAAGGATAATTCAAACAAGGTTGTGATCTGGGGAAAAACGGTGTTGCTTTGGGCACCGTTACATAGTTTAGTCAATGTTAACCGCCACGTAGAAGAGATAAATTAATAAAACAAAATCTATGTCAGAATTTTTTATTAGTTAAATTAGATGGAGTTAACAATGGAACATGATTGCACAAATTTGACAAAATTTTGGACCTAATTTTATTTTTTGAAATTTTTAAGATTCAATTACATTTTTCATTAAAAGTTTTAAAAAATTTATTACACTTATCTTTTCTATTGCAAACCTTACACTAGTGCAGATGGTTCTAACTCAAAGCAATTGTGCATAATTTGAAAGATTCAAGTGGGTAATATTTTTTCATGAATCAATCGTAGACTTTATATATGCGTAGGTCCTAACTCAAAGCAGTTGCACGTGATATGTGAAATTCAAGTGGATGATATTTTTAATATTATTTTCTCTTAATTACTTTACCTGGTAATTATGTCTCGCTAAATTTGGAAAAAAAAATCCAAACATCTCCTTTAAAGTAATCTCAAAAGAAGAATGAAACGGTCGTAAACTTTTTTTCCCCACAGTAGAATAACCCTTCTCGTGTAACTAAACCTGCCATAGTTAACTATATAGCAAGTGATTAATTAGCATCCTAGATATTGTTGCCCCATATTTGTCAATTGCCTTTTATGTGACCAAAAGCTTATCCTCCCCTTTCAAATTCTAAAAGGCTATGGACTCCAAATTAGCAAATGACAAGTTTAATTTCTAACTTCATCCTGAAGGGAGTCGGGATCTGCATCGTAGGATCAATCCTTTTCTATGGATTCTTATCATGTGTATGGCAATGTCGAAAAAGGAATGCATAGAATTGAAAGAGAGATTACCATATTTGCAAATGTGCCCTTGAAATCATCTCATCGCCAAAATAAGACCCCTATTTTCTTGTATTCAAGGCCCTATTGGAAGGACTTTTTGCCTTACCAAACCCTAAATCGTCCTCTTGTAAGTGAAAGAACCTAACTATAGACCAGACCAAGTCAATTTTGTTGGCTGCATTTGCTGATATGGACTCCCACCAATAGACCGGAATCGAAAGAGAGATTACCATATTTGCAAATGTGCCCTTGAAATCATCTCATTGCCAAAACAAGAGCCCTATTTTCTTGGATTCAAGGCCCTATTGGAAGGACTTTTTGCCTTACCAAACCCTAAATCGTCCTTTCGCAAGTGAAAGAACCTAACTATAGACCAGACCAAGTCAATTTTGTTAGCTGCATTTGCTGATATGGACTCCCACCAATAGACTGAGTAACCACTCTCACACTTCACACTTAAATTTTACATATATTGCATAGTCTTTTATCTCCATCATTTCCAAATATTAAGCGAAGTGGTTTTAGTGTTTTTTGGATCTTCATTTTTCTCTCTATTTTTAGTTATTGGTAGCTCCCATTTTGTCTGGAAAGAAAGTTAAATTATTTAGAAACGCGAGTTTTTCCTCCTTTTTTTTTTGATTGATTTGGTATAATGTCTCGGATCTATAATTTTCAAAAATATATGGACTGATGGACTTCATCCCAATACAAATCCTCCCCCACCCTCCCCCGCGCCGACCCCTAAGAGATGCAACCTTAAGCAAAGTTGTTTTAATATTTCTTCACATCTTCATTTTTCTCTCTATTTTTCATCACCGGTAGCTCTAATGCTCCCTCCTTCCCCTTTTAGTTGAGTCAATGTAGCCTCTCGAATCTATAGTTTTCAAGAATTTATGAACTAACTCATTTTGTCCTCATACAATTCCCACCCCAACTGGTTTGCTACATGTCTAGTGGTAGGTAAAGAGATGCAACCTTTGTCTATGATGCTATTGAACATATGACATGACATAGCATGGCGAAAATCATTAAAATCTACTGTGGGACACGGCCGTCGTGACTGATTTTGGTTTGACTACCATGAAAAACGCTTTTGAGGCTTTTGAGGTCCTACAAAGTTAGGGAAAGGGTGCTCCAAGGACAGACTTGGGCTTTTACTCTTGGTTACATCCTTTTCAGTGGGAGTTGGTGGGTGCTGAGGTGGCCAATCAATGCTGTCCCTCCATCTTCTTTATCCATTTGCAATTTCCAAAGCGTCCGACAATACACCGTGGCTTTTCTTTTCTTGAATTATTTTCCATATTTTTTATGATGGGCTGCCGTCAAAATCACAAAATCATTTTACGTATTTTATAATGCTTTCTCATTCGATTACCACTGATTTAACTATTTCTTCACGCGTGAGGACATTGCCTTCGTCACCCTTCTTAAGCCATCGGTCATCACACGGTGACAAGATGCGACCCGTTTGCTATTAAGTATCGAGTTTAGAAAATGAATTTTGATTGTATATAGATAATAAAAGGTATCTCCTTTAGTGACCTCGGTCACCGTATGTTCACTGTAACTGCCTTTTTAATTACAATAGTTACACACCCTTTTCCTAAATGTATATGCTTGTAGTGATTTCAAACATTATGTCATTTTCTTCACTAAAAATGATTTTGCAAATGAAAAATCTCTATCCTTAATTTTGTCACTTCTTTTAATCCGATTCCTTTTCTCTTCCTCTTATTATAGATTAATTGATCTCATCTTATGTTTAGTAATCACGCTAGTAATGTAAGGAATAAAATGAGACTCGATGCATCGATACGAAACTTGGATGCGCTAACTAAAGTGCAATAGTAGGCATGACAATCAAACTGACACTTTTAGCACGCCAAAGGCATTGGTTATTGCAAGGTCGCTATCTACTTTTCTTTGCTTTGAATTGACCATTCATTATTCGAAATGACTTAGGACTATTCTAATGTGAGGTACACCATTAATCCTACTTTTCTCTCTCTCAAATTGGAAAAGACCGATCGTGTCACTAGAAAGACTATAAATCTCTTAGATATAGACAACTTAATTCGGTCAACCAAACTTAATCTCAACTTTGGTTATATTTTAGCATGAATATGTTCATTTTGTGATTGAATGTTTTCTCATCCATTTCTTAATTTTAATACACTTAAGGGTACGTATGAAAGCAATTTTTATTTCAAACGTTTTTTCAAATGTTTTTCTTTTTGCAAATTCTGGCAATTTTACATGGAACTCCATCATTAATTTTTGGTGATAAGATCTTGTCCAAATGAATTTCAATGTGCCTATAAAACCATCATTTTATTCCCTTTCCATATCCATTTTTCCCCGTTAATTACTAGAAACTTTCCACTTGAATAATCTAAACCACAATCTTTCAGCATCTTAAAAGAAAACATATCATCATTGCTTGATCCATTGCAAGTGACTCCTCCCTTCCACACGGACTACACCTTTCATAGTAATGCGAAACTTGATTGAAATTCAAATCAAATTTATAACGTCATTATGCTTCACCTTGATTAAATTTTCAATACTCATAAAAGCTTTCTATCGAATAATTAGAAAAAAATAAACATAGGTATTATCAGAAAAGCGGTCAACTTTGCAAAACACGCTTCATTAATAAATCCGACCTCAACCTTAACCTTCTGCATTTCCGTCTGAAATTATTATCAAAGTCCGTTTTGCAATTGCAAGAAAAAGAACCAAAAAAGCGACTTCGCGTTAGCCGGCCCACAGAAATTTCCACCCGCGCGTGGGGCTTGCCTGCTCCTCTGGTTCCTTCCACGTCTCTACTGCCGATCCTTCTCTCTCCTCTCTCTCTCTCTCTCTTCTTCCTTCGAGCTTCCCCAGTTGACAAATTTGCATCGACTTCCTCCTCCCCCAATTTTGAATATCCTGTCGAATCTTGACGGTATATAAAGCAGCAGCAGCCCCTCCTCTAACCCCCGCAGAGACCCATTCAAGAAAGACCCGCCTCGTGAATTGGGTCGGTCGGTCGGTCGGAATTCGGGCTCTGGCAATGGCTTCCCTCAACGTTGTCTCCCTCCCCACGGCGCTCGCTCGGTCGCAGTACGTTCTTGTCCCTCCTGGGTTCCTGGGCATCGTGATCTTGTTGATAATGGGCGGCTCTGTTTGGTCCAATGCTTCTCTGTCGTTGCCTGTAGTTCTGTGATCTTTGTGTTCCGTCGGTTCTTGTAGCTTTCGTGGCTGATGGTGGCCCGAGTGTCTCCTGTGCTTTTGGTGTTTGCTTTGCTTCGAACCTGTGTCGGTGCGTTGCTTTGAAGGTTTTTGGGTGATGGGTTGGTGATGTTCTCGCTTAATTGGGCACATCGAATGTTTTTTACCTTATCAATTCCTCAATCATTTAGAATTAGGAGTCAGCTCGGGAAATGGTGGACGTGGTTTTCTGTTTTGTCACTAGCTTTGTGGTTGGTCCATCCTGGGAGTTTGGAAAGTAAATACACAATCGAATCCATTTAGCTTGACTTAATTTTGTCATCTTGGTCTGCTTGACTTGATAAAAAGGCAAAAGGCCCCGTTTTTTTTTAACAAGGGATGAGTTGGTCTTTGTCCGAAAAGAACGTTATTGGAGATGTTGGCTCTTGTCCATAAGGTAACAAATCATGATGTGCTTTTTGAAGTGATTGGTGATGTTGATGGCATGTGTTCACTCTGCAAAGTCAACCTGCCCTTTTTCTTGTTAATTCCCACGATTGATTGATACATCAGCAGTCATATAGGAAGTTGGGAAGAGAACAAGAAGATCTCTGGTAGGCATCTATATCGGGTGCTTCTCCTGGTATGGAATGCTCCAAACTAGTTGTTTGAAATGATTGATCTTTGGTTCCTAAATTGTTAGTTTTGACTTCTAGAGAGTGGATGCTGCGCTGAGTTTAACTAGCTTTTGCGAATGTACCAAGATTGATGCTTTTGTCCAAGCTAATCCTCATGGTTAAAATCTAACTGGCCTTATTTCATGCAGAGTTTCCAGAAACTCAAAATCATCCAACTTGCTGCTTCAGGCAAACCATTCTTTGCAAATTGGCTTTTCATCTGATCTAACTGTGGATTTGTTGGGTAGTAAATTATCCACCAATGGAAGGGGTGTTGTTGCAGCAAAAGCTGCAGTGATACCTGGTGGAGGTGAAACTTTGTCTTATCCTGGTGATGTTGCTGTGAGCGAGACTCTGATTGGTGAGGAATCAGTTGGCATTCAATTTCAGCCTGATGCAGTAGCGTTTGGGGCGCTTGCAGCTGATACTGCGCCTATAAGTGCTTCTTTCCCCACTGAAGATGATGAATTTGACTTGGACCGACCCACAGCAGGCTTTGCATCTATTCCAGAAGCGATTGAGGACATCCGCCAAGGAAAGGTTGGTATGCTTTCTGTATTACATTATCAAGTTCATTTTAATTTTTCATCCATAAATATTTATGTCATGGTTGGAACTGAATTCCAGATGGTGGTGGTGGTAGACGATGAGGACAGAGAGAATGAGGGTGATCTTATAATGGCAGCAGAAATGGCAACACCTGAGGCTATGGCATTTATTGTGAAGTATGGCACTGGGATTGTTTGTGTGAGCATGAAGGAGGAAGATTTGGAGCGCTTGCAACTTCCTTTGATGGTGAATGACAGGCAGAATGAAGAGAAGCTTCGGACTGCGTACACTGTGACTGTGGTATGTGCTTTTATTCCTCTATATATATTTTTCAATCCATGAATCTTTTCTCAAAACTTATTTGAAGATAATTGACTGGTACTGGTTCCTTCAGGTAGGGATAATTTGAACTTTCTGTTTCTTATCGCGTTATTTGTTGTTATTCTGCTTTGGTTTCTTAGAGGTTTATGTACTTAAGAAATGGCTCTCTGGAGAATAAGACACTTCAGATTGTTACTTGTCCACAATCAGTAGAGGTCTTGATTTGTGAAATATTCTTGGCAATGGATATTATAAAAAAGTGATGAATAATTTGCACTTTCTTTCACACATTGGTGGAACAATATTGTTTTCTTAAATTCTTGATGCTAAGAGCCTTCAATCAGCTTAGTTATTTGTGTCAGGACATCTGATTGGCTCTTCTCCTACCTTGTAATGGATGGTAATTAAGAGATATTTTTATAGGATGCAAAGCATGGGACGACTACCGGCGTATCAGCACGTGACCGGGCAACAACAGTTTTGGCTCTTGCATCTAGAGATTCAAAACCTGGAGATTTCAACAGGCCAGGACACATTTTCCCATTGAAGTACAGGGAGGGTGGTGTCCTGAAAAGAGCTGGGCATACAGAGGCTTCTGTTGACCTTGCTATGTTAGCTGGAATGGAACCTGTGGCAGTTCTTTGTGAGGTAGTGGATGATGATGGCTCCATGGCAAGATTACCTAAGCTTTGTGAGTTTGCGCAGCGGGAGAACTTGAAAATTGTATCTATTGCTGATCTAATCAGGTAATTATTCTCTTCCAGGCCATGTAAATGCAAATATGTCTTAGGAGTCGAATCTAAATTTTAGCTGCAACTTTCACTTCTTAAGTTGTCCAAGCGGCATCTCCCCTTTTTGGGAGTGGATGAATTAAGAGTTGAAATCTTGGAAACCATGCAGATCAATGGTTTTGGGTTCTGAACAGTTGTTTCTCTAAAATTTTTATGTGTATGGCGGTGTTGGATGAGTATATGGGTTCCTCTTTTGCCTGATGTCTACCTATAGCATTTGGTTATAACCAGCCAGGATTCTTGTCAAAGTCATGTCAATGAACCTGTGACTGCACATTTTCTTGTATTTACCTCGTTTCAAAACCCATGTCTGAATGTCAGTTGACTGTTAATTGAGGCAGAGTTTGAGGTGCATTCTCAGCATTATCACCAGGAAATAAGGATAGAACATCTAGATTGTCAAAAAAGTACTTGTCTCTTGTATTCTGACTTGTATATTGAGAAGCTTCTTATACTGTGTGCATGAGAAATGATGTCACCGCTCATTAGATGCATAATTTTACAGGTACCGCCGGAAAAGAGATAAATTAGTTGAATATGCTGCTGCTGCAAGATTACCAACAATGTGGGGGCCATTCATAGCCCATTGCTATAGATCGATATTAGATGGAAATGAGCACATTGCAATGGTCAAGGTGAGATAAATTATGAATTAATTGCTAAAACTGTTCAAAGAATTCAGAAATGAAGGAACACGAGTTTTGAATGGATTAATTGTAAACTTTGAGAATCTTGTTTAAAGCAGTGCATTTTTCAACATAACTTCAATTTGTGCTTCATCTTATGTACTTCCAGTGCATGATTTTGTTTGACAGAATTTTTACTGGAACTGGCTGTCCTAAGAAATTGATAGTGTCTTTTAGGTGGAACACCATTAAATTTATAATAAAGTTTGTAAAAAAAAAAAAAAAAGTGTGACAATCATATTTGGATTTTATCTTGGCTAATGATGTTGTCTGGACAGGAATGTTTGACATCTGGAGAAATGATTGTTAGGATATTAGTGAACTGATGGGAACGGTAATTTCTTTTTACAGTTTATAAAATGATAGAAAAGGGGGCTGTATATGTCTGCAATTGATATAGGAATGCCATAATTTTGATTAAATATAGTGTCCTTAGTTTTTCTGATTTTATGTTTTATGTCCTTCCTTCAGACAGCCATATTTCCCTTCATGTGATTTATACTTTGTAGTTTATCGTCTGAGCAGGGTGAAATTGGAGATGGTCAAGATGTCCTTGTGAGGGTACACTCGGAATGCCTCACAGGAGACATTTTTGGATCTGCTAGATGTGACTGTGGCAACCAGCTTGCACTTGCGATGCAGCAGATAGAAGCGGCTGGTAGGGGTGTGCTGGTGTACCTCCGAGGGCATGAAGGAAGAGGCATAGGTTTGGGGCACAAACTACGTGCCTATAACCTGCAGGACGATGGGCGTGACACTGTGGAAGCAAATGTGGAGCTCGGATTGCCCGTTGACTCTAGAGAGTACGGAATTGGTGCTCAGGTACTTCTTACTTAAGTGAGAAACTATTGTGAAAGGTCCTGCATAATTTAGCTTCTGAATGAGGTTGGTTCATGGTCATCGTGATTATGCTTCATGGAATCGAGAAGATTAATAAACTAATATCGTTAATCTGACATTAAAGGTAGTTGAATTTCAGTGACTGTTTCATATATCGTATGTACATCATATGTAGGACTGACTAGAGGAAGCTGGTGACTAAAGCAGAGCTTCAAATTCATCTCAAAAAGATGAGATTTGATTAATACAAAGAATCACGCCACCATCAAACTCTTCATAGCATTTGACGCCTTTGTGTTGATGCTTGACATATTGACTAACTGCAGATGTTGCGTGACCTGGGAGTCAGGACGATGAAGCTGATGACGAACAACCCGTCAAAGTATGTGGGGCTTAAAGGTTATGGCTTGGCCATTGCTGGGAGAGTCCCTCTAGTAACTCCAATAACAAACGAGAACAAGAGATACTTGGAAACGAAACGGTCCAAGATGGGGCACATCTATGGTGCGGAAGTCAAAGGCCACTTTAGCAATCTCATAAGCAAAAACAGCAAGCCAAACGGTACTGTTTCTTCTGATCCGGTTGTGTCTGACTCATAGCAGCTGCTGGATCATTCGACTGCTAATGGTTTATTTGGGGGGGATACAAGCAAGTTCACTGACGGATAGTGTTATTACTTTATTTTTTAAGCCCTAAGGTCAAGAACATTCAGATGCCGGTTGACCATGAGTTATTATAAGGTTCATTGTTGTTCTATTGATGTCAATTCATCCATTTTGTACGGCGAGAAGGTGGAAGACCAGCCTCTTAGTGGAACTTCCTTCTTTGTTATTGATGGATGGCAAGATTTATCCTTTAATTCTACTTTCCTTGAATCTGTCTGCATTGATCTATAGAGACCATTGCATATATCATGAAAGCAGGGCTGGTGGAGGACGTTCTTTCCTTTTCTGTGACCATCTCAATGATCTCATCGGTGACATTTATCACTTAAAGGAATATACTAAAGTCCCTGTTAGATCAGCTCTCCATGCTACGTATAAAGACTTGTGTACCTGGAATTTTGGAAGATGCAGTTTCCCTTTGTAATGTTCACCAGTCTCCAAAAAAACATCAGGAAATACATCACCATATAAGTACTTGCAGCAGAAATGTTTACTTTCTTGATCTGATTAACTAATCAAAACATAGGGAAGCAGAGATTTTTCTGTAGACATGCCAAAGTTTACGCCTATATCTAGATATTCCTCCTGAAAAGGGAGACTTTGAGTTCAATCTGATCAATTCTAACAAGCTCGAATACAGACATCTCCTTCCTCTAGAGAAGTTCCTCTCTGAAATGCACCCCCTTTCAATCTTACCAATTCTAACGAGCTTGAACACACAGACATCTCCTTCCTCTACAGAAGTTCCTCTCTGAAATGCGCCACTTTCAATCTTATAAGTTCTAACAAGCTCAAATACACAGACATCTCCTTCCTCTAGAGAAGTTCCTCTCTGAAATGTGCCCCAACCGGCGAAGAGCTTTCCTGAGCCATGCTGTGGGTGGTACAGTAGCTTCACTGGCCATGATCCATTTGAATATTTAAGAGTTGCAGTTTTCATTCTTCCATTGATGCATCCCTTTAAAACCCCGCCTGGGACAGTCCACAGAGTTGATTTTTGATCAGCAAATGATCCATGAGTAAGAACGTAAAAGGTCTGATGACTAACACAAGTAACGTTAACCAGAACACATGTATAATCTCATAGGCAAACCCAAATCATGTAGGAATACAGTGGTACCTTACGAGAAGGTAGTCGATTTCATTCCTTTCCAAGTTTTGCACATAGGAACTATTATCCCTATCTTTTCCTACCACATTTTGCTTCAATAGATTATGTATTGGATAACTACTGTGAAGGAAGGATATTGCAGCTCGTCCTTGTTGGCTGCTTCAAGAGCTGTAATTACCCGCGAACGTTTAGAACTACGGGAAGCCGGCATGGTGAGGCTCACCTTGCATTTTGAATTTTCAATCCTACTTGAATTAGTTAGGCAGAGAGCATAAGAAAAAATGACACAAAGCACATGCATTACTAATAGGTAAGATTCGCACACCTTCTGAATCATGTTGCAAAAGCTTTGCTCTTTGATCAGTTCGAAAGCCTTCCGATTTGGAACCTGTTGCGAGTCCAATTGCATGGGAAGTAGTAGCATTAAGAAAACAATTGCATGGGAAAAGTAAGTGGTAACAATGATTCGCAGTTGAGGAGTATACGGAATAGACAACTCTTTCTATTCCTTTTTCATCACATAATTTTCTGAACTCATCGATAAATATTCTCGACCTCGATTGGATCTCAATGTTTTTATTTTCTTGTCTAATTGATTTTCTACCAGGTTCATAAACCTTTTGAAACAACTTATTGCTTCAGACTTATGAGAAATCAAATAGACATATCCGAATCGAGTATAATCATCAATAAAGGTGATGAAATAAACAGCCCCATGCCTTCCTCTCACATTCATTGGACCACGTACATCGAGAATGGATTAAATGCAAAGGAAATTCAGCTCTTTTCCTTTCCCAAATGGTTTTAGGTTTTTTTTTTCTAGGCAATGCTACATATGGGTAAATCGACTTTTTCAATGTTACCCAACAAGCCCTCTTTGGCTAGTCTATTCATACGTTGTTGGCCAATGTGACCAAGTCTAGCATGCCACACATTCACATCATTATCATAGGTATTAGAAGATGTGATTGATATTGCTAGTATAAACACCTAGAGGGGGGTGAATAGGCGTACAACCGATTTTTCTTGAATACGGAAGCAATTCTCGACAGATTGAAATACGATTGAAGTAAAGAGAGTAAGGAAGAGAAAATTAAACACAGGATTTATAGTGGTTCGGATTATTCCAATCCTACGTCCACTCTTCCGCACCGACAGCCCACCGACTGGATTTTACTATAATCAAAAGAGAAGTTACAGCACCACGCTTTGCCTTGATTCCACAAAGTGTAGATGTTCTACCACACTTCCTCAAGGTCTTACAAGTATAGACTCTCTTTTGTATACAGTATTCGCTCAAGAGATTTATCTAAACAAATGAGCTTCGGACTTTGGAATTTTTTCTATCGCGCACTCTCTAAAACAACTAAGAACATCTTCCTTATATACTCCTTTATGCCATCATACATTCCTCCAATCTAACCGTGACAGAACTAAAGATTGTTCGAATTAAAGGAACATGTTGATAGCCATCGACATAACTAACGGGATCAGATTTCATCACCTTGCAAGGCTTGTGATGATATGGTTTTAGATGCAATTCATTTTTCTCTTTTCTCTTCAGTGAGAAACCATCTAAATTTTGAAGTCCGATTGAGAGATTACACTGATCATCAGCGTCTCCCATTCTAGCTGTCAACGTTCATTGGCAGATAATCTATCACCGAAGCGCTTTTGTCAAATATGAGTAAGTGAAAATCTGAGTCCTCTACTTATTTGAAGACTAAAAGGTGGCCCTCACAAATAGAGTAGTGCTCCATAAATTCCTTCCATCCCTTTGATAAAGAACCATATCATCCCATTTTTCCAACTCCACCCTTCAAATTCCAGCATTTGGAACCCTCAAACACACTGTCTTCGGAAGATTCTTGCCATACTTTCTCACAAGCCTCTTTGGAATACCCTAGTTTCATAATATATAAAGTCATCATAAACAATAAACAAGCAGTGCCTGATATATTCTAACATTAACCAACTCGAAAGAAAAGGCGAGTTTGTAGTACGCTTCAACCTTCCAAGCCTTGGTAGGTCGAAAAGATTTTTTAAGAAAAGAACTTACAACCTTCCAATTTGAAGTGTCTGAGATAGTATGATCTTGAAGAAATGAGGGGTCTCCCGCGCAAAACTTCGCGGGTTTTCTACGTCATCTCTCGGGCGACAAGCAGTCATCCCTTGAACACAAGTTGAGTAATGGGTTGTAACATTTGAATCTAACCTAGCTCTGTGCGAGCCACCTTTGTTAAATGAAGCATTTAATTGGAGAAGACATTAGATAACGGCTAGCTTTGGGCGGCTGTTCATCTTCTCTATAGATGTCAACGGGTGACGAACTGTTAGCTTAGCTTACAGTACTATGAAGAAAGATTGATGAATAGGTGAATGCTTTAGGAAGCCCTTTAAGAACTCCTTGGGAATCAAACGCATTAAAATCAGGATGATGCATTAGTTGATGAATATTATGTCAAGAATAATGTCAGAGATGCTAACACTTGTGCGTCGCCGATATCGATGGAATTAATTTACAAAGTGACATGTAAGATTTTTATTGAATGTTTGAGTATGGCACATTTATTCATGTATCGAGTTCTTGTGGTATCTCTGATATATTACGCTTGCATCAATAAGTAATTAGTATGATCATTGCCACTTGATGTTCAGTCCAAAGACTTGACCAACGAGTAGGTCGATGAGGGCATTAGGCATAAAATCTCTTTCACAGACTTGCCAATGATCAAATAATTAATTAACTTTGATGGGGTCTAAGTAATTAATTAGCTTTGCGTGCTGAGCTATAGAAGGGAATTGCTTGTCTTGGCCTGCTCTTTTGCACCCGTGGCTTGGCGGATCTCGGCAGACTATGCCTTGAGACCAAACATAACCTCTAGGCGTTAGAGATGATTAGGTTGAAAGCAGAGATGATTCACTGAAACTCAGATCGGCATCCATTACGTTTGAGGAAGTCAACTTATTATTTCCTCTGATGAGTCCAGATTAATCTAGGCATTGAACAATATTATTGCTAGAAAGGTCTTACTAGTAATTCCTATGACTAAGAAATGGAAATTAGACATTGGGTACTTGCTGCAAACGGGTTGCGAACACCGTGTTTTTCTGGGCAAGATTTTTCACTGACAAAAAAATCATTCACATAAACACAAAGTACGCTAAATTACTTCGTTTTTGACACTTAAGTGATTACTTTCACTTAAGTGTCACTTGTGATAAAAAATGACACTTAAGTGAAAGTAGTCACTTAAGTGTCATTTTTAATACCGAGTGACACTTAAATGATCACTTATACTATAACTTGATACTTAAGTAATTTTTTTTAATCATGATTGTCACTTAAGTGAAATTGGAAGACAACATTGTTTTAGACAAGGATTGTTGAGTGGAGATTCCGGTGAATCACATTGACTAGTTTTATTATTAAAAATAATGCCACGTTAGATTTTCGGCAAACTCGTGCCAAGTTTTGGTACTCTTGGTGTACTTTCCTTGCCGCAAACTGAAGAACTTTAGCCTTTGGGCATTCCTTGGCCGTGAGTCTGCATTTTATGGCGATACATATAATATAGGTAACATTCATGATTTCTTTGTTCAATTTCGTTCATTGTTGTGTAAGTTGAAAAGGTGAAGGTCTTGTCCTCTCATGGAACGTCCTCCTTCAATGTCAATCCCGGCTTTTAAAATTCATCCTTATTAATTCAGTTAAGTGATTGCCAGACTTTAATCCGAATCTTCTTGTGTATTGATCACTAGAAAGCATCGTTGTTTCACAAAAAATGATAAAATATCCTTTGAGAATATAAATGAATTGATATGAAACGACAAATTTTGCAAAGGGTCTTTTATTATTTTGGAAAGGAAAGTAAATGACAAGAAATTCAAAAGTACCGGAGGCAATCGTGGCGAGCTATGTAAATGCAGGGAAGGATAAATTGTATGAAAGAAAACAAAAAAACAAAAAAACATTGACTTTGATTGATTGAGGCGGTTTACAATGAATACACTTGTGATATTTATAATTACCTATAGACAATTACACGCAGCCATTACATATAATGGTTACTAAATTTGAATAAATTAATAACTTCCTAATCCTTTGTGCAATTACAAAAAATTATACTGTGATCTCTTATCTATAAGATGTTATGAAATAACCATCCGGCAGTTATGTTCTGGCTTCAATTCATCATTATTGCCTTTGAGTTCTAACACTAAGTAAAATCTACAATGGCTGTTGATGATTTCGTTAATAGGTGAAGGTTCTCATAGATAACTAATGTTTACTGTTGATGACTATATCAGAGAGTTGTCGATTATTTTGACCAAACTGTTTATCGACTTGGCTTGTCATTTATTGATAATAACCAAAAATTGGTCATTTTTTATCGTCAATATATGCCCCCTTTTAAAAGAATTGAATGATTCATTGATCATTCAATTTGAGATGTATTATCATCAAAAAGAAGAAAAGGACAACCGAGTGTGTGTAAATGATACAATAGACAGTCATGTGATACTCATTACAAAATAAGTAAGCATTCATTGGTTTTGCGAGTTTATTTCAATAGCAGTGACTTTAAGAAAAATGATACAGAGTGCACGTGTGGTGCCTTAGTACGCCACTTCCTAAGGTTCAACTTAAGTCTCTTTTATATTATCACGCAAGTGGAAGATATTAGTCATCTTAAACATTTGTAACATGAATTTGTATAAATGAACACATTGTTACTAACTAAAAGGAAAAGGGAAACCATACATCCATTTCATTTAAAAGTATTTACATATATCGGGTGGACGACCATAACTGCAAAAGAAACCTATTCTGGGAGAATCAAAAAGATGCTCCACTCCCTAACCGCCACTATATGGACGCCCCACGGCTACCACTATCCATCGCCACCCAAATTTACAGTCCAAGCCAAAAAGTTAAGACTGTTAATCAAAAGTGGTTTCCTCGACATGTTAGGTCATCCCCTAGCTAGTATTCCTGTTGTCACCTCCCTCATCACCGTTGCCATCAACAGGTACGGGATCGGTCCCACTAGTCGTCCATCCACCAGCGCAAAGATCATTACAAAACGATATGATACGAGACCCTCTAGAGATCTTATATCCACCACATTTGTGGCGATATACCTCACAAACATCACCAAAGGAAAGTCAAGATCCGTAAACTCAAATAAATCGCCAGTAAAGTCTATAGGTGTATCGTAACGAGAGATGGGGACGCTGGGAGTGAAGGCATGCTTAATGATCTGTAAAAACAATAGGGGTGAGCGCATGCTCAACAAGGGAAGTAACTAGCTTATAAACCCATTCAAACACTCAATTCCTACGATGCGTCTAATATCAAATCATCACGCACACTTAATGTGTGTTTAACAAGCTTCTCGCATCTTGCATGCAATTTTATTGGTTGAAGGGGCAGCAAGCAATGATTAAGATCAAGAAAAATCAACCTTATTTCATGCAAAATAGACCTATGGTGGCCAGCTATGCAAGCGTACACATTAAAGTTCCAAATGTGTCCTATTTTGTATATCTTAATTACTTATAATATTCACACATGACATAAGTTAGATGTGGCACCCCTCGAACGGCCCCCGATCCGCTCGGGTCGCCACAGTCCACTTATCTTTCTCTTGACCTGATAATATATCACTTTGATACTATAGAATTATAATAGGTCCATAAGTCCTGGGGGTTTATATAATTTAGATCGGTCCCTGCGCAATTATAAATGTATAGCGGAAGCGATATCACATGTGGCACCCCGAAACACCTAAGGTCGCCACAGGTACCTGTTGCTATACCTAATGAATGCTAGTCACATCTCTTAACCGAAGCATTGCAGCTCATAGGCATTTTTTTTTTAATATCGGTCCCAGCGCATCTATTTAGCATAAGCATAATTGAAATATCATCATTTCTTCCTCCATCTATCATGATACAATGCACACCACTAAGCTCCATAAGAAAAGATAAAGCCGAGCCACTTTTATTTACATATTTTCATGATGGATTTTCTCAGGTCGGTATAACAAAAGAAGGGCCAAGACTTTTGACTACACTCGGCCGTAACCTCAAAAAGAGACAACTCGACCCTCTATGTCGATCATGCAAAATCCTCCATCTACTAGTGTCAGCTATTGTCCAATAAGTTGCAGCTCCTACTCCTCATGCGCGGGCAGTCACACCCATGCCGGTGCGTCAGGTGGTGGTGGTGGCAACATCCCCCATATCACTCCGTCTCGACGAACGTGAACGGATATGAACTCTTGAATGATCGAGCCCTCAACCAGCCTACGTCATACATCACTAATGTGCGAACTTGAATGAACGTCAGACCAGGGATGGTGGGACAGTCGATCTCCACACACTCGACCTCCACATTCGAAGGAAGGCTGTAAAAGACGCCCCGCGTGACAGCAGGGAGCGGCATCTTTCTAATATGAAATGTTGGTTCCCGAAGGGGTGGGTACAACCACTTAGCAGGTAAATGACCCAATAAACCACTCAATGCATCACACAATACAATAATAACAATCATAACATAACACATGTCATTCAAGCATCCATGCAAAATTTACCTTGATACCATGCATATGTCCTCATACCACATGTACATACATCCTCATATAATCATCACCATCATGTCACACTTACCATCATCATGTCAAAGATGCACATACATCCATGCACTTACCATCATCATGTCATACATGTACCATCATGCCATACGCGCACATACATCCATGCACTCATCATCATGTCGTACATGTACCATCATGCCCTAGGTGCACATATATCCATGCACTTACCATCATCATGTCATACATGTACCATCATGCCATAGGTGCACATACATCCATGCACTCATCATCATGTCATACATGTGCCATCATGCCATAGGTGCACATACATCCATGCACTCACCATCATGCATCCATGCATACATGTTGTCATATCATGCATGATTCAATTTCAATTTCCAAATTTTATTCTTTCATTTTGAACCGCCACTTTTCTTTTTCCCGGGATCAGTATTTGCATCCCACATTTATCGCTTGCACCCCACTTGGCATCGTGAGGAATCTCTGGCACAAACCTCCGGGCATCCGGCACACACCCGCCGGGCATCTCGTACCCCAACTGGCATCACGAGGTATCCCCGAGCACAAACCTCCGGGCTTTCGGCTCCCCCACTCTTTGGGCATATCGAAACTCCCGAGGACCCTCCGGAATTACACCACTAGGCCACCGGGCATCCGGCATTTTCACTCCCTGGCCGGGCATCCCGACACTCCCGGGGCATTGTCGGCTCACACCTCCGACGGCCTTCTCATTTATCTTAGTTTACATTCACAATTATGGCTCAATTTTCACATGGCATATGATATGATGGAAAACAAGATCATTTTCAGCATTTGATTCTTATATGCAGTTCCAATCATCATCATATATGCAGCAAGATCCAATCACTCATGACAACACAATCCATGGGGTCCATACAACTTAGAATAATCCATACATCATGACTTTTTGAAATTTATCGAATTCCAGCTTGCACAATTTCAGAAAAAATATAAATTAAATATCCATATGATCTTAAAAAATTATAAAATCAGAACATGTGATATGTAAGACATAAAGGTATCAATTCCATGAAGAACACATGCCCAAAAGAACTTCACACAAGAAGATATAGCTCACACAATACAGTTTGCAAAATTCGGATAAAAATCAGATTGCGCAGTTCTTGAAATATTTCGATTAAAATACCCGAATGACCTCCAAAAATTATGAAATTTTACCAGGTGATATTCAAGACCCTAAGGTATATTTTTCATGAAGACATCTAGGCCATATTCTCTCTATAAAATTAACTATGGACGGTCGAAGCTCCTGTTTAGCTGTCTCCGAAAAATTAAGGTTTCACGTACTATCTTCCATAATTTCCTCTGAAATTTTGATATGTTTTGCCTCAAGAGGTCCACTAAAACTTTCATTAAGGGATCTAGGTAAGATTCTCAACGGATAGTCACCTTATAGTTCACGAAGTCGCTGGAGTCTAGTACAATACTTCCAGATCTACCGTCTTCAAAGGAAAAATCGTTTCACTAGGCTACACTTGTTCTTTTTGCTTAAAATTTGATTATGTTAGTATTTATGATGTTATATACAACTTTCATGAAGAAGTCGAAGTGAAATTATCAATAAAAAGTGACATGCAGCACACAAAACCACCAAGAGGTCGACAAAACAGTTTCAGATCTGGCGTTTTCGTAGAGGAAGGGTTTCACCCCTTAAAACTCATAAATTTTGTCTCAAATTTTAGTATTTTATACTTTGAGATGTTTTATACAACTTTCGTGAAGAAGTAGAAGCCAAAATCCGACTCAAAACCCACATGCAAGCCTCTACAAAATTCTGGGTCAGGCGGCACACTCGAAAACAGAATACATTTTCAAGAACAACACACTCAAGCTTCGGTTTCTCACACCCTAAACGTCCGAGATTCACCACCATTCAAACACACAAGAAAGACACAACATGCAAGAGCAGAATATAGATCCCAACTTGCCTTTGTACCGAGCAAACAACGGCACACGGACAGCGGCAAGCGACGGACACACGGCGACGGGCGACGGACGAGTGGACGGGCAGCTTCTTCCTCCTCTCTCTCGGTTCCTCACTCTCTCGCAACCCTCTCTCTCTCTCTCTCTCTCTCTCCTTATGGACGACAACCCCCCCTAAACCGGCCATTCTTCCTTTTATTTCCCCCTCAAAACCATCATTAGCCATCATTAGAAGCCACCCACAATGGCCAATAGATGAAGCCCCCTTTTTTCCACTTGGCATCTCCCATGCATGATGGGCTTGGAGGTTGGGCTGGCCTCTCCCCCTTGGGGTCGACGGCAGCCCTCTCCATGGGCCTCATGGGCCAAGCCAATTTGGCCCACTTTAGGTCCAATACCCTTGGGCCTAAAGTTCAACCATAATTAACCCCAATTTTACCTTTAACAATTCATTTTTAATTCTCTCTTTTATAGATTTCAAATTCTCAATTTCATATGGCCATAATCTTGTAACATTTAATCTATAGGGATTAAATTTATGAGGTGCATAGCCAAGAATAAATTCTTCTTATTAATTTATCCTTTAATACTAATTTTAATAACTCATGAACACAAATATATAACACTTGGTCTTAAAAGAAAACCAATGGCTAAAGCATAAACCATAGGTAATTTCATTACCTAATCATGGGCTTTAATACATCTAGAGGTTGTCTTGAATTTTGGGATGCCACAATCACCTCTCCCTATCTCAAAAGTTTTGAAATGATGCACACCAACTAGATAGTCTTATAAGATAAAACTGAGCACTTTTATTTACATAAGCTAGATAGACATCATTAGTTGGTACACCAAAATTTGCCGGGGTTTTTTATACTCGGCTACATGCTCAAAAGATAACCCAACCTTCCCTTAACTTTCCTTTCCATTCAGTCCTATACAAAAGTCTATCAGGTAGTGCCGACAGTCCAGAAAGTTTCATTTGCTACCCGTCATACACGATCACACCCAGCTCGGTCCATCGGCTAGCGGCGATGGCAACATCCCTAGCATGATCCCATCATGACGAATGTGCACCGACAAAAACTCCTGAACCACGGGGCCATTAGGTAAATCGATGTCATACATGACTAGAATTCGTACTCGGATGAAAACCAATCCTCGAATCCCTACATGAGTGTGCTTTGAACACATGCACTCAATGTTGACTAGGACACCGTAGAAAGTACCGCGTGTGACAGGTAGTAGAGGCATCTTTTAATCTGAAATGTTAGTCCTCACACGGGGTGAGTACAGCCATTTAACAGTAAAAGATTCATCAAACTATATCAAGCATTACCATCAATATTCAGATTCATGCAAGGTAGACAAAAACAAGTAGTTAAAGAATAAGCATATATCAAAATCATGAAATTCTTCAACGCAATGGCAAATGCAATTTCAATGGATGACATGTCCGGTTACATAAGTCTCGATCATAGGGCCAAACTGTAATGACATGTCCCATTTCATGTCATAAAACTTAGGGTGCGTTTGGGAAGACTTTTGGGGAAAGTCTTTGGGAAAATGCAAAGGCCTTTGAGTTGAATGTGTTTTCCAAAATGCAAATTGTGTTTGGTAAATTGTAATTTAAAAGCCCTTTGTGAAGTACCTTTGAGCAAAATGGTGTTTGGGGGACAAAGGGCTTTTGTGAAAAAAAAAATATCAAAAGAAAAAAAAAAAATGAAAACCAGCAAGGGCGGGCGGCATCCGGCGGCGACCCTCGGTGACCTCCGGCGACCCACGGATGGGCCGGCCGACGGGTCGCGCGACGCCGTCGTGACCTCGGATCGGGCCGGCGAGGTCGCACGACGCCGTCGCGACCTCGGATCTGGGCCGGCGAGGTCGCGCGACGCCGTCGCAACCTCTGGCGACCCCGGATCTGGGTCGGCGAGGTCGTGTGATGCCGTCGCGACCTCCGGGGACCTCGGATCTGGGCCGGCGAGGTCGTGCGACGCCGTTGCGACCTCCGGCGACCTCGGATCTGGGCCGGCGAGGTCGCGCGCGTCGCGCGACACCGCCTCGACCTCCGAGAACCCCGATTGGCCGTCGCGAGGCTACGCAACCCTCGCCGAGGTCGGGGACCTCGGCGAGGGCCGCGCCGAGGTCGGGGACCTCGGTGACGGCGCGCTCGGTCGCGTGACCCCGATCGGCCGTCGCAGAGGCTACGCAACCCTCGCCTGGGTCGCGTGACCTCGGCGAGGGCCGCGCTTGGGTCGCGCGACCTCGGCGAGGGCCGCGCTTGGGTCGCGCGACCTCGGCGAGGGCCGCGCCTAGGTCGCGTGACCTCGCCGGCGGTCGCGCGACCGAGCAGCTACCGCCGGGGCCACCCTTGACGGAGAAGATGAATAGTGCTCTTCACAAGGGTAAAAAACGGTAAAACAAATAGTTCGTAAGGATAATTTTGGAAAAATAAAATAATGAACAGTAACCTCAGCTTACCGAGAAAGCTGAAATGCCCAAGGCAGGGGTACCCCTGCCTTAGGCTTTCAGCCTTCAAAAGGCAAGCTTTGAGCTGAAGATACTTGCAAATTTTTTTGCTAAACACCCATTTTTAGCCCAAAGGGCTTTGGAAGCCTAAAGTGGCTTGGAAAAGCAGAATCCAAACGCAGCCTTAGTCCTATAACTAGACCAACACACATATATTAGAATCATCCATTTTATCATTCAAAAGGTTTCATCCCCCGGAGGACCAATGTTTGCGTCCCTCCGGGCATTCGCATCCACCCTGGAATCACGAAAGCCTTCGGCATTCAGCCACTTAGGGCCACCGGGCATTTGGAGCATATCATGCCTCTAGGCATCTCGTACCCCACTTGGCATCACGAGAAAAACCCTTTGAGGCTCACCATGAGAATCGTTACCCCGGCCCTTTGGATTTACGTACCGACTAGCATACAATCGGGCATCCCGAAGCTCCCGAGGAAAGACCTCCGGCATTCAGCCACTTAGGGACACCGGGCATTCACAAGGCATCGACTCATTCGATCATTTGGGCATCCCGACTCTCGGGGCATCGTTGACCCGAGGGTCCAACATCAACAATTAACATCTTAATTTCCAAAAACACCTTTCAATGCAATAACAAGATGTCCCAAGAATCCTTCATCAAATCTCAATATTGCATAATATTCCAATGCCAGTATCATCATGTCACATAACAATTCAAGATATATTCATCTTTGGGACAATTTGTGCAAATTCGAAACAAAACAACTTAATCATTGAAATGCACAGTTCTGGTAAAAATTTCGGAATAATTCAAAAATGAACTCAGAAAATTCTGAAATTTTGATATGTTATAGATGAGACCAAAAGGAAGAAATTTTGTGAAGGACACTAAGTCAAATTATCTGTGTATAAAAATTAATAGTTTGTTGTTTCCTTCAAAATTCTGCAGTAACTTTCAGATGTAGCACCTACAGAAGAAAATTAGTTTCATCAACTAAATCTTGTCCGTTTGTCTTAAAATTTTGATATGTTATTCCTAAGGATGTTTCCTAAAACTTTAATTAAGAGTTCAAAGTCAAATTATATCTATAAAATTTCAGAAAATTCACAGAATCATCAAAGATCAAGCCGTTCTCTATAAAACAGAGTACTGGTTTTCAATAGATTTACTCCTATCTTCATGTTTTCACCTTCTTATGGCTATAGCTAGATGCCGAACTCCATCTAATGGATGTAATATTTAAATAAAATAGTTTGTTTCCTTATTTTCATTAATCATTATAAATCAAAGCAATACAATTAAAAGGACTTTCCATCTAACTTTCTCCAAAACAGAGTCGGCACATGCAATTTTCTTCATTCCTAATTCAATCAAGTCATTTGTTTCTCTACCAATCTATCTTACAACCCTTTAAGTCTCTTCCACAGCATCTAAGAACACTTTCATCAAGTTCTTATTGACAGAAAAACCTTCCGCAGCTCAGTTCAAGACATACATTCATCCCTAAACTCACTCATCTCAACATGTACCACATCCTTTCCCTCGGCAACCCTTTCCTCACCTTGCTCGATCCACACAGCCATCTCACACCCAATTTTCGAAACACACAAGGCCCTAATACAACATGTAATGGCTGGTAACTTTAATCTATTACTCGTTTAGTTCAATCCCACACAAAACAGCAACATCACATTCAATCCTTCACATTTTAGCATTCAATCTTCATCTCTATCATCCAAAAACTCAACATGCAGCTTCCTATTTTGCATTTTCTCACATCTACCAGCATTTCACCAGAAAATTGCAGCATGCAAAGACATAGGTTGATGAACTTCCACTTGCCTCTAACTCTTAGCTTGCTCGGCAACCAAAAACAGAGACTTGGGACTTCAAACGCAGCTCAATCGGCGACGGGGATCGGCGGCGTCGACGGACGGCGGCGGCTCGGACACGGCGGAAGGTGATCCTCCTCTTCCTCCCTTGTGGCTTGCGCCCGCGCACCCACTCTCTCGCTCGAACTCTCTTTCTCTCTTGCTCGAACTCTCGATTTCTCCTTCTCTCTCCTTTGTTCCGAATTCCTTTGTTTTCTTTCATTAGTTAACTAATTAAATCTTGCATGCAGGTGACAAATGACTTCAAGGAGGAGACAAGTGGCTTCAAGAAAAGAATAATGGAGAGGGTGGCGTGGCCTCCCCATCCAGTTTCTCCCCCCTTTTGGTTGACAGCCTTGTGGGCTTCTTGGGCTTGCTTGGGCTCGAAAAATTGAGGCCAAAATGTCCAATTTAAATGGCCCATAGTAAAATAATAATAAGCCCATAATTTTCTGCACAATTATAAGGCATTTTGGTTTCCATAGAAATCAATAAATATTCCCAAAATCAATTTTCTTCATTATAAGGATATAACCGAAATTCTTGCGTACAGTCCAACTCCTCAAAATTTTATTCTTAATTTTTCAGCAGGCGTGTCCCTCATGCGTGACCAAATTCCATCCCTTCGGCACAAAAAATAAATTGACCAATGTCCAAATTCCTCTCTTATTCCATATATACTTAATTGGTATAGTTGTGTGGTGTGGTTTAAAGAAGTACGCACATAAAAGGTTCGGTCCAAGAGATAAAATAATGCAGCCATTGGTGCAATTGTCCATATGGCCATTTAAAGACGAATTTCCTTTTCTTCAAAAGTAAAATATTTCGGGTCGTCGGGATTCTCGAATGCCACATTAGAGTCACCATCCCTAAGTTTCCTTAAATAATTAAAAAAAAACATGTGAACTAATTAAATGCGCTCGTCGATACTAAAATGATCTTCCGTGGCTCACGATATGGCTATGTGAAATTTGGGATGTCACAATATGCATTATTAATAGGCTATGATTCATACACCTTCTGAATCTTGTTGTTGAAACTTTGCTCCTTGATCAATTTAGACGCCTTTTGATTTGGAGCCCGATACGAGTCCAATTGCATGGGAAATAGTAGCATCTACGACAAAATTAATGGAATCGGATTTTATCACCTTGAGAAGTTTGTGATGATATGGTTTCAGATGCAATTTATCATTCTCTTCTCTTCAAGGAGAAACCATCTAGACTTTGAGGTCCGACTGAGGGATTACAGTGATCATCAACATCCCCCATTTTAGGCAGAATAAATTTGATAGTGTCAAGGTTCGATTTCCTACTATCAACATTCATTGGCGGATAACCTATCTCCGGAACACTTATGTCAAATATGAGCAAGTGAAAATTTGAGTCCTCTACGTATTTCAAGACTAAAAAGTGAGATAGTTAGTATAAGCACCTAGAGGGGGTGAATAGGTGTAAAAATAATTTCTCGAGATAATAGAGCAATACTAAGCAGACAATAGAAATGAAGTTATCCTTTGGTTAACAAAATGAATTATGATCAAAGTAAAGTAAAGAGTAGGGAAGAGAAAATTGAACACAAGGTTTATAGTGGTTCGGCTTATTCCAAGCCTACGTCCACTCTTCCGCATTGACAGCCCACCGGCTAGATTTCACTATGAACAAAAGAGTTATTACAACAAGTCTCTCCCTTGATTGCACAGTGTAGAAACTCTACCACACTTCCTCAAGGTTTCTCAGAATATAAACTTTCTTTTGCGTACACGATTTCGCTTAGTAAATGAATTGACTAAGAACAAAGAGCTTCAGACTTTGGAATTCTTCTATCGCGCGCACACTCGAACAATTGGAACGTTTTCCTTTTATACTCATTTATGCCATCATACCCGTTGGTACACTTACCAAATGAATTCCTCCAATCTACCCGTTGGACGGAATCAATTAGAAAGATCATTCGAGCTATTTATGTAACATGTCATAGCCCATCAATCCTGCTCGGCCATACAATTAGGATTTCGGTTTCCATAAGTAGAACTTTCCAAGTATACTTCGCCAATTATTGGATCCTTAATCAATCTTGATTCAAATAAAGGAATCCGTTATGTTATCCGGCCAAGAGATCTTCTCCAGTCGATAAGGTCAAATCCTTAATGAAACACCCAATTATGGATAGCCCTTCTTCGACGGATTAGAAACTGTCAATGAGAATAGACTTTGAGTCTTGAGTCTGGCAGTCCGGAGGTCTTCAGACTTTAAATAGTAGAGTCTGCAGATCTTCAGACTAGATTGATGGAAACATTTTGTCAGCTTCAAAATACTCCATGACGATTTCTCCAACAATCTCCCCCTTTTTGATGGTGACAAAACTTTCCTGTAGATTTGGATAACTTTGACCTGCAAAACATTACTCAAGAAAATATGGATATCTTATAAAGATAAATGGCTTAATGATAACACTAGAATCTGCAACCACATAAAATAGGTTAGTCTTGCATGTGAGTAAAGCCATTCATAAGATATAAATAGTACTTAATATAGACAGTCAAACCCAAATCCCAAATTCAGTCCACATCCAGACACAAAAGTCAAGTCAAACAAAACAAACATCAAAATAAATCAAAAGTTTCAAATCTTGCATCTCTCCCCCTTTTTGTCATCATAAAAAAAAAGGTTGAGATGAAAAGAGAATGGATTCAAGAATGCTTGGGAATACAAACAAGCTGGAAATCTCTCATTGACTGGACAATGCCTTCCAGCTTTTTCAAGTCTTCATTCAGTTGTGCCACATCTTCACCCTTATCATTTGCCTGAATTTGAAGAGAAAGGGCTTGGATCTGATCATTCAAAGAAATTGAAGAAGCTTGACCTGCATTCTGGAAATTCTGAACTTCGCATCCCAGAGCATATATCTGACCTCGTATTTCCAAGAGAGCATCAAGAGTTCTGCAAAAGTTTGCTGAATTATCAGTCTGCATATTGGCTTCTGCACAATCAAATGGAGTAAAGGCAGATGATGGCAAATCAGCATAGTTACGCAGATTGGGCGATGAAACATCATGTCCCTCTTTAGGAAATTGAGAGGCATAGATGTCCTTTGGATCTGCTGGAGAGCGACTGACTCCCTCACTGGTAGCAGGATATGAGGACATTCCTCTTTTCTCACGGACTCCCCCTGTTTCCATGCCTTCAGGTGGAGAAAAGTGTTCATCATGCTCTGTTTTCGCTTAATCTCCTCTCTCCTCTTCTTCTTCAATTCTTTCCTCCTCTTCATCTCCTTCTTCTGCTTCTCTCTCCTCTATCTTCTTTCCTCTGCTTCCAAATTTTCTCTTTCTCCAGTCCTCTGTTCTGTTTCATCTGTGTCCTTATCTTGTTTCTCCATTGATTTTGGAACAGAACGACTCAAGTTCTTCAATGCCATAGCAGAAATGGTGATGTCTTCCTCATCATCTTCATCCCAACAATGAGAGCTCTTCTTTTCTTGGATGAAGCAACCATGGGCTCCTTCCCTTTTCTTTTTGCTGCCGAAGAGATTTGATGAGTTTTGATAGGGTTTTTCTCCTTGAATTTCTCCAACGCCTTGTTGAGTTCCTTCAGACGCATTTTAGACACCATTTTCAATCCTACCACCGTTTGATCACACGATCGAACACAGAGAATTCGTGAAGGCTGAACATTCAAATGTCTAAATAAATTTGTCACAAGAGCTGGATAAGGAAGTTGACCCTTGTCCTTCACCATTGCTCTATACATGTGGAACATAATAGTGTGAGGAAGAGAAAACTTTTTCCCAGCATTGATGGCATACATCAGCTTTGCCTCTGAGTTTGAAACATCGGTTTTTGAAGTAGATTTTGGTCTGAGGCAATTAATCACAATCTTGTGAAGCAAAATGTTGAATGCACTCATCCTTGAGTAGGAAACCTTTCCTTCTGTCCTTCTATCCTTAACAAGTTCCAACGTAGTACGAGCAATAGAGACATTGATAGGTTGATATCTCCCTCTCTCAACCCCAATCACATCAGCCAACATATCTACATCCACCACATAGTCTTGATCTCGGACACTAAAAGAGAATCTATTCGCATCCAAGAAACTAAGATTTGAATATAAATAAGCAGTGAGTTCAACATAGGCTTCTGTAGAGTCAAAACAAAACTGTTCAAGTTGAAGAAGACTGAATTTTTTCCTCAATTTAGCATTCACAGCATCAAGGAAATCAAAGTCCACACTTCTAAGGTTTATCACCCCACGCTTCAACAACTTAGAGTATAGATGCTTTTGTTCCTCCGATCGAAACAAGTCTGTCCTTTTTCCCCGAATTTTTGCCGCAACACCCATTCTCGGTTGAAACTGATTGTACAACTTATCATCATCATTCCCATATATCTGATTTAGCCCTCCAACACGAGGATCGATTGGAATATTTGCCATTACTTCTTCTGCCGATCCAGCAGGGGCAATTCCCAACCGTTCCATTGTGCGTAAAAAGAAGGTTTCCATTTTGTACCATTTATCTTTCAGAAATTCGTCAATGTAGTTCAAAGGAGTTCCACCTCTTTTAAAGCACGATAAATCTTGTAGGTAAAAGAGGGCTTAAAGACTCTTACAGGTTCTGCATCTTTAATTATTTCTTCCTCTTCTTGTCGAGCAACCTCCCGTTGTCTAGATGGAGAAGATGGACGCCGATGAGAATGTTGTGGGCTCTCGCTGCGACTAGGAAACTCTTCTTCCTCGGTGAGATCAAAGTGCGTAGGCCCCTCATGCATTTGTTGTGGTCCCCGGTTTGCGATCCTCGAAGACTTTCTTTGGGAAGACATTTTTCACAGTCTTTGAGAGATTCCAAGCTTGTTTTCCCAAGAAAGATGACAACTTTTCGAAGATTAAACAAGAGAAGAAGACATAAATGGAAGATCGGTACTCTCTCAGGGTTTTTGTGAGTGAAGCGAAGAAGAAACACAGTGTATAAAACAGTCGAAGAGAGGCATACAAAACGTCATAAAGGAAGTAAAAAGATGCATTTTTAAAAAATAATTGCCCTTTTTCGAAAAACTAGATAATTGTCATTTAAAAAATAACTCCTTTTTCGAAAATGAAATGTTGCAATAATCACGTCAATTAAAGATAGCAATAATCAAACACGGTTGATGATCGTACCTTTTCGAGATGAGATTCGAGATATAGGAAAGTAAAATAACTTACGAAAGAAAAACCTAGTCGTTTTGAGTCTAGGAGTCTCTAGACTTTAACTTCTTCAAACTTCAAGATGTTGAGTCTGGAATAGATGATTTCAAATTGATTCTTCTCCAAAGGCTTTGTAAATATATCTGCCAGTTGGCTTTACCAAAATATATATATATATATATCTGCCAGTTGGTTCTTTGAATCAACAAACTGAATCGAAACTTCTCCATTTTGAACATGATCTCTAATGAAGTGATGTCGAATCTCTATATGCTTTGCTCTTGAGTGAAGAATTGGATTCTTGGTGAGATTGATTGCACTGGTGTTGTCACAGTTAATCTCGTGCATGAATTTTCAATTCCAAAGTCTTTTAGCTGTTGTTTTATCCACTGAATTTGTGAACAACAACTTCCAAGAGTTACATACTCTGCTTCTGCTATAGAAAGAGCTACGGTACTTTGCTTCCTTGAAAACCAAGATACTGTTCTGCTTCCAAGTAGTTGACAAGTACCCGAGGTGCTCTTTCTATCAACTTTGCATCCAGCTAGGTCTGCGTCTGAATATCCGAGAAGAGTAAAGTCTCCCCTTTTAGGATACCAAAGACCAATGCTCGAAGTTGATGCAATGTATTTGATAATATGCTTTGCAGCACTTAGATGAGATTCTCTAGGGTCTGATTGAAACCTGGCACAAATGCAAACACTAAACAGTCTAGAAGCAGTAAGATAAATAAGTGAACCAATGATACTCATGTATAGCTTCTGGTCAACTTTCTTTTCTCCATCTTTGTCTATCTTCAAAGAGCTTGACATTGGTATTTCAGTCTTTTTGCAATTTTCCAGTCCAAACTTTTTGACAAGATCATTAGCATATTTTTCTTGATGAATAAAAGTCCATTCCTTCAATTATTTCACTTGAAGTCCAAGAAAGAAGGTTAGTTCACCCATCATGCTCATTTCAAATTCATCCTGCATAGACTTAGAGAATTTCTTGCACAAGCTTTCATTAGAAGATCCAAAAATAATGTCATCAACATATATTTGAACAAGCAGAAAACTTTTGTTTACTCTTTTGATAAATAGAGTAGTGTCTAATTTACCTTTTACAAAGCCGTTTTGAATTAAAAACTTACTCAGCCTGTCGTACCAAGCTCGAGGTGCTTGCTTTAAACCATATAAGGACTTTTTCAGTCTGAATACTGAGTCTGGTTTCCTTGGGTCTTCAAACCCAGGTGGTTGTTCCACATAGACTTCCTCATGGATAAATCCATTCAGGAAAGCACTTTTGACGTCCATTTGGAATAACTTAAAATTCTTATAACAAGCAAAAGCAAGTAATAATCGAATTGCTTCTAACCTTGCCACTAGTGCGTAAGTCTCGTCATAGTCTGCGTAAGTCTCGTCATAGTCTATCCCTTCTTCTTGCGTATATCCCTTGGCCATGAGTCTTGCTTTGTTTCTTATGACCTTTCCTTTCTCGTCCATCTTGTTCCTGAAAACCCATTTAGTTCCAATAATAGATTTAGCTTTCGGTTTAGGAGTCAACTCCGAGACATCATTAATGCTAAATTGCCTGAGTTCTTCTTGCATAGCTTCAATCCAGCTTTCATCAGATAAAGCTTCTTCTATGCTTTTGGGTTCTATTTCAGAAATAAGAGCCACAACACTAGACTCTTCGTGCCTTTTGGATTTTGTGCGAATTCCTTCATTAATGTCGCCAATAATGAGATCTTTGGGATGACTGGACTTATGCTTTCGGTTATTGGTTGATTTGTCAGGTTGATGATCACTTTCTTCATTTGAATCTTCAACAATCATTTGATGCTGGTCTTTCGAAGTCTGAGCTGCTTCTTGAGATTTTGACTTTGTAGAGTTTGGAGCAGGTTCAAATTCTTCAAGATGAGTCTGAATAGATTCGTTTTGCATAGAATCTTGGAATTTGATATTCATTGATTCCTCCACAGATTGAGATTTCTTGTTGTAGACTCTATAGGCTTTGCTTGAGGTAGAATATCCAAGGAAGATGCCTTCGTCTGATTTTTCCTCAAACTTGCCAACTCGATCATTTGCATTTTTCAATATAAAACATTTACATCCAAACACATGAAAATATGAAACAATAGGTTTCTTTTCTTTGGATAACTCATAGGTTTTTTCCAGAATTGGTCTTAGAAAAACTATTAATAATATAACATCATAAAAATGTGAAGAGATGTTACCATTTCTTGAAGCGACCTATTCTTTCTTTCCACAACTCCGTTTTGTTCTGGAGTATATGGAGAGGAGAACAAATGCTGAAAACCAGATTCATCACAAAATTTTGTAAAATTCTTGATTTTCAAATTCACCTCCATGATATGTTCTTATATTTGGAAATAACATACCCTTTTTCATTTTGAACCTTTTTAGCAAACTTTTCAAAGTAAGAGAATGTTTCAGACTTACTTGTAGGAAATATACCCAAGTAAATCGTGAGTAGTCATCCACAATTACTAGGCAATATTTATTATCTCCAATGCTTTGAGTTCTGGTTGGTCCAAAGAGATCCATATGCGAAGCTGCAAAGTACGATTAGTGGAAACTTGATTTATTGGTTTAAAGGAATTTCTTACCTGCTTTCCCAATATGCATGGTGTACATAGATCAGAGTTTTGGTATGATAGATTGGGTAAACCACGAACAAGCTTCTTTACTGAAATTTTGGCTATCTGCTTCATATTGATGTGCCCAAGCTTTCTGTGCCATAAGTTCGCTTTGTCTTGTATTGAGATTAAACATTGCGATTCATCTGGTTTCCATCCAAGAGGTAGATATTTCCATGTCTTCGACTCATGAATGACTGAGTAGAATCTTTATTGGTTCCTGAACATATTCCCTCTTGAAAGTTGATTTTGAAATTGGTTCACACAACTGATTGATACTGAGCAGATTGTAGTTGAGTCATTCCACTAAGGAAACATTTCTTATTGTGAGGTTTCCAATCTTTACAGCCTCCAAATCCCACAATTCTTCCTTTGTTGTTTCCTCCAAATGAGACTTTTCCACCATTTACTTGCACGAGCTTTATGAAGCAATTTGAATATCTGTCATATGTCTTGAGCATCCACTATCCGATACCATTTTACCTTTTTCTTGATAGTGACCTGCATTTAAAAAAAGAGACTCAAACTTTCTTTGGTACCCATATTTTCTTGGTTCCATTGGTGTTAGTATGATATGCGGTTTTTGCCCATACTTTCTTAACAGTTTCCAAACCATAGGACATTCTTTTTCAAAATGATATGCATTATTGCACTTTGAATATTTGAGAGCATTGAGACCTACTAGTTTTACAAAGATCTTTTTAAAATGATTTTTGTAAGCATCTCTTGTGGGTCTTTGCTTAATTCTTTCATTCACTTTAGGAAAATCAATTAAATGAATGGTTTCCGCAGTCATTTCCAAACTTGATTTATTGAAATAAGGTCTTTGAACAGAAAATTTTTTTTTCCAGTTTCTCAAATCCTATAGAAAACCTTTTAGAAATATTTGAGATATCATTTTTCAAGAATGCATTTTCTTTTGAAAGATTGCCTTCATTTTCTTTCAAGGTAGAAACATTTTTGTCTAAAACTTTGACATTTTCTTTCAAAACATTTTCTTGTTATTTTAGTGCAGAATTTTCCTTTTTTTAGTTTGGAAATCATTTTAAGAGAAGTCTTAAGACTAAAACACAACTCATCAATGTATTTAGAAACTTTAATAGAGATTTTAAAGTTACTCACCTCAAATTCACTGTCTGAATCTAAGTCTGTCTCGGAGTTTGAATCTGAATCTGATTGTGCCATCAAACATATATTGGCATAATCATCATCACTTTCTTCACACTCTGTATCACTCCCGGTTTTACTGCTTTAAGAGCCTTTCGATACTTTTCAGCTTTTCCTTTTTCTTCCTCGAAAAAATGACGGTTGGGTCTAATGTGTCCCTTTTCTTACATTCAAAGTAGACTACATCTTTGTTTGATTCATCATTCTCAACAGACTTAGTCTGTTGCTTTTGAAAACTCTGTTTCTTTGGATTGAATCTTCTTTCTTTTCTATTCAGCTTTTTGAATCTTCTTATCATGAGAGCAAGCTCCTCATCATCCATATCGTCTTCAGAATTTGTAACATCAGAATCATCATTGGATTTTAATGCAATTGATTTCTTACCTTTAGGATCTTCGTCTTCATTGATTCATTTCACTTCATAAGACTGAAGAGTCCCAACCAACTCATCAACAGATAGTGGCATGATTCTTTATGTCACGCCCCAATCCTCGGGGACGTGCCTATCCTTCTTATTGGTCAATTTTAAAGCGCGATATCCCAGGACTAATTATCGCCGACCCTTTCATTTTATTACGCAGACGAAAGCAGTTATAAATCCCCAGACAATAAAACAATGGGATAGGAAAGTAGGCCATATTTTTCATATTGAAATTCACAACCACACTTTCATTAACAGCACAACTCATAGTATATTTACAATACTATTCACAGCATACTTGTCTCACACCTATCCACACCAAGACAGGGTTTACAAAAGGGATGGGATCTCAATCCACATCCGGGTTATACTCAAAATTCCTTTTTGGATCATCTTCTTCTATAAACGTCTTTCTCCTCTTCAGGTTACTCTTCCTCAGCTTCTCCTCAGGGTCCTGAAATGGTTATTCAATAACCAATGAGACTACGTCTCAGCAAGTTTTATCCCCTAAGACTCGATTAGTAAACCAATACACCTTAGGCTGCCTAAGCACATCACGAGTCAGAGGACTTACCTTGGCCTCAGCTCATTCCTGCAAGTTAGTATATATCTCAAAAATATATCATCACATCACTTCACCCAATCAGATCGAATCATCAATCAATCGACCTAGTCGATTACATGTCATTCAAATTATCTCTTGATCGACCCCTTCCATACTTTCTATAAGTCTGATCAACATTCAAGACTACTCACCCTAGGTGATATATAGCTAGAATGTTATCTTATCTCCAGACGACATATAGGGTCATCGAGTTGTCAAATCATACCATACTATCTCAAGATGATCTGTAGGATTATCGAGCCGGTATATCATACCGTACTGTCTCAAGATAATCTGTAGAGTCACCGAGCCGGTATATCATACCGTCCTGTCTCAAGATGACATATAAAGTCACCGAGCTGGTATACACACAATTTATCATACCATACTATCTCCAGATGCTCCGTAGAGTCATCGAGTCGGTAGATCATATAATTTATCGTACCATGCCGTCTCAAGATGCTCCGTAGAGTCATCAAGCCGGTAGATCATACCGTCCTGTCTCAAGATGCTCCGTGGAGTCATCGAGCCGGTATACATGCCATTCCAAGCAAACAATCAAATAACTAATTTTATCTTTTCCGATAAAATGACGTGTATGGATACACGATTGGCTCTAACCAAAATATAATAATTTCCTTTTTTATAAATCCCAACATTTTATGTAGTCCACTAAAACAGTTTTGGTATCATTAACTGATGCCCATTTAATTTCAAATTAATTTTCCAAGATTATTTAAATTAGGGAATAAATCCTAAATTCACAAATAAATCAACTTTGCACAAAAGAAAGCTCAATTAAATAAATGGACTGCACCACGACAATCAGCATAAAATTCTGGTCATCGGCCATCCCGGTTGAATTTCCGGAAAAATAAATAAATAAATAAATAATTTCGAAAATTAAATAAATAATTATAAAAATCCAATTTAGACTCGTAATGCCGAATTGGACGCCGAGACGAGCCCGTAAAATTACCGAGACTCGTTCCATAAATAACATGGCATGTCTACTTACTAATGACTAAGTCTAACCACCTAACATGCATCATTGAGTCTCTAATTTAATTGATCTAAACTAATCTAACCACCTAATTACATTTAATTAAATCTAACCAACCTTAAGTATAATTAGCAAACTAAGAAAGCTTTAGTGAGTAAAACTCACTTGGTAAAAGCGGAGACCGAATCACCGCGATGGCGGCCGAAATCAGGCTTTTGACAACAGCGGCGGGCTTGGACCGGGCCTTAAGCTTGGCCCAACAAATCTCAGCCCAACTGAGATTTGTTCTTGCACTGCACTGGGCTCGCTCTTGGGCTTGGGCTTGCTGCGATTGGGCCTCTTCGCGGGCTGGACTTGGGCCGAAGATGGACTTGAAACAAAACTGAACTGGGCTGGGCTTCAAGTGGCTGAGCTGCTGGGTGATTGGGCTCAGCTAGACTAAAATTCGCTGGGCTTGAAGACTGAAAATTTGGGCCGAGATTGCTGGCTTCGCTGGGCTTGAAATGGCCCTCAATTGGACCGAATTTTGCTGGGCCCGAATGACTGAAATTGATGGGCTGAAGGCATACGAATTCACGGGCTTCGCTGGCGTGCGGCTCCGCTGGTCTTCGAGCTGGGGAATTCGGTCACCTTCAGCTGGCGTTGTTGACTGGAGGGGATGAACACGGCAGCAAACGACTGGGCTTCGGTCAAAGATGGAGGAGTCACGGACGAGCTGGGCTGCTGACGGGCCGAAGGTGCTGAAATTCACGGCTGGTTTCGCGGGCATCACGCGCGGGAGGCACGAGCTGAGGAAGACGTAGGCGAAGAATGGAGTGGCTTCAGGTTTTGTTCAGTTGAAGACACGTGCATGGAGGAGCTTCGCTCGGTGGGTCTGCTGGATTAGCAAAACCGTATGAAGAGATGCAAGATGGACCGAAGTTTCGGTGGAGTGGCTTCGTGGAGATGGGCGGCTTGCAGGCAGTCAACACTTGGGGCTTCAAGGAGAGTTAGTTGACTGGTGGGGTTCAAAGTGTGGACGTGTGGCAGAGAGAAGAATCCTTGGCGACAATTGATGGTGGAGAGGGGCGATGGCAGCGTGGATTCGAAGGAAACAGAACTAAATGAAAGCAAAAAAAAAAAAAAAAAGAAAAAAAAAGAGAAAATGAAAGAGAAGCCGTGGAGGGGAAGTCGGCTAGCGAAGGGGTGAGGGAGAAGGAGAAGCGTGCGTGAGAAGCCAAGGGGAAAGGAGGGGGACGAGTCAACAAACTATTTTGGTCCCACAAGTGTTCAATATAATCCTCTTTGTCCCCCAAAAACACCCATGTATATCCCTTGGTTCTTTACTTCTTTTTAGCCAAATAAATCCACCAAATAATCCTATTTTGAGCCAAGAATATTCAGCTCTCCCACAGCTCCGAATTTTACATTTTTTGTTTTCAATTACTTCGACAAAATCCCAATCCGACGTCCAATTTCAATGAAGAAAAAGCCCGTAGAAATTTCTACAAGTGCCCCTCGTCAAAAAGCTCGACTTGCAAGTCAAAACTCGCTTAAATTTGGCCCGTATGAATTTCCGTTAATTTTCGCGACGTCTGAATCGATTTTCAGTAAAAATCCCGGAATATCCGAAAAATCTTATGAGACTAAGTCAATGTTCCTAAAATAGCTCGTGACACCAAAGAACTTTCAATTTCTGAAATCGGGTTCGAATTCTCGGTTAATTTCCATTCAACGTGTTTTTAGCGTGACCTAGACTACTGGGTAACTTTCAGAAATTTTTAGTGCAAATGACCCGTGGTCGATTTTCTTCGAGCCACTATGAACCCACTCGACTCATTGACAACTTTCGATTGTCGTGAAAATCTCGAGAATTCAAGTACGGACACAGGGTATCAAAACGACAGAAAAATCAGATTAGTGTCGGTCGATGAGAATTTTCCAATTTAGTGGTGTCACCCACGATTAGCCACACATCTCAATCGAACTAACCTATATATGATCTTAAATCGATTTATATCCGTGCCGTAATGGTCTCGACAGATGGGCACGGTTGAGAAGTCGATTCATAGTCGAATTCTCAAGTTTATTTGCCTTAAAATTCTTAATGGTTTCCCTAGATAGTCTAGTTATCTCTAGAATGATCAGTTCTGAGAACAGCTCTTTAGACGCGTCAATGAAATGCCCGATTTATTCAATTGAAAATATGATTGAAAATCTGGGATGTCACACTTTGTGTCTCTCTTATTGAGATATTTATGTGATTCCAATCCTTGGAGAGTCCACGTGGTAGCTTGTTTACCTTCATGGGATCAGAAATTGGTTGACCTTGATTTTCAAGACCATTCACGATTTTTGTAAAATGACTAAACATGTCGGTTATAGATTCTCCTGATTTCATTTTGAAGGCTTCGTATTGACCGAGAAGAATGTTGATTCTAGTCTCTTTCACTCGATCGGTTCCTTCATAGGTAATGTGTAATCTATCTTAGACTTCTTTCACTAACACAAGAAGATATTCTGTTATATTCGTAGGTGATAAAGCACAATATAAAGAATAAATTGCTTTTGCAGCAAGAGCTTGTCTCTTGATTATCTCTTCATGAGTCATGTCACTAGATTCAACAGCTTCTTTTCCTCTCTCTAAGACAGATGCAGTTTTAGGAATGATTCATTTTTCTACAACGTCCCATTCCAGAGGATCCTTTGATCTTAGGAATGCCTTCATCTTGTTTTTCCATATATTGTACTCCTTTCCATCAAAGTAAGGCGGTCTGGTATTGCTTTGCCCTTCTATCAGCCCTGGAGCTAACATACTAGCCATGGATCTTTAACTCTGAAGTAAAACACTTCAAACAAAGTGAGTACACAAGCTCTAATACCAATTGAGATAGCTAGCATAAACACCTAGAGGGGGGTGAATAGGTGTAAAAATAATTTCTCGAGATAAGATAGCAATACTAAGCAGACAATAGAAATGAAGTTATCATTTGGTTAACAAAACGAATTATGATCAAAGTAAAGTAAAGAGTAGGGAAGAGAAAATTGAACACAAGGTTTATAGTGGTTCGGCTTATTCCAAGCTTACGTCCACTCTTCCGCACTGATAACCCACCGGCTGGATTTCACTATGAACAAAAGAGTTATTACAGCAAATCTCTCCCTTAATTGCACAATGTATAAACTCTACCACACTTCCTCAAGGTTTCTCAGAATATAAACTCTCTTTTGCGTACACGATTTTGCTCAGTAAATGAATTGACTAAGAACAAAGAGTTTTAGACTTTGGAATTCTTTTATCGCGCACACACTCGAACAACTGGAACGCCTTCATTTTATACTCCTTTATGCCATCATACCCGTTGGCACTTACCAAATGAATTCCTCCAATCTACTCGTTGGACTAAATCAATTAGAAAGATCATTCGAGCTATTTAAGGAATATGTCGATAGCCCATCAATCCTGCTCGGCCATACAATCAAGATGTCGGTTTCCATAAGTAGAACCTTCCAAGTATACTTCGCCAATTATTGGATCCTTAATCAATCTTGATTCAAATAAAGGAATCTGTTATGTCATATCCAGCTAAGAGATCTTCTCCAGTCGATAATGTCAAATCCTTAATGAAACACCTAGTTATGGATAGCCCTTCTTCGACGGATTAGAAACTGTCAATGAGAATAGACTTTGAGTCTTGAGTCTGACAGTCCGGAGGTCTTCAGACTTTAAATAGTAGAGTCTGCAGATCTTCAAACTAGACTGATGGAAACGTTTTGTCAGCTTCAAAATACTCCAGGACGATTTCTCCAACAAAAAGTGGCCCTCACAAATAGATTAATGCTCCACTAATTCCTTCCATCCCTTTGATAACCAAACCAAATCATCCCATTTTTCCAACACCACCCTCCAACTTCCACCGTTTGGAACCCTTAAATGCAACATTTTGGGAAGAGTCTTGCTGCACTTTCTCACAAGCCTCTTTGGAATACCCTAATTTCATAACATATAAAGTCATCATAAATAGTAAACAAGTAGCGCTTGATATATTTAACATTAACCATAGAGTCTTGAAATTTGACATTCATTGACTTTTCCATAGACTAGTCTTCTTGTTGTATGCTCTATAAACTTTGCTGGATGTTGAGTATCCAAGGAAGATTCATTCATCGGATTTTTCTTCAAACTTACCAATTCGATCATTTGCATTTTTCAAAATAAAACATTTGCAGCCAAATACATGAAAGTAAGAAACAATTGGCTTCTTTCCTTTGAACAACTCATAAGGAGTTTTCTCCAGAATAGGCCTTAAGAATACTTTGTTAATAATATAACATGATGTAGAAACTGATTCAGCCCAAAAATGAGAAGAAATGTTGTTTTCAATTAAAAGAGTTCTAGCCATTTCTTTCAATGATTTATTCTTCATTTTCACAACTCCATTCTGTTCAGGAGTGTATAGTGAGGAGAACAAATGTTGAAAACCAGATTCATCACAAAATTTAGCAAAATCTTGATTTTCAAACTTAGATCCATGGTCTGTCCATATACTTGAAATAACATATCATTTCTCATTATGTAATTTCTTAGCAAACTTTGAAAAGTAAGAAAAAGTTTCAGACTTATTTGCTAGAAAATATATCCAAGTAAATCGTGAATAATCATCAACTATTACTAGGCAATACTTCTTTTCACCAATGCTCCAAGTCCTAGTTGGTCCAAAGAGATCCATGTGTAAGAGCTGCAGCATACGATTAGTGGAAACTTGATTTATTGGTTTGAAAGAACTTCTAACCTGTTTTCCCAACACACATGGTGTGCATAATTCAGATTTTTAGTACTTCAGGTTGGGTAGTCCACGAACAAGTTTCTTTGAAGAGATCTTGGCAATTTTCTTCATGTTGATATGACCAAGCTTTCGATGCTAGAGATTTTCTTCATCTTGAATTGAAATTAGATGTTGAGATCTTTCTGGATTGATGTCTAAAAGATAGATATTTCCATGTCTTCGTCCATTAAAAGATTGTGAAAGATCTTTACTAGTCCTTGAATATTCCTTCTTGAAAATTGATCTTGAATCCAGTGTCGCACAATTGGCTGATACTGAGCAAGTTGTAATTGAGTCCTTCCACTAAGGAGACGTTGTTGATTGTAAGACTTCTTATCTTTACAGTTCCACAACCGACAATTCTTCATTTGCTATTTCCACCAAAAGAAACTCTTCCACCGTTAATGTGCATAACCTTTATGAAACAACTTGAGTCCCTTGTCATATGTCTTGAGCATCCATTATCAAAGTACCATTTGACTCTTCTCTTGATAGTGACCTGCAGTTAAAAAAGAAACTCAAGCTTTCTTTGGTACCCACACTTTCTTGGGTCAAATGGAGTTAGTGCAATATACGGTATTTGCCCAAATTTTCTTAACAGGTTTCCAAATCATGGGACATTCTTTCTCAAAGTGATCTAAGCTATCGCACTTAGAATATTTAAGAGCACTACAACCAACAGGTTTTACAAAGACTTTTTTGAAAATGATTTCTCTAAAAGTCTTTTGTAGGTCTTTGTTTGATCCTTTATTTTACTTTTGGAAAATCAATTAGAGGAATGATTTCAGAAGTCATTCCTAAGATTGATTTGATAAAGTAAGGTCTTTATGCTGAAAGAATCTTTTCCAATTTCTCAAATCCTATAGAAAACCTTTTTGAAATACTTGAAATATCATTTTTCAAAAGTGTATTTTCTTTTGAAAGAGAGTCTGCATTTTCTTTTAAAGTAATAAGACTTTTATCTAAATTTTCGACCTTTTCTTTCCAAACAATCTCCTGTTGCTTTAGTGCAGAATTTTTTCTTTTTAACTCGAAAATCTTCTTGAGAGAGGTTTTGAGACTAAAACACAATTCATCAATATATTTAAAGGCTTTAGTAGTAATTTTTAAATTACTTACCTCGATTTCACTATCTGAGTCTGAATCTCGTATCCGTCTCAGAATCCGAATCTAATTCTGATTGCGCAATTAGACAAATATTAGCATAATCATCATCACTCTCTTCGCATTCGGTATCACTCCAAGTTTCTATTTTGAGTGCCTTTATGTATTTATCAGTTTTTCCTTTCTTTTTCTTCAGCAAGGGACAATTGAGTCTAATGTGTCCATTTTTTCTTGCATTCAAAACAAATCACATCTCTATTGGATTCATCGTTCTAAGTTGATTTATTTTGAAACTTTTGAGAGTTTTGTTTCTTCTAATTGAATCTTCTTCCCTTCTTGTTCAACTTTCTAAACTTTCTTATTATGAGAGCAAGCTCTTCATCATTCATAACGTCTTTAGAATCTATAAATCAGAATCATCATTAGATTTTAAAGCAATATATTTTTTACCTTTAGGATCTTCCTCTTTATTGATTTGCTCCACTTCATAAAACTGAAGAGTGCCAACCAATTCATCAACGGAGAGTGGCATGATCCTTTGTGTTTCTCTTATTGAGGTCTTTACGTGATTCTAATCTTTAGAAAGTCCACACAACAATTTGTTAACCTTCATGGGTCCTGAAATTGGTTGATTTTAATACTCAAGACCATTTACGATTTCTGTAAAACGACTAAACATGTCAGTGATATATTCTCCTAGCTTCTTCTTAAAGACTTCATATTGACCGAGCATAATATTGATTCTGGTTTCTTTTACTCGATCAGTTCCTTCATATGTGATATGTAGCCTATCCCAGACTTCTTTAGCTATTTCACAAGAAGATATTCTATTATATTCAGTAGGAAATAATGCACAATATAAGAAATAAATTGCTTTTACATCAAGAGCTTGTCTCTTGGTTATCTCTTCTTTAGTCATCTCGGTAGACTCAATAGCTTTTTTTTCCCTTTACTGAGACTATTGTAGCTTTAGGAATGATTCATTTGTCTACCACATCCCATTCCATAGGATCTTTCGATCTTAGGAATGCCTTCATCTTGTTTTTCCATATACTGTATTCATTTCCATCAAAATAAGGCGGTTGATGTTGCTTTGCCCTTCAACCAAACCTGGAGCTAACATACTAGCCATGGATATTTAACTCTGAAGTAGAAACACTTCAATTTAAATGAGTACACAGGCTTTGATACCAATTAAGATGGCTAGTATAAGTACCTAGAGGGGGTGAATAGGTACGAAAACATATTTTGCAAAATATAAGGTAAAACTTTTACTTTTAACCTAAGTCTGGTTGATAATAGACTTTGCAAAGAAAATTAGACTACAACAATTAAATAGAGTTACGAACAAAGTAAATGAGTTCAGGGAAAAGAATAAGAACACAAGATTTATAGTGGTTTGGCTTAATCCAAGCTTACGTCTACTCTCCCGCATTGACAACCCACTGGCTGGATTTCACTATGAATCAAAAGAGTCGTTACAGTATCACATCCTTGATTCCACAGTGTAGAGGCTTTGCTACACTTCCTCAAGGTCTCTCAAGTATCAAAATTTTCTTTTGAGTACAAATGTACGCTGAACAATTGAATCAGTAAAGAACAAGGAACTTCAGACTTGTGAAATTTTTCTATCTTGCACACACTCGAATAACTAGAGTGTTTTCCTTAAATACTTCTCCATGCCTTCATAACTATTGGCACCTTCCAAAGGAGTTCTTCTAATCTACCCGTTGGATAGAATCAATTAGGGAAATCTCGAGTTACTTAAGGAATGTGAGGATAGCCCACCAATCCCGCTCGCCCAAATAAGCAGGATCTAGGTTTCCATAAGTAGAACCTTCCAAGTTTACTTTGTCAAACAACGGATCTGAATTACTCTAATTATTTGCAATATGAATGATAGATCTTTTAGATGCTATCTCCATCCGTGAGACAATCTTCAACCAAACGAATCAAATCCTTAAAGATAAACTTGCAACTGAATAAGATTTCTTCGTCGGTCTAGAAACTGTCAATGAGGGTAGACTTTAAATCTTGAGTCTGGTGGACTTCAAACTTTGGTAAAGAGAAACGTTTTGTCAACTTCAAAATAGATAAAGAAGTTTTCTCCAACAAACAACATACAAGCCAGCTTCGCTTTGAGATATATCTACTTGATCAGTACGCCATGCTCTTTTCATAGTGTTTTGAAAGGCTGGAAAATTAATAGATGAGTTAGAGAGAATCTTACCTAGCAAGATCAACTTACATTCCTCTAATTTTTCCATTGGGGCAGCATCCTCCCAGATTTCAATTATTTGTGCTGACCATAGACGTCCCATTCTGTTACACAGGGCAGCGAGGCGAGCGTTGTCGCTATGGTCAGTGTGATCTATCCTGAAAGCAGCCACAATGGAATGATGGGTGTGCCCTTCATGGGCAGAAGAATCCATCGACTAGCTGGCGCAAGGGGAATTTGCTAAAGAGCAAGTGATTCGAGACTGTCCATAGACATCGCAACTTAAAGCAAGCTTGAAATTAAGCCGCGAGAACCAGGGATAACTATAAAACAGGGGAAATGGACATGCAAAGAGAGAGATGAACATAAATGAAAACTAGGGGTGAGTTCCATTGTGAAACAAGAGGAGAATTGATGTGCATAAATGGGTCTCTGGACAATTGAACTGTTCCAAATGAGAAATGGAGATGAAACATGATGGGAAATCCATAATCGAACAACAAAATGGAAGCATGAAGGTGAGCATAAGTGAAATTAGGTTATGGTGAGAAAACAACTACCATGGAGGTAGAGAGAGCTCTCCTTCCAGTTTGAAGTGTTTGAGAGAGTATGATCTTCGAAGAAATGAGGTGTCTCTAGTGCAAAACTTTGCCGGTTCTCTTCGGGTGCATTTGGGAAGACTTTTGGGGAAAGTTTTTATGAAAATGCAAAGGCCTTTGAGTTAAAGATGTTTTCCAAAATGCAAATTGTGTTTGGTAAATTTTATTGTAGAAGTCGTTTTCCAAAATGGGCGGAGTCATGCGCCTAGGTCATGGAGGTGGCATGGAGGTTGCCTGGATCGCGGTGCGCGACCTCCGCCACCTTCCGTGACCTCCGGCGACCCAAGACCTCGCCACAACCGAAATCTAGTTCGCGGAGGTCGCCTAGGTCGCGGCACACGACCTCCTCCACCTCGTCGCAACCACCTGGGTCATGGCAGTCATAGGGTCTCTTGGGTCGCGGCGAGCTGTCGCCACGACCTCTGGTGACTCATGACCTTGTCGCGGAGGTGGTTGGAGGTCATTTGCAACCAGATGGGTCACGACCTCAAATCCGGTCGCCGCGACCTTTGCTGGAGGATTGCTTGACGCGCCGCGGGCCGGATGGTCGCGCAACCCTCACCGAACCACCTACCTTTGCCGAATGGGCTGCGTTAGATTGCCCACCCTTCGCCGGACCACTTGCTCCTCGCCGGCGACTACTTGTTCTGGCTGGCCAACTCTTTTTTTTTATTATTATTATTTATGAATAACAAAAGGCTTTGCAAATATAATTTTCCCAAACACCATTTTACTCAAAGATACTCGAGAATGGACTTTTACAATAAAATTTACCAAACATTTGGGAACCCCTTTGTAAAGCTCTTTGGGGGTCCAAAGCCCATCTACCCAAATATTGGGTGTTTGGGAACACCCAATAAAACTCACCTCAAAGGACATTGTTCATCTTCTTCTTCGTCAGAGGGGCCGGCGAGGTGTTGTGATGGGTTGGCTACGGGCAAGAGAGGCCAGCATGGTCGCGGCACATCAGCGACCGTCGCCAACCAGTCGTGCGCCCAGATCTGGGTCGCGGCGAGTTCATCTTCTCTCCGGCGACAAGTAGTCATCCCTTGAACACAAGTTGAGTAATAGGTTGTAACATCTGAATCTGACCTAGTTTTGTGGGAGCCAACTTTTATTAAATGAAGCATTTAATTGGAGAAGACACTTGTTTCAGGGATAACAACTAGCTTTGGGAAGCTATTAATCTTCTCTATAGATGTTAACGGGTGACAATTGCTAGCTCAGCTTACATTACGAGGAAGAAAGGTTGATGAACAAGTGAATGCTGTTGGAGAAATCTTCTTGAAGTGTTTTGAAGTTGACAAAACGTTTCTATCAGTCTAGTCTGAAGGCTTGCAGACTCTGCTATTTAAAGTCTGAAGACCTCCTCCGGACAGCCGGACTCAAGACTCAAAGTCTATCCTCATTGACGATCTCTAATCCATTGAAGAAAGGTTATCCCGGCTTTGTATGTTTCGTTAAGGATTTGACCTTATCAACCGGAGAAGATCTCGTGGCTGGAGAAGACATAACGGAGTCCTTTGATTGATCGAAAATTGACTAGATAATTGAAGATTCGGTGATTGCCTAAGTATTATTGGAAGGTTCTGCTTATGGAAACCGAGATCCTGATTGTATGGGCGAACAGGATTGATGGGCTATCAACACGTTCCTTTAATAGCTTGAACAATCTTCCTAATTGATTCCGTCCAACGGGTAGATTGGAGGAATTCCTTTGGTAAGTGCCAACGAGTATGATGGCATAAAGGAGTATATAAGGAAGACTGTCTTAGTTGTTCAAGGTGTGCGCGATAGAAGAATTCCAAAGTCTGAAGCTCCTATTTGTTTAGATAAATCCTTTGAGCGAATACTTGTATACAAAAGAGAGTCTATATTTGTGAGAAACCTTGAGGAGGTGTGGTAGAACATCTACACTTTGTGGAATCAAGGCAAAGCTGTGCTGTAACTTCTCTTTTGATCATAGTGAAATCCAGCCGGTGGGCTGTCAGTGCGGAAGAGTGGACGTAGGCTTGGAGTAAGCCGAACCACTATAAATCCTGTGTTCAATTTTCTCTTCCTCATTCTCTCTACCTCGATCGTATTTCATTTTGTTAATTAAGAGAGAATTTACTTTCTATCATATGCTAAGAATCGCTTCCGTATTTCAATAAATTGTTTATGCACCTATTCACCCCCCTCTAGGTACTCATACTAGCAATATCAAATGCTCTAGGAAGCTCATTAATAAGAAAACCTTTGGAATCGAACACATTAAAAGCAGGGGGATATGTTAGTTGATCGAAAGTACATCAAGAATAATGCCCAGGATGCTAAGACTTGCATGTCGCTTTAAATATACAAAGACCAAAACCAATAGAGCTAATTTACAAAGTGGCATGTAAGATTTTTATTGAATGTTTGAGTATGACATGCTTATTTATGTATCGAGTTTTTGTGGTATCTCTAATATATTATGCTTGCATTAATAAATAATCAGTATGACCTTTGCCACTTGATATTCAGACCAAAGACTTGACCAACAATTTGGTCAATTTAGGTATTAGGCATAAAAATTCTTTTAGGGATTGGCCAATGATCAAATAATTAATTAACTTTGATGGGGTTTAAGTGGGTTTAACTTTACATGCCAAGCTAAAGAAAGGAATTGCTCATTTGCAACATAGTTGCCCATAAATAGTATTGAACTCGTTTAAGTGTGCATAAAAAGAATTGATTTCGCTCATCCGAGAGTTGTACAATCGCCTTTGTAAAAACAACCTATTCACCTAGGTAGCACCGACACTTTGCCGGAGCTTCCGAGTCGTGTCCAACATGTGTTGACGTGTCCGACACGCTCAGACACATTCGGACACGCGTTGATCGCGTGTTGACAAATCCGACATGCGGTCAACGCTTGTCAACACGCTTCGACATGCGTGTCCGAAAGGGTGGAGGCCGCGAGTGAAAGCGAGCCTGCGATGGCAAGAGATGGCTAGATAAAGAGAAAAGAGTGAGGTGAGGGCCGTGAGGAGGAACTTCACGAGGGAGGCACTCGTGGGGGAGGGCGGCGTCGTCGAGTGGGGCGGCGGTGGTGGCAAGGGGGAGGAGGAGGAGTTCGCAGCGGTGTGCAGCCTCTCCACGCACAGGGACCACGCGTTCCACCTTCTTTTCTGATCCCTTCCATTGAAATTTTTTCTGGGTTACTCCCTTTTCTGCTCCTTCGGCGAATGTTGGTGCTTTTCTTGCAAGTCTTCGATGCTTTTGGAGATAGGCATCGTGCGACGAAGACTGAGGAGGAGGACAAGAAGGTGCCGTGCTGCTAGGTTTTGAGAACTGAGAAGGAAAATAAAAGATTAAAAAAGGGGCTTGGGTGTTGGAGGGAGGAGGAAATGACAGGAGGAAGGGGAATTTACGGCTGTCAGGTGGTGGGGAGGGAAAAAAAGTGAAAAAATTTGGGGGTGGGGTCTGTCGAGGGAAAATGAAATAAAAGTAAATTTGGGATAATGAAATAAAAAAAAACTTAGAATCTTACTGAAAATGTTGAATGATTAGTGTAAATTTATAATAAGTTCTTTTTAAATTAATTAATTATTTATAAATTAGATTCAAATGAATTAAAAATAAAAATATTTATTTAATATATAACGTGTCTTAGCGTGTTGAAATTTTCTATTTTTGAGAAATGACGTGTCGACGTGTTGTGTCGTGTCGGTGCAACCTAGCTATTCACAAGCAACTTACTCTAATAAAGATTTTCTAACTTCGTCCAGAGATTCTTCACTATCCTCTGAGAGGTCATGTTCACTAGGACGTTATTAGCAAGGCATATCCAAATCAGGCCTTATGCCCTCCAATTACTAAATGTTCCACTCCTTCAATTCAGTGGACATGGATTCCTTCAACTCGTCCCCCTTCAGCTTCTCCTTGGTATTCTCCTCAAGTGTTATCACCTTCAATCATGTGCCACATGTCTTTATCCACAAGCAGAGCCTTCATCTTCAATTTCCATAACTCAAAACCCTTTCTTCTGAATTTCTCCACTACAATCCATTATTGATTTGATGATGATATCTTCCCAAGATTCGATTTTTTTTTTTTTTTTCGGATCTCTCTTCACCGAGAAAATTTTAATATCAAACCAAGCTCTAACACCAAATGTTAGGATTCACTACACAATCACAAAGAAAAAAAAGACTAAAAGCGAGAAAAAATTTGAGATGCAAGGATTTATCTTAGTTTATCCTTAAACTAGAGCTACATTTAGCTGAGAATTCTACAATAATTAGCACCTTGCACTTCTCTATTGCATCCTTGAATTATAAAAAGAAAGAATATATAAGCTATTAATGAGCCCAAACTTAACTTACTATTGAAATAAGAAAAAGAAGATATATATCCAAGTAGGAACTATACACACGCAGATACATATGCAATAACTATTCATGAGTTCAAACTCAAACTACCAAGAAAATATGAACTTAAACTATAAAACTCTCTAATGTCGCAGGGCACTGCCCCACATTTTTTGTACACTTTATAAGCCTCATGAACCAACCACAAGCTTTATACTTGTGTAGCTGGTCCTAATTTAAAGTAGTTGCATGTAATTTGCATGTAAGTGTCACGAGCTAATCGCAAACTTTAGGCTTGTGTGGTAGTGCTAACTCGAAGTAGTTGCACGTAATCAGTAAGATTCAAGTGCGTGATTTATATATATTCTCTTATTTGATAACTTTACCTAGTAATTGAGTCTACTAAATTTGGAAAAAGAGAATTTAAAAAAATCCCTTTTAAAGTAATCTCAAAAGAAGAATAAAATGATAGAGTTTGCCAAGTGCAAGATAATTTTTTCTTACAGTAGAATCGCCTTTCTCGTGTAACCTAGATCTACCATAGTTAACTACAGTAAGTGATTAATTAGCACTCTAGATATTGTTGGCCCATATACGTTAATTGCCTTATATGTGGCCAAAATCTTATCCTTCCCCTTTCAATATATATAGAAGGTTATTGACTCCAAATTTCCAAAAAAATGGCAATATCAATTCCTATTGAATTTATTGCTGTTTCTATGTATTCTTATCACGTAAATGGCAATGTTAAAAGGGGAAAGCATATCGAAAGAGATTTCCCCTTCAACAATATTTGCAGGATGCCCTTAAAATCATCTCATTGCCAAAACAAGGCCTTTATTTTCTTGTATTTAAGGCCTATTGGAAAGACCTTTTGTCTCACCAAACCCCCAAAACTTCCTTTTGCAATTAAAGAGTCTAACTCTAGAGCAGATCAAGTCAATTTTGCTTGCTGCATTTGCTGATATGGACTCCCACCTCTCCCTTTTTGGGGGAGACCCATCACTTTCCTGTACCGCGCTCCAACAGCTTGGGGGAAGGCATCGCGTGAATCAGAGCTGCCCTCCCGTCCCTTGTAAAGGGGGTTGTGGCCGGGTAGGACAATGGGGCCGGAATCTTTATCGGGGCCCGGATCCCGGCCTCTATCCAGTCTTTCCTGAATGTCATAACCTTTTAAGGTCTTGCTTAAGAACCCGAGTAAATACTCTCATACTTCACACATAAAATTTACATATGTTGTTGCATAGTCTTTTATGTCCCTCATTTCGAGATGTTAAGCGAAGTTGTTCTAGTGTTTTTCAGGTCTTCATTTTTCTCTCCACTTTTTTGTTATCGGTAGCTCCCATTTCATGAGGAAAGAAACTTAAAATATTGGGAAACCCGAGTTTTCCCCTTCTTTCTAATTGACTTGGGGCAGTCTCTTGGATCTATAGTTTTCAAGAATTTATGGACTAACCGGTTTCGTCCTGATACAAATTCGCCCCGATCGCTTCACCGCAAACCCAGTGGTTGACAAAGGGGTGCCACCTTATCTATGATGCTATTAAACATTTGACATGACATAGCATGTCAAAATCATTGAAATTCACCGTAGGACACGACCGTTGTGACTGGTTTTGCTTCTGAGTAGATGAAAAAAGTTTTTGAAGGAAAGGAAAGAAAAAGGTACAAAGTCTGCGAAAGGGTGCTCCGAGGACAGACTTGGGCTTTTCTCTTAGTTATTGTCCGTTTGGAATTTCCAAGCGAACAACATTATACCGTGTATTTTCTTTTCTTAAAATATTTTTCCGTATCTGTTCGTGACGAACCACAGTAAAATCGTGAAATCATTTTATGGTATATAACCATGCTTTTTTATTCGATTACAACGGCACGTCGTGATATCAAACCGTAGGTCCGACATATCATAGAAGTACCGGTTTATTTATTCAAGTATAATCAAACGGATGCTTCTGGCACGCCAAAGCATTGTATCTCGTCACCTCGCCTACTGCTTTTCTTTGCTTTGGGTTGACCATTCATTACTTGAAACGACTCGGACTATTCTCATGTAAACTACACGTCTAAACTTGCTTCTCTCAAGTTGGAAAAGACGGATTGTGTCACTAGGAAGATTAGAAGTCTCTTAGATTTATACAACTTAATTTGGCGGACAAAACTCAATCTCCACTTCGATTACATTTTAATATGAATATATTATTTTCGCATTTGAATTATTTCTCATTTTTTTTTCTTGATTTTAATATGCTTAAGGGTACGCATCAAAACAATTTTTATCGCAATGGGTTGGTGCCGTTCTCACTTAATTGGGCACATCAAAATATTGCTCTCGTCAATTTCTCAATTCACTAGAACTCGGAGGCAGCTCGGAAATGGTGGACGAGATTTTGTGTTTGTCGCTAGCTTTGTGCTTAGTCCATCCTTGGAGCCTGGAAAGTAATACACAATCGAACCCACTTAGCTTGACTTAATTTTGTCCTCTTCCTCTGCTTGACTTAACAAGGGATGAGTTGGTCTTTGTCTCAAAATAACGTAATTGGAGATGTTGGCTCCTGCCCATAAGTAATCAAATCATGATTTGCTTTTCGAAGTAATTGGTGAAGTTAATTCCCATGACTGATTGATACATCAGCTGTCATATAAGAAGTTGGGAAGAAAACAAGACCATCTCTGGTGGGCATCTATATTGATGCTTCTCCATGTATCGAATGCTGCTAACTAGTCGTTTGAAATGATTGATCTTTTGCGCCAGAGTGGATGCTGCGCTGAGTTTAAGTAGGTCTTGCTAATTTACCAAGATTGATGCTTTTTTTTAAGCTTATCCTCATGGTTAAAATCTAACTGGCCTTATTTCATGCAGAGTTTCCAGAAACTCGAACTCATCCAATTTGCTGCTTCAGGCAAACCCCTCTTTGCAAATTGGTTTTTCATCTGATCTAACTGCGGATTTGTTGGGTGGTAAATTAACCTCCAATGGAAGGGGCGTTGTTGCAGCAAAAGCTGCAGCGATACCTGGCGGAGGTGAAACTTTGTCTTATCCTGGTGATGTTGCTTTGAGCGAGACTCTGATAGGTGAGGAATCAGTTGGCATTCAATTGCAGCCCGATGCGGTAGCGGATGGGGCGCTTGCAGCTGAAACTGCGCCTATAAGCACTTCTTTCCCAATCGAAGATGATGAATTTGACTTGGACCAACCCACAGCAGGCTTTGCATCTATTCCAGAAGCGATTGAGGACATTCGCCAAGGAAAGGTCAGTATGCTTTCTGTATTACATTATCAAGTTCATTTTAATTTTTCGTCCGTAAATGTCTATGTCATGATTGGAACTGAATTCCAGATCGTAGTGGTGGTGGATGATGAGGACAGAGAGAATGAGGGTGATCTTATACTAGCAGCAGAAAAGGCAACGCCTGAGGCTATGGCATTTATTGTGAAGTATGGCACTGGGATTGTTTGTGTGAGCATGAAAGAGGAAGATTTGGAGCGCTTGCAACTTCCTTTGATGGTGAGTGACAGGGAGAGTGAAGAGAACCCTCAGACTGCGTACACTATAACTGTGGTATGTACTTTTATTCCCCTACATCTGTTTTTCAATTCATGAAATTTTTCTCAAAACTTATTTGAAGATAATTGACTGGTACTGGTTCCTTCAGGTAGGGAAAATTTGAACTTTCTGTTTCTTATCCAGTGAATTTATTGTCAATTCTACTTTGGTTTCTTAGAGATTTATGTACTTAAGAAATGGCCCTTTGGAGAATAAGACACTTCAGATTGTTACTTGTCCCCAGTCAGTAGAGGTCTTGATTTGTGAAGTGTTATTGGAAATGAATTTTATAAAAAAATGATCAATAATTCCCACTTTCTTTCATACTTTAGAAGAACAATATTGTTTTCTTCAACTCTTGACGTCCTAAAAGCCTTCGATCAGCTTAGTTATTTGTGTCATGACATCTGATTGGCTTTTCTCTTACCCTGTAATGGATGGTAATTAAGAGATATTGTTACAGGATGCAAAGCATGGGACGACTACAGGCATATCAGCACGTGACAGGGCAACGACAGTTTTGGCTCTTGCGTCTAGAGATTCAAAACCTGAAGATTTCAACAGGCCAGGACACATTTTCCCATTGAAGTACAGGAAGGGTGGTGTCCTGAAAAGAGCTGGTCATCCGGAGGCTTCTGTTGACCTTGCTATGTTAGCTGGAATGGAACCTGTGGCAGTTCTTTGTGAGGTAGTGGATGACGATGGCTCCATTGCAAGATTACCTAAGCTTCGTGAGTTTGCACAGCAGGAAAATTTGAAAATTGTATCTATTGCTGATCTAATCAAGTAAGTATTCTCTTCCCAGAAATCCAAATGCAAATATTTCGTAGGAGTCAAATCCAAATTTCATCTGCAGCTTCCACTTCTTGAGTATTGGCTGTTTTGGCCAAGATGTTTTCCAAGCGGCGTCTCCCCTTTTTGGGAGTGGATAAATGAAGAAACTTGGAACCCTGGGTGGGGTGGGAAAAAGAGTCTTATGGGAGGCTGTTGGGCTGTCGTTTTACCTAGCAAAAAGGAGAGAAGCATGAGCTGTTTTGGTCTATTCATGTCTCAAGTTCACTTCATGCTTTAAGCTTGTGGTTGTTATTCCCCTCGTCGATATCATGCAGATCAATGGTTTGGGTTCCGAAGAGTTGTTTCTCTCAATTTTTTATGTGTATGGTGGTGTTAGATTAGTATATGGGTTCCTCTCTTGCCCGATGTCTAACTGTAGCATTTGGTTATAGGTAGCCAGGATTCTTGTCAAAGTCATGCCAATGAGCTTGTGATTGCCGTTATTTTTATGTACATTTTCTTGTATTTACGTTGTTTGAAAATCCATATCTAAATGTCAATTGACTGTTAACTGAGGCAAAGTTTGAAGTGCATTCTCGACATTATCACTAGGAAATAATGGTAGAACATCTAGATGGTCAAAGAAGCACTGTTTTGATGAATTCTAACTTGTGTATTGAGAAGCTTCTTATATTGTATGAGTGAGAAATGATTTCACTTCTCATTAGATGCATAAATTTACAGGTACCGCCGGAAAAGAGATAAATTAGCTGAACATGTTGCTGCTGCAAGATTACCAACAATGTGGGGGTCATTCACAGCCCATTGTTATAGATCGTTGGTAGATGGAATTGAGCACATTGTAATGGTCAAGGTGAGAAATTATGAATTAATTGCTAAAACCGTTCGAAGAATTAAGAAACCAATAATAGCATAGTTTCGAATAAATTAATTGTAAACTTTGAGAATCATGTTTTTTTTTTGTAAAGCTTTGAGAATCATGTTCGTAGCAGTGCATTTTTTTTTTTTAACATAACTTCAATTTGTACTTCATCTTATGTACTTCCAGTGCATGATTTGTTTGACATTTTTTCACTGAAACTGGCTATATTGAGAAATTGATGGTATCTTTTAGGTGGAACACCATGAAATTTATAATGAAATTTGTTAAAAAAATGTCAAACCATGTGTCAATCATAATTTGGAGAACGAAATTTATGTTGGCTAACAACGTTGTTTGGACTGGAATGTTTGACATCCAGAGGGATGATTGTTGGGATATTCCTAAATTGACGAGAACAATATTTATTTTTCACTAACAGTTTATGAAATGATTGAAAATGGGGCTGTATATGTGCGCAATTGATATAGGAATGCCGTGATTTTGATTAAAAATAGTGTCCTTAATTTTTCTTATTTTATGTTTTGTGTCCTCCCTTCAAACAGCCATATTTCTCCTCATGTGATTCAGACTTTGTAGTTTATCATCTGAACAGGGTGACATTGGAGATGGTCAAGATGTCCTTGTGAGGGTGCACTCGGAATGCCTCACAGGAGACATTTTGGATCTGCTAGATGCGACTGTGGCAACCAGCTTGCACTTGCGATGCAGAAGATAGAAGCGGCTGGTAGGGGCGTGGTGGCGTACCTCCGAGGGCATGAAGGAAGAGGCATAGGTTTGGGGCACAAACTACGTGCCTATAACCTGCAGGACGATGGGCGTGACACTGTGGAAGCAAATGTGGAGCTTGGATTGCCCGTTGACTCTAGAGAGTACGGAATTGGTGCTCAGGTACTTCTTACTTAAGTGAGAAACTACTGTGAAAAGTACTGCATAATTTAGCTTCTGAATGTAGTTGGTTCATGGTCATTGTCATTATGCTTTATGGAATTGAGAATATCAATAAACTAATATCATCAATCTGAAATTAAAGGTAGTTGAATATCGGTGACTGTTTCAGAAATTGAACATAATTTGTAGGGTTAGTAGAGGAAGCTGATGACTAAAGCAGAGCTTAAAATTCTCATCTTAAAAATATGAGATTTGATTAGTAGAAAGAATCACCCTATCATCAAACTTTTCATAGCATTTGACGCCTTTGTATTGGTGCTTAACATATTGAGTAATACTGCAGATGTTGCATGACTTGGGAGTCAGGACAATGAAGCTGATGACGAACAACCCGTCAAAGTTTGTGGGGCTTCAAGGTTATGGCTTGACTATTTCTGGGAGAGTCCCTCTGGTAACTCCAATAACAGAGGAGAACAAGAGATACCTGGAGACGAAACGCTCCAAGATGGGGCACATCTATGGTTCGGAAGTCAAAGCCCGCTTCAGCAATCTCATAGAAAAAAGCAAGCCGAGCAGTGATGTTTCTTCTGATCTGGCTGTGTCTGACTAAAAGGAGCAGCTGAATGTTCGACTGCTAATGACTTATTTGGGGGGACACAAGAACATTCGGATAACTGCTGACCATGAATTCTGGAAATTTATGGCTATTCAAATTATAATTATAATAAGGTTCAGTGTTGTTCTATTGATGTCGTTCATCCATTTTGTAAGGCAAAAAGGAGAAAGACTAGCCCTTTTATTGGAACTTCCGTTTGTGTTATTGCTGGATGGCAAGATTTATCCTTTATTCACCTTTCCTTGAATCTGTTTGTATTGATCTCTAGAGACCATTGCATATTTCATGAAGACAAAGCTAGTGCAGGACATTCTTTCCTTCCTTTTCGGTGACCACCACATTGGTGACATATTTACTTGGAGGAATATAAAATACTGTTAGATCAACTCTCCAAGCTACGTATGAGTTGGATTTATAATTTGTCGAACAAAGACACATGTACCTAGAATTTTTGAAGATGCAATTCCCGTGTAATGTTCGGGAAATGCATCACCATTCGGTCACTAGTAGCAGAGAGGTTTGCTTTCTTTGATCTGGTTAACTAAACAAACATCGTGAAGCATAGATTTTTCTATAGGCATACCAAAGTTCATGCCCATGTCTTGACATTCCTTCTAAAAATGAAGACTTTGAATTCAATGTTACCAATTCCAACGAGCTCGAACACATAGACGTCTCCATCCTTTAGAGAAGTTCCTCTCTGAAATACACCCCAATCGGCAGAGAGCTTACCCAGGCTGTGACAGCCCTAATACTATAGGGATGAGGGGGTAATACGATTATCCTTTCCCTATAAGACGTGGCCTCACACTATTATCCAAATATTCAGCTCCCAATAGTTTCTGTGATAATACTCTTGCTCTATCGATCATTAACTGAGGCATTTGAAAAACATGATAAGAAAAAGAAATGAGCTACCACAGTCCAGTGAATAATATATTTCTTCTAAGCCAATCTAGCAATCACTATGCACTTTAAACACAAATATAACTCACTTTCACACAGAAAAAAGAAGAAGAAAAGGAATTGAACAAAGCTTCAAGTCTAAAAATGCAATATTTCTTACTTTAACATAATATGTTCAAAGCAGAAATATTCAAGATAATAACAAGTAAATACCAATGATCCAACCCATTGGTCAATCTCATAAAAACACACATCAATGATTAATTCCATTTACCAATCTCGTAAAACATACATCAATAGTCAATTCCATCAGTTAATTTTATTCTACACATAAATGGTTTGCCTCATTGATCCATCTCATTTGAAACTACATGTCGATGGTCTATCTATCAATCAATCTTTTGCTCAAGTATCAAACCATGATCACGTATAACGCCCGTGACAAAGCGATCAAGATTCCCCCATTGGTTAGGTTTTCATCTATTATTAGCCGGTGGCTTTCCCTATAAGGATATCATAGACTATTATGCGCATACCCATAGGTTCATAGCGACATGAGTATCAACACCAATCCATAACAACGTCCATTATTTACAAAGCCAAACCAAAATCTAAGTTTCATAGTTCAAAATATTTAATCTTTTTGCAATTCAGCTCATTCACCAAAAATAATTTTTGTAAAGTATTTCTCAAATCATTTTAGAACTTGTTTTTTAAAGCATAATAAATTTTGCATACCTTTATACAACACATTTCATAGATCAAGTTCACAAATCATATATATATATGTATAACATTTCACAATAACTTGCAAACCATTCACAAATACCAAATTGTAGTAAACACTCGATATAGATTTTATGCAACAAAACATGCTCTATACATCAAATCTCCATAACTTTTAAGACATGCGTTTACAAACTCATAGAAGAAATACGGCAGAAGAACAGCCCAAGTGCCAAAACTTGGCACGGAGAGATATTTAAATGCCAAAACTTCGGAAATCACTTAAGTGCCAATTTCAGAGTAAAGTAAAATACTTAAGTGCCACTCCAGCCAAATTTCGGCCAAATTGCTAACGTGGCAATTTTCCGGCGAGTTAAATGCAAAACGGCATCGTTTTGCTTACTAACGTGGTGAGAAAATGCAAAAACGACGTCGTTTTGTGTCTAATGTGTAAATAATTAATATAAAAATTAATTAAATTAATTTAAACTTAATTTTATTTACAATATTCTAAAAATTAAAAAAACTAAAAAAAAAAAAACTTAAAATTGAAAAACCTAAAAAATCAAAAAAAATTATAATTAAAAAATCAAAAAAAAAAAATCTTAGAATTAAAAAACCTAAAAAAAAAACTTAAAATTAAAAAATCTAAAAAATTAAAAAAAAAATTAAAATTGAAAATCCTAAAAAAAAAAAAAACTTAAAATTAAAAAACCTAAAAAACAAAAAAAACCTAAAAAATAAAAATAAAAAACTTAAAATTGAAAAACCTAAAAAAATTAAAATTAAAATTAAAAAAATAAAAAACAAAAAAATTTAAAATTGAAAAACCTAAAAAAAAAAAATTAAAATTAAAAAACCTAAAAAAAAAAAAAATTATAATTAAAAAACCTAAAAAAAAAAAAATTAAAATTAAAAACCTAAAAATTTTAAAAACATAAAATTAAAAAACCTAAAAATTTAAAATTAAAATTTAAAAACCTAAAAAATAAAAAAAAAACTTATAATTAAAAAACCTAAAATTTAAATAAATAAATAAAACGGCCCTTCTCGGCGGCGGCGGGGTGGCGGCGGCAAGGCTCAGCCCTTAGCCACCCCTTCAGCTCCCCACCCCCTTTTTTTTTTTCGGGCTCTCAGCCCTTAGCCACCCCCTTCAGCTCCCCACCCCCTTTTTTTTTTTTTTTTTTAATTTTAGGTTTTTTAGTTTTTAGGTTTTTTAATTATATATATTTTTATTTTTTTAGGTTTTTAATTATAAGTTTTATTTTAGGTTGTTTAATTTTAAGTTTTTTATATTTTAGGTTTTTTAATTTAATTTTTTTAAAATTTTTTAGGTTTTTAATTTTAATTTTTTTAATTTTTTAGGTTTTTAATTGTAATTTTTTTTTAGGTTTTTCATTTATAACTTTTTATTTTTTATTTTTTAGGCTTTTCAATTTTAAGTTTTTTTTTTTTAGGTTTTTTCATTTTTGGTTTTTTATTTTTTAGGTTTTTCAATTTTAAGTTTTTTTATTTTTTATTTTTATTTTTTTAGGTTTTTTAATTTTAAGTTTTTTTATTTTTATAATATTTTAAATAAAATTAAGTTTAAATTTAGTTTAATTAATTTTTATATTAATTATTTACACATCAAACACAAAACGACGTCGTTTTTACATTTTCTTGCCATATCAGCGAGCAAAACAACACCGTTTTGAACCCAACTTGCCGGAAAATTATCCAATTTAGCCGGATTTTGGCCGGAGTGGCACTTGTTTCACTTTACTCCGAAATTGGCACTTAAGTGTACCTTTATGAAGTTTTGGCACTTAAGTATCCCTTCGTGCCAAGTTTTGGTACTTTAGGTGTTCCAAACTCGAAGATATACTATCTTGGGAAAAGTCGAAAGTTAACTAGGGTGATTACTCAAGTTGACGCACTCAAATTCCTAATAAATGGCTAAAAAACAATATCAAAAGATCAAATAAAACGATATTTTAATAAATGGCTCGACTATACCGACCCAAAAAAAAAAAATGACTCAACTATACCTATACGCCAACAAAAAGCTCGCCTCTAGCATAAACCTATTATTGTCCACTAGGTGTGGCTCACGCATTAAGCCTCATCGTGCCATAATTTTCTCCATAAAATTCTATTTCAAGGCCGCTTAGAGTTCTTAGAAAGCTCTTTTGATGTATTACAATAATTCCAACTTAACTGCTCCAAGAACTTACCAAAAATAGCTAAAATTCAAGCCAAAAATTACTGTTCACTACTATGTCCAGAAAGCATGCCAAACTTAACCAACGAGTGAATCGATTTAGGTAGTAGGCGTAAAAACTCTTTCCGAGACTTGTCAATGATCAAATAATTAATTAACCTTGATGGGGTCTAAGTGGTCTAGCTTTGCATGCCGAGCTAAAGAAGGGAATCGCTTTTCTTGGCCCACTCAGTTGAAACCGTGGCTCGGCGGATCTCGGCAGACTGTGCCGTGAGGCCGAGCGCCAGCTCAATGATTAGTTTAAAAGCAACGATAATTCAATGAAAGTCAGACCGGCATCCTTCGCGTTAGGTAGTCAACCTACTATTTCCTGTGTTAAGTCCAGATTAATCCAGGCATTTAATAATATTATTGCTGGGAACGTCTTATTAGTAATTACTATAAATAAGAAATGAAAATTAGATATTAGGTATCTGCTACAAATTGAAGAACTTTCGCCTTTGGAAATTTCTTAGCCGTGCGTCCGCATTTTTATGGCGATTATATTTAATTTTCTTTTTTCTGATAAAAAAATATTTAATTTTCTTCAGCCTATATAGGTAACATTCATGATTCTTTTGTTCTAACTGGCATTCACTGAACACGTTTACAGCCCCGCACACGTCCACAGCCGAGACGCGAATTTTAACGCCAGCCGATTATATATATTACGACTATCTCAGTGTTTCTATTCAAAACGTTTCCCTCGAACGAGAACACAAGTTCTGTTTAGACATTATCACAAACACGACAGTTCGGATACGCAGCACAGAGACAAGTTCAAGCGACCTTGATCGAAGCATTTCGTCAAGCATACACGTGACTCATACTCAGACCGAAATCCGCGTACAATAAGCAAACGAAATCAGTACGAGCATGAAAACCAACAAGTCTCAGCCATTAACGAAGGACATTAACGCGCGTCTAACTTGGGCATTTTATCGAACACTTGGCACACGCTACTGAAATGGAAGCAAAGCCGGGCTGATTGAAGCTCGGCTACATACCAACCCAAACAACACGGATGGGCAGATGGGCGTGAAGGCAACTGGATAAGGCAGGGCAAACAAGTTACTAAAAGAAGCGTCGGCCGCGGGTCCCTACACGGCTGGACGACGGCGACCAAAAGGCTAGTCCGAAACGAGCCGGGCCATGGCCTGCCGCCTTTGTGTCGTCGAGCTAGGGTCCTCGGGAAAGGCAGACTTAGACCAAGGCAAGATCGGAAACCCACCCGAGGGTTCGCGCCGGGGGAAACAGGAGCCGCGAGACTGAAGGCCCCGGCCGAGACTCGTCACTCTCAAACTCTCTCTCTCTCTCTCTCTCAGATCTCGCTCTCTCGGATCTCCTTACCCCGTTTCTCCCTGACCTGGCCCCCCTATTTATAGGTCGAGGAGGCCGGTCGACGGAAAGCTTCGGCCGCCGGTCCATGGCGCGCCGACCGGCCTCCCTCCCTCTTGGCCGAACCGGCGTCCCATCCCGTCTTCTCCGCGCAGACCTCTCTACCTTGGCCAGGCCCACCGCGTCGAGCTCCTCAGCGCATTGAAGTCGCGTCCCATCCGTCCGGGTTTCTCGGCGGCCTCCGCGTTGCTCCTGTCCTTCGCTCGTGCGTGAGTTGCAGAGGAGGGAGGAAGGAAGGAGGAAGGAAGGAGGAGAAGAGAGAAGACCGGGCCGCGGAGGGGGGAGCGGGCTAGGGGCGAGATGGGCCCTGGGCCCACGCGAGGGGGGAAGCAAAGAGAAGGGGCTGGGGCGAAAGCCCAGCCCCCCCTCGAGCTTCTCCTTTCTTTTTTTTAATTAATTTTATATAATTTTTTTATTTATCAGAAATGCAGTAAAATAAGGAGAAATAAAATAAAAATGAAACTTAATTAATGCAAACAATATTAATACCCATGTGATGTGAGAATCCTTTTTGTTAGGGCCAAATTAGTATCTAATTTTTTATGCAATTTAATCCTAAATATTTAGCTAACATTTAGGTGTTGACAGGACCTTTATTGATTTTGGATAGAAAATAATTAACAAGAAATTTAAAGATACAAGAACAGAGGGAATAATTACTTTAGCCATGTAAATGTAAGGAAATATAAATTGCAGAAAAGTAAAGGAAAAAAAAAACGTTGAGTTCTATGATTGATTGAGGGGGGAGTTTACAATAATTACATTTGTGGCATTTATAACTATCTGTATCAAACATTTACATGCAATAATTGAATTTGAATAAACAAATCTTATCTACAGTTAAGGAAATTATACCACAATCTCCTAGATCAAGCAACAATTATCTATAAGAAGTTATAAAATAACCACCCAGGGATTATGTTCTAGCGTCAATTCATCATATGCCTTTGAGTTCCAACACCTAGGAAAATCTGCAATGACTATTGATGATTTCGTCAACTAGTGAAAGTCTCCTAGACAATTGATGTTTGGTGGTGATGATTATATTATAGAGTCGTCAATTATTTTGACCAAACTGTTTGTCGACAGTTTGTCATGTCAACAAATGCCCATTTTTAAAAGAATTGAATGATTAATCGATTATTGAACTTGAGATGTATTGCCATCAAAAAGGGGGGAAAACATAATGGACTGTGTGTAAATGATACGACAGATAGTTATGCAACACTCAATAACAAATATGTAAGCATTCACTAGTTTTGTAAGTTTCTTTCAATAGCAGTGACTTTGATATATATCTGATGTCAAATGCTTTTATGAAAATGCTCTTGTGATTTTGACTAGTCTATCCAAAGCAACAATTGCAAAACATAGTCTTGGTTGCACCGATTAGACTTGATGATAATGTATTTTAAAGTGTATGCTTGTGCAAACATTATCATCATCAAGAACTTCCATTTTGGGCAAGATGAATTTAGTATATTTGACTTTGAGAATGAATTTCCACCACTGGCGTTCGGCAACAGATATTCTATCTCGGATGCGCCTTTGTAAAGTATGAGTACATGAAAAATGAGTTGCCTTCATATTTGAAGACTAAAAAGTGGCCATCACAAATGGAGTAAAGCTCCAAAAATTTGCTCCAACCCTTTCATAACCAAACCATGTCATCCCGTACTTCTAATCCCACACTGACCAAATCCCACCATTTGGAACCCTTAGAAGCACACTTTTTGCTAGATTCTCCCAATACTTTCTCAAGAACTTTTTGGGCATTCCCCGTGGATAAAGAATGAAACAACAATACTTAAGGATCTGTTTCACTGGGGCAACAAAAACGTTTAGTGATATCCGCAATAGGTGCCAAAAACAAGAGTGCTTTGTGACTCTGTAGGAGTGTGTCACACAGGATGATCTAGATGAAGTGGTTCCTGCAGAAAGCTACTCCTGTGACGTCGATCTTCTTTCCAGCGATGGCGAGTCATCCTTGGACCAATACTTGGAAGAAGAGAAGTTGGTGAAAGCAATTAGATATATGGATGCACTCGATCTTGGGTGGAGACCAAGCTGCCTTAAAGTGAAGCATTTGCCTTTTGCTCTCTTTTCTTCAATCTTGTGTGGTGATTCGGTGGGAACAGTGCAATTAAGAACGTGTGGTTAGCTGGGGGGATAAAACAAATATTATCAGCTTTTTAGATTCTGAGATGGATCTAAATACGGTTCTCAAGGCTGAATAGATGGCGATTTTAACCAGCGAGACAATGAACAATGCCCCCCCAAAACAGGGATGATTCTTGTGCTTGGTATGCTAAACAAAAGCTTCTCAGTGTTACGCAACCAGGTTGCACTTTGCGCTGTAGCAGATAGAAGCGGCTGGTAGGGGCATGCTGGTGTACCTCTGAGGGCACAAAGGAAGTGGCATAGGTTTGGGGCACAAGCTACGTGCTTATGACCTGCAGGACGATGGATGTGACACCATGGAATCAAATGTGGAGCTTGGATTTCCCATTGACCATAGAGAGTACAGAATTGGTGCGCCGGTTTTTCTTCCTTGAGTCAAACTATACCGATGTAGAAGATCCTGCATATTTTAGATTCACCAAATTGAATTGGTGTGCCGGTATTTCTTCCTTAAGTCAAACTATACTGATGTAGAAGATCCTGCATAATTTAGATTCTGAATGAGTTCGATTCATGGTCACTGTCAAGGATTAAGAAACTAATATGTCAATCTGAAATTAAAGGTAGTTGAATTTCAGTAACTGTTTTAGAGAATGTTCATCATATGTAGGACTAGAGGAAACTGGTAACTCTAGCAGAGCCTCAAGTTCTCATCTTCTGTGGAGGAGGTCTAATCATCATAAAGAATCACTCCATAATCAAGATTTTTGTAGTATTTGAGGCATTCGCATTAGTGCTTAACATATTGACTTACAGTGCAGATGCTGCGTGACCTGGGAGTCAGAACAACGAAGCTAATGACGAACCACCTATCGAAGCATGTGGGGCTTAAAAATTATGGCATGGCCATTGCAGGGGGAGTCCCTCTAGTAACTCCCATAACGAAGGAGAACAAGACATACTTGGAGATGAAACGCTCCAAGATGGGGCACATCTACGGAGCAAGTCAATGGCCGTTTCAGCAATCTCATCAGAAAAAAAAGAGCAAGCCGAGCAGTGCCATTTCTTCTGATCCGGTTGTGTCTGACTCATAAAAGCCGCTGGATAGTTCAACTGCTATTGGTTTATTTGGGGGGATACAAGTAAGTTCACTGACAGATGGTGTTATTACTTTATCTTTAAAGCCCCAAGGTCAAGAACATTGGGATACCTGCTGATCTTGAGTTCTGGAGATTTTATGGCCATGCAGTTCTATAATTATTTTAATTTTCATTATAACTGTTCTGAGGTCGTTCTCCATTTTGTGCAGTGAAAAGGCGAAAGACTAGCCCTCTTATTGAAACTTCCTTTTGTGCTATCGATGGCTTGCAAGATTTATCCTCAATGCAACCTTCCTTAGAATTAGGAGATTAGAATCCGGAGACCACTGCAGATTTCATGAAAACAGAGTTGGTGCAGGACATTTTTCTCCTTTCTGTGACCACCTCAATGGTGTCATAGATCAACTTTCCAACATGGGCAATGATAAGGATTGCCTTTGACCCTTTATTTTATCAAATACCATGCTCCACATGAGTTTGACCTATAGTTTGTCGCACAAAGGACGCAATGTACAGGTGCATTGTTCACTACTCTTTAAAAAAATCAGGAAACACATCACCATTCAATTACTTGCAGAAGAAAGTTTTGCTTTATTTGATCTGATTAACTAAACAAAACATAGTGAGGGAGAGATTTTTCTATAGGCATACTAAAGTCTACGCCTAAGTCTTGAAATTCCTCCTGAAAATGGAGACTTCGAGTTCCGTATTATCAATTATAACAGGCTCGAACACACAGACATCTCCTTCAGAGTGAGTATGATCTAAAAAAAAATGAGTTGTCTCCAGGTGCAATTGCAAAACTTGCCGCTTCTGTTCATCTTCTCTCCGACAGAAGTCTTCCCCTGAGCACAATTTGTGTAGTAAGCTGTAACGTCTGAAACTAAACTAGTTTTTGTGAAATGAAGCATTTAATTAGAGAAGCCAATTCATTTCTGCGAACGAAAATTTGAAAAACAAATGAATGCTGGAGGAAGCTCAATAAGAAGAACATATAGGGAATCAAATGGATGAAAAGATTGACAACCTGTTATTTGATCAAAATTGTATCAAGAATAATGCCGAGGTATGAGGCTAAAATCGATAGAATTGATCTACAAAGTGATGTGTAATAAGCATGACCATAACCAGCTTGATATTCAGCCCACTAGTTAGAAGGCTTGACCAATGAGCCGGTCTGAGAGGGTCTAATTTTCTAAAAAACTAATGGGGTTTGACCGAGCTAAAGAAGAAATTGTTTGTCTTGGCCCTTCATTTGCACCTGCGGCTTGGTGGACCTCGGCAGACTATGCCGTGAGGCCAAACACCTCCTCTAAATGTTAGAGATAATTAGGGCAAAAGAAAAGATAATTCAATCAAACTCAACAGGTCGTATCTATCATGTTTAAGCTATGCAATCTTTATTTTGGTTTTTGAGTCCAGATTAGCATTTAATTTATATTGTTGCTGGGAGAGTCAGACCAATCCTGTAACTAAGAATTGAAGGTAAAACAGTAGGTAACCACTACAAACCGGAGATCTTTAGCCTTTAGAAATTCCTCAGCCGTGAGTCCTGTACTTTTAAGGCGATTAAGTTCAAGTTTTTCCAGCTAATATTTAGGTAAGGTTCATGATTATCTTGTTCAGTTTTATTAATTTTTGTAAGTTGAAAAGGTGAAAGACTAATCCTCTTGTGGAACTTCCTCCTTCAAAGTCAATGCTGGTTTTTAATATTCATCCTGATTATTTCAGTAAGTGATTAATAGACTTTTTCTGAACCTACTTGTGTATTGACCACTACAGACCAATACCTTATTAGAAAATTGAAGGCAAGATTCTGACATGCGACGTCAGCAAAACTGGTTGAGTGGTCATCGGGAAGGACTTCACTACGTCTTATTCAAGATATTTATGACTTAATCGCACTTTTTAAAAATTTAAAACTTGATTGTACATTAAGCAAAATGTTTAAGATCTTTTTTATGCAAGTTCCTAAAAAAAGAAGAAAAAAGAACAGATCAATATGTTCATTCGTTTGAATGAGAAGAGAGTTGAAGGAAAAGGAAAGGAAATGGGAATGTAAGTTATGAAAAATGAGAGGGGTTGATCCAGGCGGTTATTTTGCTGAGGTGGCAAATGGTGAGAAAATAATGTCCTTACCTATTTATCCATCACCAGTAGCTACCCCTTCTTTTGCAAAACTGTGATTTTTATTAGTGAGAAAGAAAGGAAATTGGAAATAGAATCACTACCTTAACAAAATTTTCCGTCATCTCAACTTTTGATTGTGCCTCAGTAACTTCCAAATCTCTACCACTTGCACCATCTGCCCTTCCTTTTATCACTGACTAGACAATTTAAAAACATGAAAAGTTTAGAACTATGATGCTTCAGGTGTCGGACAATTTGAGAAGAAGCAAAGGCAAGAGAGAAACAAATGGATGAGAATGACATTAATTGGATCTTACCAATTTTATGTGCATTTATTTATGCGGTTAACTTTTGTATGGTTGTGTTGAGATGACCCTCCCAAATCCCATCCAACTTGTATCGGAATAGTGTCGCCCATTGTAGATTTGGTGTGCTCATCGCACCCTTACAAAAGATTTTCATTTTTGGGCACTCTTCCACTTTTATTGAATACATGGATGGAAACTTGAAGATGCAACTTGTGGTGGAGGAGAAGCATTCTAGGCTTGGCAGATGTTGGAGGGTCAAACTTTCAAGCTTCCCAAGAGAAATCACTTTTCTTTCTCCGTTTTCCATCATTTGCCACTACTTCTTTCATTCTTTCACATCCTATTATAGTCATGTTAGTGAGATGTACCAAATTTGTGACTGCTGAAATTGTTGCTAGATGTACCAATCCAGAAGAATTTTTCACCACTAACTGTGTCAAATTATGGAAGGATGTCATAGCTGGAAATATTGTTGTCAAACTGGGACAATCCCAAACTTCAAATGTGCTAATGCTCAAAAGAATTTTCGCTACCAAATAGCCTTCTCTCCAAACACACTTTAGGTTGAGTAGCTTGCTTAACTTGAGTTCTTTTGAATTTTCAAGCACCGGATGCTTTCCCTCATAAACAAGCCCTTCATCGGGGAATATGTCTTCAAAAGAACTACAGAAGACCTCAAGACTTTGTAGGTTTTGAAATCGTTGTAGGAGGAGTATGGGAGGAGAGGCAACATTTTCATCATGAAAGCATGCCAATGTCGGTGCTTTTGGCTTGCCAAAGATGTCATCAGAAAATATTCCATTCTGTATCATTTGAATATCATTGTTGACTAATAAAAGTCTTTCTAAGGTGGGAATGCCCTACAAAATTGCCAATGCAAGGAGAAAAGTAAATTCAACAAGATTTGACAATAAATCACATGCTCTAAAAGGTGAAGTTAAGTGGGTTAACTCCCATGGAAGGGGGCCTTTGTTCTTACATTTCATTAATTTCTAGAGCCTCCATACAACTCTCAAGCTTCTAAAGTCAAGCTACAAAATGCAAATTGTAAACAAATGCTCCAATGGCCCTTCCGCCAACCAAGGTAGGCCATGCGCCCATATTATAATGATTAGATAGAAAGGGAAAGAATTGTATTGGCATAGGAATGATCAAAATAAACGAATGAAAATTCATTTTACCCAAAAACATCAAAAGAAAGATGGTCATCTCACTGCGATTTGAAAAGAAATTGCTAAATGTCAATGCCTAATTCTCAATTTAGTCCTAGAGGAAATTCACATTTTTTATTCAATCGAAAATTTTTAAGAGAATTTTTAAGTAGAGGTTAGTATGGTAATCACCCCGACCAAAATTCATCTTCTATTAGGAATATCTTATCTAGTCAAAAAAATATGTAGTTCCTTGAAATTTCAGGTGACAAGATGCACTCATAGTGTTACTAAAAACATTATAGATGTCCACTGACGAAAAGTGTGCTTAAAGATGTTAGAAAAATCTTATGTTGTTAACAAACTGATAGGTAAGGGGTTCATGTTTACTATATTATCATAATGTGACGTGACTGTTGTGTACATAATATATATTGGGTGAATAAAAGAATGAAGAAGAAAGAGAGGAAGAGCATTCGCAATCATACCTTTCAAGCGAGAAGTGTGCTTCATGGTCTAAAAGGTCGTGTTGATCGTCTCTTTGAGTCCACTTGTTCATGGATACCGCAAAGGACAACATGTTCAATTTGTCACAGTGGGTCACCCGCAATTCCTTCAAGAATGGCCAATTCAAAGTGGGCAAGTTAGGGCACCTCTTGAGTTGTGGCATATCATGGAATACCAGAGAAGTCAGTCGCGGAAAAAGAAATTGAGCAGTAGTAGAGTGTGAAATGTCATCTCCACTTGCAACTATTTCCTCAAGTCCACATGACTCCACTTGAAGTTCCTTAAGTTGGGTTAGACTTGTAGCCACCCAATGTGGAAACAGATTTTCAAGGCTCTTACAATTCTCAACATTCACTTTCCATAAATGTTCAAAAGTGAGAGTATCTTGAGGACCGTCAGTCCATATTTTGCTTAAATTGTCCATGTGGGAGAGAACCATCAACTTGCAAGCCGAGGAAATTGTATCTGCCATATTGAAAAAATGATACAATAAATTTGATTTCATTGAGAGATGACCTTGAAAAAAGAATTTCCAAACTTCCATTCCTCTCACAAATCATAACATTCTAGAACTTGTTAGTGACACAATCAAGGAGAGGTTGCTTGATGCTTTCATTTCAATTGATTGATGACTAAGGCAGAGTCTATTGCATTGGAACAAGCATGAAAGTGGGTGCGACAAAATAAATTACCTCACGTCCATACCACCTGTTAATACTTGTGCATAAAAAAGATAGGAAAACATTTTTCATTGGGTTACAACCCAAAGAACGCAATGATGACCTCAAATACCACATGAATACTTTTTTCAATTTCTAAAAATTTCACAAGTGACGTGAAATTTTAAGGCAAGTTTCTTGCACAAACAAGAATTCCTAGGCAAATGCAATTAGTTTTCATGAACAAATGAAACATGTTATGCCAAAATAGATTGTGATACGAAAATAAGAAACCATTGTATGAGCTGCTGTGAATTGTTCATCCAGTAGCCATAATGGATTTTTCATTCATTATGATAAAATTAATTAAATTATGACATGCTACAATCTCAATTACCAAATGCATATTTGCAAGTTCCTAAGTCCACAAACCATGGAAAAGACAAGTTGTCATACAAGTATCGAATGGTCCACCAAGATATCCGCCTTATTCAAATAATCACTATGAGCACATTATGTTTGTTTACAGAAAACCAACGATGTTATGAGCTCTTATAACTTGTCCACTAAGAAGTGGGTATTGACATTTTTTATTTGGTTTCAATAAAATTAACACAATTACGACTTATCACTAGCAAAAAACATAATGACTATTTCCATACTTCCCTAAATCTATTAATATTCTAAATTGAGGATTATGATGAGTTTTGAATTTTTTAAAAATGTGGGGATACCTCATATTTGACAAATAAATGAAATAACGTCATTGCAACTCACTAACAAAAATCAGGTGACTAGTTTCATATTTCTTTATCTATTAGTATTCTAAAATGAGTATTATGATGGCCTTTTGAAGTATTCTAACAATGTGGGCATATGACAACTCATAAACGACATATTAATGGCATTGGAAGTAAATGCATAATTAGTAGTAACTTCTATCATTAAAGAGTAAAAAAAGTGTGGATGCTAATTATGATGAAATGTTTTATTCACACATAACAATATATAAATAAAATGGAAAAAGTATTAGAATAAGAAAAAACTCAAGCATTTCGTCCATAAAAAAAGAAAGCAATTGTTAAAGGGCCACACCTTTTTTTCCTTTTCATTTGGCTTAAACACTTCATATTACAGTGTTTTGACTATATTATCCTTATGTGGCCCACCTTTTGGTATTATTCTCTTTCTTTTTATTTCTATTTCTTTTTTCCTTTTCTTTTTTTTTCTCATGGTGCATCTCAATTTTCTTCTTCTTATCTTTCCCTTGCTATTCCCTCTTTTTCCATTTTTTGCTTTAGACAAGCCTTCTCAGCATGTGTAGACTCTAGAAGGAGGATTGATGGAAGAGAGATTAAGCCAAAAGTCCCAGAACTTTGATTAAAAGACAAAACACAGAGTAGTGAATGTGTAGAACTCAAGCTGGCAATTGCATTCATAGAACCGAAAGGAAAAGGACCACCACACAAAATTTACCATTTGCTAGCTCCTATAAACAAATAAATGACGAATCTCATTGAAGCAGTTAGCAAACACTGGGTTTAATGACCAGGAGGGAGATCGGAGTCCTAGGACACCGACACACGCCATTGAACAAGACGAAGGCATCTATGATTCGATCACCAATTGTCCCCTTACTAGATCCTAGCACTGGGACTCCATCCTCATCCTCTCCAAGTGGCTCTCTATCGAAGCTCACTTCCACCCGTTTCCTCTCACTGGCAAGAACGTCATCGAGCTCGGCTGGGCTCCTATGCTCACTGCGGCTCGGCTTGGGGCCAACCGTGTCGTCCTCACTGATGTCCCACTAATCCTCCTAGGTTGAGGAGAAACATGGAAGCAAATGGCTAAGGGGAATGAGTGGAGGTGAGGGGGTGGTGTGGGGATCGGAGGAGTTAGCGAGGGGAATCGGGGAGAGTTGGACGTCATGTTGATGAGCACATGTTCTTAGACACGGAGGAGGGGATGGGGTTGGGAAGACGCTGCGGGGTTGTGCAGAGAGAGTGTCCCTCTCTATTTCCAAATTGCTTAAAAGTAGCTAATAATGAAGTTGCGAATGGTGAAGAGCAGACAATAACGCCAACAAGTTCAGTTGACATTTTCCGTCATATTTTGCTCTTTCCTTTTGAGCTTTTGTCAAGGACTCACATGAAGCATTTGAATGTTTTTTGAGAAAAAAAAAAAAAGGGAGAGAATGAGACACCAAAGGCATGTATGAGGGAATAGAGAGAAACGGGATTATCGACAGAACACTAAAGGCATGGAAAGATGGAAAGATAAGAAGGGGGAGGAAAGTGGGACCAGTGAAAAAAGAGAAGTAAAGAAAAAAGAGAAGCAAATAATACTAAAAGGTAGGCCATATAAGGTACAATATGGTCAAAATATAATGATAGGAAGTGTTTAAGCTAAATGAGGGGTGGAAAAATCACGACCCTAATTAAAACTTGTAAAGTATTTGAAATAAAAAAGGAGTGATGGAAAAAAAAAAAACTAACTAAAACAGTTGGTATGTGTTCGTTGCCTTTTTAAGATATGATGGAAATCAAAACAAATTTGGTAAAGATATTAGCTTGTGTTCACTTAATTCAATGAAAATAAATTTGAAAGTTGACTTTTATTCTTCAAAAAATTAGATGGTGGCATGTACATATATTTCCTTATTATTCTACTTTGACAACAAGCTCTCCTAAATTCAGTTTATAATCAATAGTACAATGAACATTAACTTTTAATTGGCTTATTTGACATTAAATACTGGCAACGCCTTCTCCCCCTAATTTTTGGAAAGTTGCCATGATGACTTCTTGAAAAGTTCCCTCAGTTTGAATATCAAAAGACAAAACGTTGCTTGCAATTAATTTATAAGGTAACAAATTTTCGATTTATTTGCTTTAAGTTGAACATGCAATTGGTTTTCATTTTACCTTATTCAAGAAAACTAATTCTTGATTTGTGATTTCAGTGATTGGGAAGATTTCAGTTTAACCAATTTGTAAATGGGTTTACAATTATTAAGTTTTATTGGGTATTGTTGACACTTAAATACAATATCTTTTACCCTGTAATGGGTAACCAATTTTTTATCCTTGATTGATATCGTGTGTCCAAGATTCGGAGGCAAGAACAAATGAAGGAAAAAAAGTAGACGTTGCAGTGCATTGGCACTGAAATTGCTTCATGCAAAGCACCGGCATTCCATTGGTACTTCCATTTGACAAGATAACTAATCTAAAAATCAAAAGCAATGGATTAAGAATAAAAGACTGACCTGTGGGGTGAAAAGTGAAGGACTAAGGTGGTCAATCTCCAGCAAGGATTGTCCGGTCAAACTACTCATCTTGGGGCAATGGGCAATGGTCAACTCTATTAAGTTGGGGCATTCCAATATTTGATTCTTCCCTAAAAGGAAGCTAGTCAAATTGGGCAAGCATTCTAGCTTCATCCTCTTAAGATTTGGGAATGTAATCTTCTCCGTGCGCTTTGCTGCCCTTCTTCCTCTTCGATCACTCCTTCCATCCAATCACACTCCTTTATTTCCACCCAACTTAGATTGGCAAGACACCGAGCCATCGATGGATTGAAAGCATGTCTCAAGCTGTTACAATTATAAAAGGTTATATAATATAGAAAATTGTAGGGCAACGGCCCTTGAAGATCTTTGTTCCATAGTCGCCCCAAATTTGGTAGATTCACCAAGTCCAAAGTCATGGAGGAAGGTATCATCTGAGTGCTTCCCAAACCCACCAGCCCTTCAAGATCGAATATTTCTTCTAGAGACTCGCAATCGCAAATTTGCAACCTTGTCATATTGACTAAAAGAAGCATCAATTTGGATGGAATAGCATTAATAAATGATGGACATTTATCCACCATCAATGATTCTAATTGCCAAGATGACTTGATGGGATTAAGTTCGCTATGCCATTTTCCAATCAGCATGGGGAACTCAGATAGCTGTATAAACTCCACTCTACTAACCATTTCCTGTTAGAAAAAGCATCATTAATGTAAACTTCTAGTTAGCAAATAGAAATTACTCTATTGGTGAATTGCACAGAATTTGGTTATCGATGCATACCATTTCTTAAAACATATTTTGGATGGTGATGTTGAGGTTTTCCTTTCAATACCACTCTTCTGTTGATACTGGTACTCTTTTCAACTTTGGCGCCTCTATTGGTCCCCTAGAGAAGAATTTCATGCCGAAACATCCGCTCACTATGACATCTTCCAAGAGAGGGAACATCAAAGTGTATTTAATTGAGCTAAAACATCTCAACCTTGTCAACCCATCAAGCTCAATATACTTCAATTGATTGAAAGCCACCACAAGCCCCTCCTCACCTTCCTCATCACAAATGACTTCTGTCAACATTTTACAATTAATTATCCTCAATTTTGTGAGTTCCACCAAATTTCTAGCTATTGTCAAAGTGAATATATTGGACAACCCATCACAAAATGACATATCTAGAGTCTTGAGGTGTTGAAAAAACCTTGAAAAGGGTAATATCATGTATGGAGATAAATGTCTTCAACTGTTGAAATGAAAAGGGTAATATTACTTCTAGCTCATGACTTGGACCTGCTATGGCTTCTATATTGATGCTCAGCTCTTCTTGGTAAGATTCGCACACAACAAGTTTTTCCAAGTTGGCTAAGCTTTGGACAAAACAACATGTGGATATTGCGAATTCCTTTGAGAAATGATGAAGCTCGAGAACTCTAAGCTTGTTGAAGAATTCTCCATCATGAAAATGCCCATGCCATATCTCCATCTGTCCGGATAAATCCAATTTTAACTCTTGCAAATTTGGGAATGCGCCCTGAGAAATTAGTCAAATTATGATCTAAAACCATCTTAATTAAAAGAGTATTCGTGTATTATGATATATGCCCTACATATCATGCACAATAACTGCTTCTTAAGATGTTGAGTCTCATGTGACTTAATGGAAGGACATGCAGGTTCATGGAATAGACATTATCACCAATATTTTATATTTGACTTTATACCCATATTTGAACTCAAGTAAATCCCTATATTCCCATTTCTGTAGATACATACCTTGTGAAAATAACTTCTCCATCAATTATAACCATAATTGCACAAATTTTAGAGATTAATGTCAACAAAAACATCACATCTTTCCATTTTTAGCATAAAATCAGCCATCTTTACATAGTCCAATTTAGATAACACACTTACAACTTCGTAATATCACACCCCATGTCACGTATTTTAAATCTTCATGATAGTTAAGAGAGAACTGAACCATCGGAATTAAATCAAACCTTTTTTTAAATTAACGGTTATGAATTACATCAAACATTGACAAGAATTTTCATTCAATATTTGAAGAACATACGATGTTTCCATATTGTAATAGTTCTATTGATTTGAGGAGTCATGTAGCTTAAATCTTAATATGTATAGCTACTTGTATGAGATGCTTGGTTGCGACCTTAATCATCACTTCTAATATTCACCATTGAAGCAAAAGATATAATCTTGGGTCATACCTTTTCTATCAAGAACAAGGGTTGTTTACAAAGAGGCATCTCATTCTCAGGTTGTGAAGCAAGTATCTCCACTTTGTTACAACCCTGCACCTCCAAGTTCTTCAATCCTGGCCAACAAAAAGCATGTACTCCGGTGTAGATGCACTTCAATTCTAGTAGATCCTTAAGCTTGAGGGAGGTTAACTTTGGGAACACAAACCTAGGAACTCCTTTGTCTTCCTTCTCGATGAGTTCCACAATGCCACATTCACTGATCTCCAACTCCTCAAGTTGGGTTAGATGTATTGCTACTGAGGCTGGAAATAGAGAGGTGAGGCTCTTGCATCTAGAAATTCTAACAAAACGGAGACACTGGAATTTGACTTGACTATGGAGTTCTTGATCCCATACACACTTTAGCTTTGACAATCCATCTAACTCTAGCCTTTTTAATGGCAAATCAGCAACAGGATGTCCATCTAGAGGATTTAGTGGCTGAAGTTTGAAAACAACTTCAAGCAAATCACATGATCGTACCTCCAAACTTTCCAAGCTCTTGAGCCATCCAAGAATGCAAGAAGGAACAATGTTCAATAGCTTATTGCAATACCCCACCTTAAGCGATTTTAGTTTGTGGAAAGAGTCTGCAGCAACTTGATTGTCCCATATTATCTCAATATTATCCATGTCATGATGTCTAATGTCTCCAAGCTAGGAAATGCAACCTGCGGTATTCGCTTGCGAAATTAGTGATTCTGATAGATTAAAAGTTCATAAAGTTCCATTACATATAGAAGAGCTTGCTTGAGGAAGAGTGTCATCATTAGAAAGTAAACAATGAAGAGATTGAGATTAAAAAGGCAACTAATCATCCATCAAAAGTGGCAGTACAAAAGTAGCTGCTCGCTTCAACCTTGAAATCAAATTATGAGTTTCTTAATTGCGATAAAGAAAATTACGTGATGCAAGGAAATGCATGGAAGAAGCGATAGTCCTATCAATCTTGATCTATCAATTGTGGCCATCTCATTAGATGAACGCTTCCTCATATTGCAAAGGTCATACCAAAGGATGGAAGACCACACAAAACAAAAGGAGGAACAAAGCTACTCTATTTATGTTTTGACACATATTAGTCTCCCCATATTTTCGAAGGACGGTCCAGAAGGCAATATAAAATATTTGAAAACAAAAAAGGACAATATTTCTTAATAGCAGTGGGCCTTAATTTTGGCAAGTTTGGTTGTGGTGTTTCTCTACGATAATCAGGCTATTTCAATAAAGTAATTGCAGTTGATTTGTCCCCATTAGCAACTTTCCCACTTCCCATTCTAGCCTCTCCGCCAATGGCCTCCTGCCACATCATGGAAAGTCCCCACTTTCCAAACAGCACCACAAAGTGTGCCTCCCCCAACCCTCCCCCACCCCCACATGAGTGACAATCCCATGCAACCCAAAGCACTTGAGAGCAATCAATTAGCGTTGTCGAAGCGCGCTGGGGCGCGCGTGGCGCAACGGCTTAGATTGCATCTATAATTTGCAACATACCCAGATATCACCGGGATTTGACCCAAACGGATGCAATCATGTAGGCTCGCGGAGCAGGGGAACGAAAACCCCCAGGGTCGCCTCAAATTCACAAACGTTGACTTGTCCACCACCCTAACACAGTGCCCACACTAAACCCAACCAACCTCCCCCGACACCAAAAAAAAAAAAAATATCATCACCACCTCCTCCATAAAAATGGTCGAGCAATTAGCAAAAACTAAATTGCGCATATTGGCATTTAAGATAGAATCGGGGCTTTAGAGGTATGATCAATCTGAAAGCAAGAGCTCCCTTCCATCGGGAAAAAAAAATTAAAAGAAAAGAAGATATATATGTATATGTATGTATACATGTCAAACTTTTGCGATCTTCTCTCTCCTCATGTTTTTCTTTCTTTCTTATTTCTTTTATTACTTTCCCTTCCACACGTGTGCATTTATGGTTCGAATTTCTCCTCTCTTTTTTTTTTTTTTTTTTTGTTCCTTTCATATGTTCTCTTAATGCAATTTTGCTTACTTCCTGATAGTCTACTTCTTAATAAGGTTTATGTTGTGATAAAACTGTCCAATATTTACAATTTCTTTTTAGCTCGCTTTGACGATATATTGATTTTTGAAACGACTCCAAAAGTGTTGACTCTAAAAGAGAATATTGGAGATGTGTATAATCTACCTTATGGCGTAACAAACATTTCTATCATATTAACAAGATGGTAGCATGTTCTTTTTTCGTCACTTGAGTAATGTTATTTGTGTTTATTACGAAATTTATACATCCATTGAGTTTCAAAGTACCCAAAAGCTTGTACATGCCCATGAGAACTATTAGAATTTTATATAATAAAAAAAAAAAGAATTGAAAGGACTGACAATTCACTATACAAATTAACATATTTGTAAATGATTATTTGACAAATTCGAAAATGACACAAATTGATATGAACTTAATATACGTAAATTTGTGGCAAAATTAACAAAAATATAGCGTTGTCAAATGAACATAAATTGCCCGCTGCCAATCGAATTTTTTATTTTTATTTTGATAGAAAGTACTTATATTTAGTTACGTTTGGAAGACAAATGGAAGACCGATGCTAACGTGAAAGCTTTAGAATGCTCATAATACTTCTCTCAATAACCTATATGCCTACCCAATAAGCAGAAGCTGAGAGACTCCTTTGCATGATTCCTCTTTCTTCAATTAATAGGTAATTAGCAGCATTCTCACGCGTTTGTGCAAACGTGGAATCTTTCATTTATGTAAAATCGGAATATGTTTTTAATACAAGTAATTAATTAAATTGTATCTCATTTCATATGAATCTACCTTTTTTGAAGAAAAAAAGGCTAAATTCATAACTTGTATTATGTAAAACATAGGGATTTGATAACATTTAAAACTTCATAATTGTCAATGTTATATGACATAGTGTGATTTTTTATATATATATATATTGTTGGAATATTGAGAGAAAATTACAAAACTCATCAAAAGAAATATATAATAGGAAGTGTTACCTTGCTAAATTGCAATGCTAAAACTCATTAAGACCCATGGCCTCAAACAAGGCAATCACATATGAGAAAGAGGAATTCTCGTTGGAAGCAAGATGAGTGGAAAGTACAAGAAAAGGAGAATGATCATCTTGCAAGTTTTTAGTGACTATTAAATATTTATAGTAGATTTTCCAGTGAGGTGATGATCCGGTAGTGAAGTGGAAATAGTAGCCCATTTAGAAAATTAGCCACGTGTCTTGCACATCGATAGTTCGCCGGAAAATTTCGGATTTTTTTGTCAAAGTGCATAAATTATAAAGAAATGAAAATATATTGCCTTAGGTGATTAAATAAAAGTTCAATGACTATATTACAAAATATTTTACTATATAGTTACCCCATAATTTTGAGAGTTAACAATTGAGCTCATTGAAGATTAATTATCCAACTTTTGTATATGTAGTGACTCTACTTTAAATTCTTCATTTCAATTTAAAATCACAATTTGAATAGGAACTCTACTTTGACTTATCTAGATTTTATGGTGCCGTGATTATGCTTAACGCAACCAATTTTAACCAAAGGGGGCTTCGGCGATTATGCTTTGTCTCTAGTACAACTATTTTTTTTTTTTTTTTGTTAATTTTAATTATTTAGTTGGCTAGCATAACAATTAATCATGACTTCCAATATTCACCATCGAAGCAAAAATAATAATAATAATCATGGGTCATACCTTTTCTACCAAGAAGAGAGGTTGTTTATCAAATGGCATATCATTCTCAAGGTGTGATGCAAGTATCTCCACTTTGTGACAGCCAAACATCTCCAGGGTCTTCAATGCTGGCCAATGTGACACATATTTTCCGATGTAGATGCACCTCAACTCTGTTAAATATTGAAGCTTGAGGGAGGTTAACTTTGGGAACACAAACCTAGGAACTCCTTTGTCTTCCTTCTCGATAAGTTCCACAATGCCACATTCATGAATCTCCAATTCCTCAAGTTGGGTTAGATGTACTACTACTGAGGCTGGAAATAGAGAGGTGAGGCTCTTGCATCTCATAAACTGTAACAAAACGGAGACACTGGAATTTGACTTGACTGTGGAGTTCCTTATCCCATACACACTTTAGCTCTGGCAATCCATCTAACTCTAGCCTTTTTAATGGCAAATCAGCAACAAGATGTCCATCTAGAGGATTTAGTGGCTGAAGTTTGAAAACAACTTCAAGCAAATCACATGATGTACCTTCAAACTTTCCAAGCTCTTGAGCCATCCAAGAATGCAAGAAGGAACAATGTTCAATAGCTTATTGCATCTCCACACCTCAAGCGATTTTAGTTTGTGGAAAGAATCCGCAGCAACTTGATTGTCCCATATTATCTCAATATTATCCATGTCCCATGATTTCTAATGTCTCCAAGCTAGGAAATGCAACCTGCGGTATTCACTCGCACAATTAGTGATTCTGATAGATTAAAAGTTCATAAAGTTCCATTACATATAGAAGAGCTTGCTTGAGGAAGAGTGTCATCATTAGAAAGTAAACAATGAATAGATTGAGATTAAAAGGCAACTCAATCATCCATCAAAAGTGGCAATACAAAAGTAGCTGCTCGCTTCAACCTTGAAATCAAATTATGAGTTTCTTAATTGCGGTAAAGAAAAATTACGAGATGCAAGGAAACACATGGAAGAAGCGATAGTCCTATCAATCTTGATCTATCAATTGTGGCTGTCTTATTAGATGAACGCTTCCTCATATTGCAAAGGTCATACCAAAGGATGGAAGACCACACAAAACAATAAGACGAACAAAGCTCTTATGTTTATGTTTTGACACATATTAGTCTCCCCATATTTTCGAAGGACGGTTCAGAAGGCAATATAAAATATTTGAAAACAAAAAAGGACAATATTTCTTAATAGCGGTGGGCCTTAATTTTGGCAAGTTTGGTTGTGTTGTTTCTCTACGATAATCAGGCTACTTCAATAAAGTAATCACGGTTGATTTGTCCCTATTAGCAACTTTCCCACTTCCCATTCTACCTCTCCGCCAATGGCCTCCCACCACATCATGGAAAGTCCCCACTTTCCAAACAGCACCACAAAGTGTGCCTCCCCCACCCCTCCCCCACCCCCACGTGAGTGACAATCCCGTGCAACCCAAAGCACTCGAGAGCAATCAATTAGCGCTGTCAAAGAGCGCTAAGGCGCGCGCGGCACAACGGTTGAGATTGCGTCTATGGCTCACAAGTAACTTGGATATCCCAGGATTTGACCCAAACGGGCGCAATCATGTAGGCTCGCAGAGTAGGGGAACGAAAACCCCCAAGGTCGCCTTAAATTCACAACGTTGACTTGTCGACCACCCCAGCACAGTGCACGCACTCAACCCAACCCCCCAATCCCCCCTCGAGCACAAAAAAAAAAAAAAAAAAAAAAACAATATCATCACCACCTCCTCCATAAAAATGGTCGAGCAAATAGCAAAAACTAAATTGCAGCAGATTGGCTTTTAAGATAGGATCGGGGCTTTAGAGGTATGATTAATCTGAAAGCAAGAGCTCCCTTCCATCGGGAAAAAAAATTGTAAAAGAATATATTACTCATTTTATCGGATGATTGCTACTATCTCACAATGGAGATTACTACGATGAAAAAAATAAAGAAACTATAGAATGACCATGATTACGAAAGACATAGGCAATTTACTAACAAAGGAAAATATATCATTGCAATAAGTGATCAAACAAGCGAGATTGCAATCACAAGAAGTAAATTACTATGCTATAAGACTTAATTACGGAAGGTTTAATTTACTACCTACCTAAAGAAATTTAGCAATTTTGAAAAGTAATTTATTACTTCACAAGGAAAATTACTATTATAAAAGGTTAGTCTCTACAAGTAACTTCTTTTTTTTTTTTTTTTTCCTAGGCCACCTACCTAAGCCCACTTGGGCTTATCCAAACCTAATCAATTTATTCATGAAATATTATAATTTATTCAATAAGATTCGATAAAATTTACACGAGGGGTTTCTCTTTAACAATTATCCTATAATTTGTATCTTCTCACGAATGTAGTACCTTCAATCCTTAATATTAACTATCCGGGTGTGGATGGTCTACTGCGATCCTTACACTTATTGTCTATGGCTCGCACCAATAGTTAAACACACGGCACCTTATTTCCTCTTTTTTTTCTTTTTTTTTTTTTTTTTTTTTTTTTCATTTTACCAAATCCTCGTTCTCTCTTCACATCACCGAAAAATCAACTTCGGAAAAGCACAACCAAGGCTCATAGCAGCGTCAAGCTTGCTTGTCACGCTGAATTCGTGAGAGAAACAAATAGAGACAAAATTTGCGCCTGGTCCGCAAGGGAGATGATGGATCGCGATGAGCATGTCGACGGTGTCAGTAAGCCGATCTGGCTCTCAGCCCTTCAGCGCGGGGTGAGTAGGAGTGACAGAAGACGCAGTCCCTCTCGCGATGCTGAACAACTTTCAGACAAAGAGAGAGAGAGAGGGGGGCCCACAAAAAGGAGAAGAGCATGATGACACGTATCGGCCATCAATACGTGCCGTAGCACAATAGGCCGCAAATGCCCATACTCAAACTTCCGTTTTATACTTCGTAAATCTACTATGGCAACTTAAATTTCCACGAATCTTTATTACGTCATTATAATAGGATAATCATGTCTATTCAACTAAAAGGCTTTAAGAAATTTTTGTTGTACAAAACGGCTGTGCGTTTTCCTTAATTGGAGCACTGCTTATACATAGTTAACTTCTCTTACTAACAATAATCAATTTAATCAACTATACATAAACGGCCTCAATTTCAATTAAATGCCATTAATTGTTGTTGTGATGATCTAAATTATCAACTTCATATTCATAAATTCTCAATTACATAGTGCTTCAGACAATTTTCTAAGTTCAATTTCTAGGAGATAAAGATTTATTATATTGAATCATTTAATTAATTTTATTATGCATGTTAGCATCTACTATATATTAATTGCCATTTCATACACTCGAGCCTCAACTATGTGTTGGAATGTGCTTCAAACCAATCATTCACTTGAAAATCATTTTGTTTTAATCTTTCACCAATTAAGACCATGATTTTGACCATAATGAAGAAACAACGCACATAAAGTAGTTTAGAAATGAGCAAAAAACTTAATTACAAGAATTAATTAATAGAATTAAGCCCAAATTTTGAGTAAATAAAGTGGGAAAATGAGAATAATTTTTCACCACTTAACACAGAATACGTGAGTTATTTTTCAGTTAATTATGATAATCAAGGTTCCACTTTATTAGGGACCAAATCTATGTACATTCCCTTGATTTAGGTCAAAATTATACTTAACTTCATGAAAAATAAACTGCTATCATTTCTATCGATGAATACATTGTCAACAAAACTAACATTAGAACTTGATTTGCATGTATTTCAAATTGCCTGTACAACAATCTTAGAACTCCTCTTTCAACAAGCCACTTGTTATTAATCGCTTTCAATCTTCTCTCTCTTTCTCCATAATTTCACTATTTAATTTTAACACTCTTATATTTTTCCTCATTATTATACGATGCTAATTTATAAATATAACACATTTACCTAAAAAGAACACAAAAATCACGGGGAAATTACCCAACCCACTCATGAACTGTCAGGGGAGCACACCTTTACTCCTAACCTTTTAAGTATCACACGAGTTTGTTCAACTTCGATTTTATTGTGGATGTCAACCCTTTGGGCATTTTACCATTTACATGTTACATATGATTTTTTACAATAAAGTTTCCATTCTTTTGTATCTGCTTCAGTTAAATCATCCTTTGGCCTCCGAATGCACTAAAATGAGTTGGAAATTCCCAAAATAAACAAAGAAAAATGAGGAAAAAAACGCAATGATCTTAACAGAGATTAAGACAAAAATTACTAATAATACGATTGACTTCATGAAAAGAGCTAAACATCTAGTTGGCTTTCAAATATATCCCAAGCATATAAAACAATCATAGAAAAGGCTAAATTTTTTATTTCATTATGCATATAGCCTCCCTAGTCAGCTATTTTAAAAGGACCATTGGATGACAACATCACATAGCTATGCTCAATACTTCATAATATATATAAACAAATTTTGGAAGTGAATGTGTACCGCTTCAAATCTTCATGGGGATTTCGTGTAGTTTTTCCTAAAAGCCTGCTCACTTATGCCTACAACTACGAGATATTTGCATTTACAAATTAGATTCGTGGGTGGTATTATGATTAGATTTTGTTTGCAATCTATTAACAATAAGGGAAACTACAATCATCAAGAAATAGCATCAATTCAGTTTGCTAATGACTACAAAAATTAGTAATCCATAAAGCAAAAGGAAGTACATTCAAGGTAGATTACTTCCTATAAGGTAACATACTCCCTCTTAGGTTATGTTACTACTTACATTACTCATTTTATCATATGATTGCTAGAAAGTACTGTACTATCTCACAATGAGGATCACTACCATGAAAAAAAAAATGAAGAAACTATAGAATGACCATGATTACGAAAGACATAGGCAATTTGCTAACAAAAGGAAAATATCTCATTGCAATAAGTGATCAACAAGGCAAGATTGCAATCACGAGAAGTAAATTATGATGCTATAAGACCTTAATTACGGAAGGTATGTCTAATTTACTACCTACCCAAGGAAACTTAGCTATTTCAAAAAGTAACTTACTACTTCACAGGGGAAAATTACTATCATAAAAGTTCAGTTACTGCAAGTAACTTCCTTCTGACGCCTAGCCCGCTTGGGCTTGTCCAGACCCAATCAATTTATGGGTGAAGCATTACAATTTATCCAATTAAGATCCAATAAATTATCATTTGGTAGCCTATTACCTTCTATCTTCAGTATTAACTACCTGGGTGTGGATTATCTGTTGCGGTCCTTACACCTATTGTCTACTGCTCACACCAATAGTTAGACACGTGGCATATTATTTTCTCTTTATTTTTTTTTTTCTTTTTACCAATTTCTTGTTCTCCCTCTTCACGTCCCTGAAGAATCGACGTCAAGAAGATGCGGCCAAACCTCGTGCTAGCGCCAAGTTTGTTGGTCATGACAGAGTTCATGACGGTGATTGCAAGCGAAGAATAAAAATGGTTAGAGATAGAATTTGCGTCAGGTCCGAAGGGACATGACTGGGGGCGAGGGTAGAATCCGCCAGCTCTTGGTGGTGACGTTGACGGAGGTGAGCTGCGGCCCGTCATGGTGGAGGCGGATGAGCGTGGCTATGGTGGGGCCAAGAAGATCTGATTCTCAACCCCTTCAGCGAGAGAAGATGAAGGCCCTCTCCTGATGCTGATTAACTATATATATAGAGAGAGAGAGAGAAGAGGCAGGGGCGTTCGTGGAGGGAAGAAAAGCAAGTGACACATGTCGCCCATCCATACGTGTCATAGACAATGGGTGCATAAACGAAAAGGATCTCCTCTTAAATGTTATCACTAAAGCTAGTTAAATAATTAACTATAATTTCCACCTACTAGTTTAGTAGTCTAATCAACTATACATAAACGGCCTCAATTTCAATTAAATACCATTAATTGTTGTTGTTATGATCTAAATTGTCAACTTTATATTCATAAATTCTCAATTACATAGTGCTTGAGACCATGTTCTAAGTCAGATTTCTAGGTGATAAAGGTTTATTATACAAAATCATTAATTATTTTCATTATGAATGTTACGGTCTACTATATCTCAATTGCCATTTCATACGCTCAAGCCTTGACTACACCTTGGAATTATGCTTCAAACCAAGTATTCACTTGAAAATCGTTTCATTTTACTCTTTTACCTATAAAGATCATGATTTTTTACCATAAAAATGCACATGTGGTAGTTTAGAAATGAGCTAAAAAAATCAATTACGTGAATTAATTAATAAAATTAAGCCCAAATTTTCAGTAAACAAATCGGGAAAATGACAATGATTTTTCACCACTTCACGAATTTGTGAGTTATTTTTTTGTAAATTATGATAATCAAGGTTCCACTCCAGTATGGACCAAAACCTATGTACCTTCCCTTGATTTATGTCAAAACCATACTGAACTTCATGAAAAACAAAATGTTATCATTTCTGTTGAAAAATTTGATTTCATTATTTTTCAAAATGTGAGGACTATTCCAAATAATATATATTTAGTACTCAATTGACTCATGACTAAAATGTTAAGACTCCTAAGACACTTTCCCCTCAAACATATTTAGGACTCAATTGCTTGTTACATGTGTTTTTTGGCTAAAGTTGCAATTTTTGTGTATCTATTTTAGTTAAATCGTCCTTTGGCCTCCGAATGCTCTAAAACGAGTTGAAAATTTCCACAAAAAAAAAAAAAAAAAAAGGAAAAAGACGCAATGATCTTAACAGAGATTAAGACAGAAATTACTAATAATACGGTTGACTTCATGAAAAAAAAAGCAAAACATCCTTACAGTCCCACGCAGCAAGACTTTCTATAAGGAAAAACCAAATGCAACGCAAAGTCACCGCCCATTCTCCCTTTTCCGCCCATGGTCTCCCACCACGTCATAAAAAGCCCCTACTTTCAAAACAGTACCCCAAAGAGTTCCCCAACCTCCCCCACTTTACGTGAGCGACAATCCCGTGCACCCGAGCACTCGTGACCAGTCGATCAGCGTCGTCAAGCGCGCTAGGGCCCACGTGGCGCAACGCTGAGGTTGCATCTGTGGCTCTCGAGTTACCCAGTGCCCAGGATTCGACCGCGGCGCACGCACGTGGCGGACTCCGACGGGTACGGTTACATGGGCTCGTGGAGCAGCGGAACAGCACCCCACGTAGCCTTTAAATTCACATATGTCAAACTTATGTGATCTTCTCTCTCCTCATATTTTTTCTTTCTTTCTTTTTTCTTTTATTACCTTTCCTTCCACACGTGTGCATTTATGATTGGAATTTCTCTCTCCTTTTTTTCTTTTCTTTTCATATGTTCTCTTAATGCGATTTTGCTTACTTCCCGGTTGTCCACTTCTTAATAAGATCTATGTTGTAATAAAATTGTCCAATATTTACAAATTCTTTTTAGCTCGCTTTAATGATATCTTAATTTTTGAAACGACTCTAAAAGTGTTGACTATAAAAGAGGATACCATGTATAAAAAATATAAGAATTGAAAAATCTCACTATTTGTGATACAAAATTAACATATTTATAATCAATTATCTTTGACACATTTGAAAATGATATGAATTGATATGATTATAATATTTTCTTGTTAAATTTGTAGCAAAATTAACAAAAATATATTGTTGTCCAATAAACATAAATTTTAACTAGTCAATTTTATATTTTTTGATTTTTTTTTTTTCTAATTTTTTCGGAGGGTATATTAGTCACAAATTTACCAGTTTGGGGTTTTTTGTGGTTGAATAAATTAATTTGGGGTAAATTTGTCATAAATGACCCACCATGGTTTTTTATAGTTAGTTGGGGTAAATTTGTCACAAGTGTACCGGTTTGGAGTTTTTCATGGTTAAAAAAATAGTTTAGGGTAAATTTGTCCAAGTGTCCATCATTTGGGGTTTTTAGATATTAACCCTAAAAAATATAAGAATTGAAAGGGCTGACTATTTGTGATACAAATTAACATATTTGTAATCGATTATCTAACACATTCGAAAATGATACGAATTGATATGATTGTAATATACATTTTGTAGCAAATTAACTAGTCATTTTATTTTTCATTTTGACCAAAAGTACTTATATTTAGTTATGTTTGGAAAAAAAGATGCTAATGGGGAAGCTTTAGATTGCTCAAAATACTTCTCTTGATAACCTATGCACCTACCGAACAAGTAGAAGCTAAGAGACTTCTTTGCATGATTCCTCTTTCTTCAATTACTAGGTAATTAACAGCATTCTCACGTGTTTGTATGGGCATGGAATCTTTCATTCATGTAAAATCAGAATATGTTTTAATACAAGTAATTAATTAAATTGCAAATTAAAGTTTAAGTGATGGTCATTAAGGATATTAATGAAGAGTACTCCGTATTAAATATTAATATAGATTTTCCAGTGAGTTGCTTCTTCGGTGATGAAGTGGAAAAAATAGCACTTTTAGAAAATTAGCGATGTGTCAGCCACATCAATAGTTCATTAGAAAATTTTGGATTTTTTGTCGAAGTTCTTAAATTTTTAAATTTATTGCCTTGGGTGATTAAATAAAAGTTCAATGACTATATTACAAAATCATTTGCTATATAGTTACCCCCTATTTTTGAGAGTTAACAAATGAGCTCATTGAAGATTAATTATCCAACTTTTGTTCATATAGTGACTACTTTAAATTCTTTATTTCAATTTAAAATCACAATTAGAATAGTAACTCTACTTTGACTTATCCAGATTTTATGGTGCCGTGATTATGTGGAACACAATTAATTTTAACCAAAGGGGGGCTTTGGCGATTAGGCTTTGTCTCTAGAATAACTATTTATTTGTTAATTTTAATTATTTAGTGGGCTAGCATGCATATATCTTTTTTTTTCTAATTTCTTAATAATTTGATGTGATTGATCCAACTATTGTTGGTATGAATTGAAACTTCCAATTATTTGGAGTGGCATGTGGCAACTTGAAATGCACAACATGTAAAATTCTAAAGTGATGTAACACATAAATTGATGCCAAGCATTTTACTCCATCATGTTTTTGTTATATTTAAGATTTTGACATAGCGTTAATCACATACCTCTTGATTGAAGAGGATAGAAGAGTGCAATTTGACGCTGTCCTCACCTTGAGCTTTTGGTGTACCTGTCATCAATTTTTCATTAGATGAAAAGGACGTCATCTTTTGCATTGCAAGGATGAATTAATCTAAGAAGATCTTAAATGATGAAACCAAAAAAAAATCAATCTTACACTTTTTGTGAGAGAAGCACGTCAAACTTCTCAAAGTTTTCAAATATAATTTGGTTAACATTGGGAATACTAGAGTTTCCAATGTTTCTACTCTCAACCCTTCTTCCTCCATAATGATCGCCTCCATGTTCTTGCAATAATGTACATCCAGTTCTCTCAATTGTGCAAGAGACTGAACCATAGATGGGAAAAATAGAAACCGGAGGTTCTCACAGGACCACACCTTTAATTTCTTCAAATTATGGAATCTCACAATTCCACAAGGGTTCTTGTTCCATATGCATCTCAAGCTTGGTAATCCATTTATAAAGATGGTGTTTAGCTCAGAGAGAGTCTCTATATTTGCACACCTAGTTCCGTCAAGGTCAAAAATTTCTTGCATTGAAATGCAAGCTTTTACCGTTAAAGTGTGTAACTTGTGTAGTTTATCAATAGTGACCTAGAGTTGATAACTTTTGAGAGAGATTTGCATGAAGACACTTAAGAAATTGGAGATTGCTCAGCCCAATGGAGATTCATCGGTCCATAAATTTTCTAGATTGGGAAGTCTAGCCATTGTCAAGGACTCCAAGGATGGGATTAAACCTAATGGATAAACCCATCAACAATAAACCAATTGCAAAGAGCACCCAAGAAACTATGTGCGCTATAGCAGGTTATTACAAATGGTTGCAGAAGGAAATTTACAAACTTACGATAATTTTTGCATTTACATATATCTATGATAGGAAAGCTGATTTTCAATCCGAAAAGGTATCAAAAGACAATTAATAAACTTCATTTTTTATTCAAAAAAAAAACTTGATTTTTTTATTTACAATATAATCATGGATGTTATCATGATTATATTTTGTTTGCAATTTACTAACAATAAGGGAAATTATGGTCATAAAGAAATAGCAGTCATTCATTTTGCTAATGACTATGAAAATTAGTGATCCATATGGCGAAAGAAAGTACATTCAAGGTAAATTACTTCCTATAAGATAAACTACTCCCTATAGGTTATGTTACTATTGTGACGATATGACTCATTTTATTGAATAATTGCTAGAAAGTACTATACTATCTCAAAATGGAGATTACTACAATGAAAAAAAAAAAAGAAACTATAAAATGACTGATTATGAAAGTTATAGGCAATTTACTTATAAAGGAAAATATCTTATGGCAATAATCGATCAACAAAGAGAGATTGCAATCATGAGAATTATTATGCTATAAGACCTTAATTACTACCTACATAAGGAAACTTAGCTCTGGCAAAAAAGATGAAACTTAGCAATTTCAAAAAGTAATTTGCTACTTCAGAAGGGAGGATTACTGTCACGATAGTCTTGTTACTAATAACTTCCTGTGCCTGCGCCATGCACTTAGCCTGCTTGGGCTTATTCAGAACCAATCAATTAATGCATGAAGCATTATAATTTATAAAATAAGATCAAATAAAGTATTATATTTTTATCTAATAACATGACGAGTTTGTCTTTCATAGTTGTCACATATCTTCTCACGAATGGCAATAGCTTCTATCCTTGGTATTAACTAACTGGGCGTGGATAGTCTACTGCAATCTTTTAATCATCTATGGATAGTCTACCCCAATCTAAGAATCATCTTAAACTGCAATCTTTACATCTATTGTCTGCAACAAGAATACTTAAACACACGACGCATTATTTTCTCTTCGGTTTTTCATTTCTTTTTTTTCTTTTTTTCATTTTACCAAATTCTTGTTCACTCTTTTTACATCACCGAAGAATCAACATCAGCGGAGCACGATCAAGGCTCATGCTAGCACCGAGCTTGTTGGTCACGCTGAGTTCGTGAGAAAAATAGATAAGAGATAGAATTTGCGCTTGATCCGCAAAAGAGATGACCGAGCGCAAGTGTAGAATCCATGAGCTGTCGGTGGCGACGTTGACGGAGGTTAGTTGTGGCTGGTCATGGTGGTGGCGGATGAGCATTGCCACGGTGGGGGCAAGCAGATCTGTCTCTCAGCCCTTCAGCGCGTGGTGAGAAGGAGCGAGAGAAGATGCAGACCCTCTCGCGGTGCAGAATTTTTGGGGGAGAGAGAGAGAGAGAGCCCAAAAATAAAGAAAAGCAAGATGACACGTTTCGGCCAGCCCTGCGTGTCGTAGACAATGGGTGCATGGTTGGCCGCGAACATCCATGCAGACACTTTCTTTTATACTTCGTAATAGGGCAACTAAAATTTGCAGGGATCTTTATTACGTAATTATAATAGAGCAATTATGTCTAATCAACTAAAAGGCTCTAAGCAATTTTTGTTGTACAAAACGGCCGCGCGTTTTCCTTAATTGTACCACTGCTTGTCATTACTTTACTTACTTCTCTTACTAACAATAACCAATTTAATCAATTACACATAAACGGCCTCAATTTCAATTAAATGCCATTAGTTATTGTTGTGATGATCTAAATTATCAACTTCATATTCATAAATTAAATTACATAATGCTTTAGAACATTTTCTAAATCGATTTCTAGGTGATAAATGTTTATTGTACAAATTATTTAATTATTTTTCTTTTGAATGTTATAGTCTACTATACAAAATCATACCTTGGAATTATGCTTCAACCAGGTATTCATTGAAAATATTTTCGTTTTAATCACTAATTAAGACCATGATTTTGACCATAGTGAAGGAATAAAGCACATGAGATAGTTTAGAAATGAGCAAAAAAAAAAAAAAAACTCAATTACGTGATTTCATTAATAATTTTAAGCCAAATTTTGATTAAACAAATGAGGAAAATGACAATGATTTTTCACCACTTCACATAGAATTTGTTATTTTTTGGTAAATTATAATAATCAAGGTTCCACTCCATTATGGACCAAACTTATTACATTCCTTGATTTATTCAAAATCATACTTAACTTCATGAAAAATAAAATGCTATCATTTTTGTTAATGAAATTTGTTAACAACACTAACATTGGAACTTGATTTTCATTATTTTTCAAAATGTGAAGACCATTCCAAATAATATATTTAGGGCTCAATGGACTCGTTACTAAAATGTTAAGACTCTTATGACACTTTCCCTAAATATATTTAGAACTCAATTTCTTGCTTGTTACATGTGAATTTTACGATAAAGTTGCAATTCTTGTGTATCTTACTTAAATCGTCCTATCAATCTTGATCTATCAATTGTGACCATCTTATTAGATGAATGCTTCCCCATATTGCAAAGGTCATACCAAAGGATGGAAGACCACACAAAACAATAAGACAAACAAAGCTCTTCTGTTTATGTTTTGACACATATTAGTCTCCCCATATTTTCGAAGGACAGTTCAGAAGCAATATAAAATATTTGAAAACAAAAAAAGGGCAATATTTCTTAATAGCGGTGGGCCTTAATTTTGGCAAGATTGGTTGTGTTGTTTCTCTACGATAATCAAGCTACTTCAATAAAGTAATCGTGGTTGATTTGTCCCTATTAGCAATTTTCCCACTGCCCATTCTACCTCTCCGCCAATGGCCTCCTACCACATCATGGAAAGTCCCCACTTTCCAAACATTACCACACTGTGTGCCGACCCCACCCCCACCCCCACCCCCATCTGTCATTCCGACCCCACCCCCACCCCCACCCCCATCTGAATGACAATCCCATGCACCCCAAAGCACTCGAGAACAGTCAACTTGCACTGTCGAAGCGCGCTAAGGCGCCACGGCTGAGATTGCATCCGTGGCTTGCAAGTAACCTGGATATCCCTCGAATTCAACCCAAACGGGCGCAATCACGTAGGCTTGTGGAGCAAGGGAACGAGAACCCCCTAGGGTCGCCTTAAATTCACAACGTTGACTTGTCGACCACCCCAGCACAATGCACGCACTCAACAACACCCCGCCCCCCAACCCAGGGCACAAAAAAAAAAAAACAAAACAAAACAAAATCATCACCACCTCCTCCATAAAAATGGTCAAGTGATTAGCAAAAACTAAATTGTGCAAATTAGCTTTTAAGATAGGATCGGGCCTTTAGAGGTATGATTACTCTGAAAGCAAGACCTCCCTTCCATCAGGAAAAAAAATTTGTAAAAGAATATATTGCTCATTTTATCATATGATTCCTACTATCTTGCAATGGAGATTATTATGATTAAAAATAAAATAAAGAAACTATAGAATGACCATGATTACGAAAGACATAGGCAATTTACTAACAAAAGAAGATATGTCATTGCAATAAGTGATCAAATAAGCGAGATTGCAATCACAATAAGTAAATTGCTATGCTATAGGACTCAATTACGGAAGGTTTAATCTACTCCCTACCTAAAGAAATTCAGCAATTTTGAAAAGTAATTTATTATTTCACAGGGGAAAATTACTACTATAAAATGTTATTCTCTACAAGTAACTTCTTTTTTTTTCCTAGGCTACCTACCTAAGCCCACTTGGGCTTATCCAAACTGAATCAATTTATTCATGAAATATTATAATTTATTCAATAAGATTCGATAAAATTTACACGAGGGGTTCCTCTTTAATGATGATCCTATAATTTATATCTTCTCATGAATGTAGTCCTTCAATCCTTAATATTAACTATCAAGGTGTGAATGGTCTACTGCGATCCTTACACTTATTGTCTATGGCTCGCACCAATAGTTAAACACATGGCACCTTATTTCCTCTCTTTTTTCTTTTTCTTTTTTCATTTTACCAAATCCCCGTTCTCTCTCTTCACATCACCAAAAAATCAACTTCAGAAAAGCACAACCAAGGGTCATAGCAGCATCAAGCTTGCTTGTCACGCTGAATTCATGAGAGAAACAAATAGAGATAGAATCTGCGCCTGGTCCGCAAGGGAGACGACGGATCACGATGAGTGTGTCGACGGTGTCAGTAAGCCGATCTGGCTCTCAGCCCTTCAGCGCGGGGTGAGTAGGAGTGACAAAAGACACAGTCCCTCTCGCGATGCGGAACAACTTTCAAATGGAGAGAGAGAGAGAAGGGGGGCCCACAAAAAGGAGAAGAGCATGATGACACGTATCGGCCATCAATACGTGCCGTAGCACAATAGGCCGCAAACGCCCAAACTCAAAACTTTTGTTTTATACTTTGTTAATCTACTATGACAACTTAAATTTCCACGGATCTTTATTATGTCATTATAATAGGACAATCATGTCTAGTCAACTAAAAGGCTTTAAGAAATTTTTGTTGTACCAAATGGCCGTGTGTTTTCCTTAATTGGACCACTGCTTATCCATAGTTTATTTCTCTTACTAACAATAATCAATTTAATCAACTATACATAAACGGCCTCAATTTCAATTAAATGCCATTAATTGTTGTTGTGATGATCTAAATTATCAACTTCATATTCATAAATTCTCAATTACATAGTGCTTCGGAAAATTTTCTAAGTCCGATTTCTAGGATATAAAAGTTTATTATATATAATCATTTAATTAATTTTATTATGAATGTTATGGTCTACTATATATCAATTGCCATTTTATATGCTCGAGCCTCAACCATATGTTGGAATAATGCTTCAAACCAAGCATTCGCTTGAAAATCATTTCATTTTAATGTTTCACCAATTAAGACCATGATTTTGACCATAATGAAGGAACAAAGCACATGAAGTAGTTTAGAAATGAGCAAATAAACTTAATTACGAGAATTAATTAATAAAATTAAGCCCAAATTTTGAGTAAACAAAGCGGGAAAATGACAATGATATTTCACCGCTTAACATAGAATTCGTGAGTTATTTTTCTGTTAATTATGATAATCAAGGTTCCACTCTATTAGGGACCAAATCTTTGTACATCCCCTTGATTTAGGTCAAAATTATACTTAACTTCATGAAAAATAAAATGCTATCTTTTCTGTTTGTCAACAACACTAACATTAGAACTTGATTTGCATGTATTTCAAATTGCATATACGACAATCTTAGAACTCCTCTCTCAACAAGCCACTCATTATTAATTGCTTTCTCCTCTCTTTCTCCATAATTTCACTATTTAATTTTAACACTTATATTTTTCCTCATTCTTGAATGATGCTAATTTACATAAATAGAACATTTATTTACTTACAAAAGAACATAAAAATTAAGGGGAAATTACCCAACCAATTCATGAACTTTGAGGGAGCACACCTTTACTCCTAACCTTTTAAATATTACATGAATTTGTTCAACTTCGATTTTATTGCGGATGTCAACCCTTTGGGCATTTTACCATTTGCATGTTACATGTGATCTTTTATGATAAAGTTGCAATTCTTTTGTATCTGTTTTAGTTAAATCATCCTTTGGCCTCCGAATGCACTAAAAATGTGTTAAAATTTTCCAAAATAAATAAAGAAAAATGAGGAAAAAAACGCAAAGATCTTAAAAGAGATCAAGACAAAAATTACTAATAATATGGTTGACTTCGTGAAAAGAGCTAAACATCAACTAGTCTTTTAAATATGTCCCAAGCATATAAAACAATCATAGGAAAGGATAAATTTTTTATTTCTTTTTGCAAATAGCATCCCCAGTCAGCTATTTAAAAGGACCATCGGATGATAACATCACATAGCTATGCTCCATACGCCATAGTTTATATAACCAAATTTTGGCAGTAAATGTGTACCGCTTAAAATCTTTGTGGGGGCATTTCACGTAGTCTTTCCTAAAAGTCGCTCACTAATGCCTACGACTATGCGATATTAGCACAAGTTGAATATTTTTGTTTATTATGCCAAAAGTGCAGGCAAATATATCTATACTTTTATACAATTTCGTATGCTTGCAAGCATGAACGTGCATGAAATTGTGCACTTTTATTCTTATAGGACCTATGCAATGACTAAGTGCTTATTGAAATAAAAATATGGAAAAGACATGCATCAATTAGATTAGCACCGTTTCTACTATTTGAAAACCCAATCCCCTTGCCCATTCTCCTTATTGATTTTTAGTTAAGTCACCTAGATAATATATTCTATAGAAAATAACAAAGTTAGATAACTAAATTCAGTGAATCCATTTCACAAAATTATAAAATCACGTTATTATGGATTATTCTAATGCCAAAATCCCTTCAACGTTGCTCTATAAACCCTATTAAGGTAGGTGTACTTGCAGCATGTAAGTTGAAAATTACTCAGATCCTATAACAACTAAATTTACGTGGATTTCCTTCGATTAGTTGAATCTTCTACACAATGAAGAGAAACAAAAAAGTTCTTTATCTAATTACAGCTAAGGCATGATTGGATAAGGTAAATAGGAAGAAAATGAACTACAAATAAAAAATAAATGAATAAGGATTATAATCTATGTGACGTCTAATTAGCAAATGAACAGAAGATTAATAAATAGTATTTTTTTTTTCTGATAAGAGTTACCTCCTGTCCGGCGAAGAATGCAACTTTCTTGACTTTGCCAACTTGGTTGTTTGATCCAACATTGCCACAATCATCAACTTCTACAAGGAGGGACTATACTTTACGTATAGATGCTTTAATTTTTGAAAGCCTTCATGGGATAATGAGCAAATACTCTCAATTCCATTTAATCCGTCTAAAAGTAGATGGTCAGTTTTGCCTAATAAAGTTTGTATGCATCCTTTTTGAAGATAATCACTTATTGAATGCAACCTAAGTTCCAGTACGCTCGATCCTTTGTAAGGTTTATCGCAGCGTGCACCACCTATCAGGATGTTGTACTTGGTTAATTTCTTGATGTTTAGATCCTCTGGGAGCATCCTCAAATCGGGAATGGACACATGCAAAGTGTGGAGATTCTTCTTGTTACCCAACTCAATAAGCTCAGCATTAGTTGGTGGAGTTTGCTCCATGACATTCCACTTATCAAAGCTATTCCACATATACAACTCCTCCAATTTCATCAAGCTTCCAAGCACACCCGGTTCAATTATCTCAAGTTGTGAGCATTTGCTTAAGTCTAACAACCTCAGCTCTACCAATTGTCCAATTTCTTTTGGTAATCGGTGAATTTCGGAGTTCACAAAGCTGAGAATATGTAGCCCTTTTAGCTCGCCAATCATAGCTACATCCTCTAACAAACAACCATCGAGACACAGAGTGTGTAAGTCCTCCAACAACTTAAACGGCGAAGGTGAATGAGTGAGACATACATGAGAAAGATGTAAGACCATAAGTTTTCTCATAGAGTTGAAATATGAATCTGGGACCTTAAGATAATAATTGTTTGTGAACAACAAGAAGATCCGCGTTTCAGGGCAATATAACTCTTCAGGAAGTTGCTCCATCTCAACGTAGGAAAAGCATAATGCTGTACAACTTTTGAGCTTATCCTTTGGCAACTCCATTCCTGACTCATCATTATCTTTCCACACGAGAAGAGGTTCCTCTTTTGAAGCAATCGAGGCAACAAATCCACGAACTAAGTCATGAATCTTGAAACCATCATCATCTTCATCGTCTATATCATCTAACAAAAGGGAGGAGGCTTTCAGGCGTCGGATTAGTGAGCGCAACCTATTTCGAACTTCTTCCATGTTGCTATCTTCTCGAAATAACCTCAAACCCACGCCGTACTTCACCAAGTTTTCAAGAGAAGGCTTAGAGACACCATAAATGACACAAAGTCGTAGCAATGACTTCACCTCTTCACCATCCTTCCCTTTGAAATGATCATAAGTCAACTGCAACATCTTATTTATGCTCTCACTTATTCCTATGTCTGTAGACTTCTCGATTTGTGTCAAAACATCCTTCCATTCATAAAAATCAGCGTCTTTAAAAATATTGGCCATTGCAATAATTAGGAAAGGCAAACCTGCACATTTGTGGACTGCTTCATTCACCAAGGATTTGAACGGGTCATGATGAACTTTCTCTCCCACCGTCCTCTCAAACATTCTTTTTGCCTCTTCATCCTTCAGCCCTTCAAGGCGGAAGTCCCTGTCGCAGCCCATTTCCCTTCGCAAAACATCTTCAAATCTTGACGTCAGCAACAACTTGCATCCTATGACTTTGTTGTCAGGTCCGCAAGGAATGCCCACTGATTTCAAGTACAGCCCCTTCCACAGATTGTCCAGTATTATGAGGACCTTCTTTTTTTCCCTCTCCTCATTTTCCAACCTCTCGTGCAGAAGTTTTGCTCGCCCGGTGATAGTCTCTTTGTTCTTTATCTCATTAAGGCCCAAGGCGTCCGCAATATCTCCTTGAATCTTCTTGATGTCTGGATTTTCCGACACGTCGGCCTTAGCGACCCAATCGAACGACTCCTTTTCCATTATTCTCCTTTCAACATCCGCCAAAAGGGTGGACTTGCCGACCCCGCCCATCCCGTGAACCCCGACCACGCTATTGCTGTCATCAGCAAGAGCGGCCATGATGTCCCGAATGATAGAAGCTCTGGATTCGAAGACACCATTGTCCCTAACCTCATTCAACGTCGAGGCAAAAGAAGGGGAGGCCGTCGCAGTGGCCGACTGGACGACATCTTTGCCCTCTCTCTTGGCGGCAGTCAGAGCAGCAACGTTCCCTGGAGCAGGATTGCTGGAGGAGATGCCCTCTCTTTTGGCAGGAGTCAGAGCAGCAATGTTCCCGGGAGCAGGATTGCTGGAGAAGATGCCATCTCCTTTGGCCGGAGGCAGAGCAGCAATGTTCCCTGGAGCAGGATTGCCGGAGGAGATGCCCTCTCTCTTGGCCGGAATCAGAGCAGCAACGTTCCCTGAAGCAGGCTTGCAAGAGGAGATGTCGTTCAATTCCTTGAATTCCCTGCATTTTTGAGTGAGTCGCTGAATGACCTCAATCTTGTCCTTGGCCTTCCTGCTGAATTGATAGCGACACTTGGGATCAGGAAGAGTTTCATAGCAGCAAGTCTTGCTCGCCTCTGGGATGTCGCCCAACAGGTCTTGCGCCTCCTTCAAGGCCTTCTCAGCACTTCCATGCGACTCCGTGACGTGATCGTAGACATTCCGAACATTGTGTCTGGCCTCTTCAGCGAGATTGTGGACCCTATCAACCTCGTGCGCAAGCTTCTTAACTTCGTTTTGAAGATCTTGGGCGTGCCTCTTGGAGTAGATCACGTATCCGAATTGACGCTTGATGGGATCAACTACGGACTTCAAGACATCCCACGCAATAGCAATAGCATCACCGATCGACATTTCTCTTTTTTCTTTTTTTTTTCTTTTTCTTTTTTCTTTTTTTGAGAAAGAAAGGGCGAGAAAATAGGGAGACAGAGAGAGAAGACGATGGAAAAGAGAAGCAGATACCGAAGAAAAAAAGAAGGAAGAAGAACGGTTGTGCCGAGGTGAAGAAAGAGGGAAACAGAGCAAGAACGATGAGAGATGAAAGAAGGCTCGAGAGATTTGAGCGCAAACATGGATGGAGGAAGGAGAGGGAAAGAGCAATCAATTTAAGTATAAAAGAGCTCGGTAACTCAACCATGGTCAAGGCCTTAACTAGACATTAGTTGATTCCTTGGGTAGCTGAAACCTCGATAGCATATTGCTCCGAGTGGAAACTGGCAAAAAGATAAAAATTAAATAAGGCCGTTCCCGCTCGCCTCATTCAAGACAAGAAAAAGATGGCGGACTTATGAACAGTCGAGGTAACAGAATTAGATGATTTTCTGCATTTTATTATTTTTTTTAGTTGACCGGTCACCATCACCCATGTCTGAGCCTCCCCCGGTAATGCACAAATTGAATTTTCTTTTTGTTCGAATGCTCAAATTGATTACGCATGAGAAAATTGCAAAAGTAACGAAAGCCAGGCCCGCATAGTAACAAAAGACCAGCTGTCAATATTAAAAAATAAAAGAAAAGAAGATCTGACTTGAATTCTCGCCCACGTGACATGTAGTTTTGAGTACCAATTTGGGATGTAAATCAATTTCTTAACTCAATTTTAATGGAGAAATTATCTAATTGATCTTAAAAAATTTACTTTTACTAATTTAATCATAAATATCTACATAAATTCTTTTGCAATCCTTATGATTAATAGGGGCCGAAAATCTTTGATGTAGCGCCTAGTGATTATTAGTCGTCCTATGTTGATGGTGAGTGACATAATTTGTTCAACTTTATTCAAAATGACATGTTTTGCTTCTTTTTTTTTCATTTTCTCTTTTTCTATTATCTTTTCTATTTCTTAAAATATTCTTAAGTTGCTGTTCATCTTCTTCCCTGGAAGCCCTAGCTTTTTGTTGTTTTCAGAAGATGTTGCAGCCACCGCTGCTGCCACCGCCATCACAAACAACTCGACCACCACCGTCAAGATCAAACTTGGCCACCGCCACTGCGACCACCATCATACAGAAGCCGCCATCGCGTTTCTCTCTCTCTCTCTCTCTCTCTCTCTCTCTCTGTGGTCGACCTCCATTAATGGAGTTCGCCTCCTGAGATCGAGGTGCGACACCTCACTTAAGGTTGCGCGCATCACATATGAGATGGCGCAATGCAGATCTGAGGTCGCTCGAGTGCTTTCATTAATGGAGGTTGACGGGCACCGACAGATGAGGCTGATGATGAAGCACCGAATTAGCGCATTTAGGAAGGTAATGTTTTAGCTGGCGTAGGTCGTACATGCGTGCCAAATGATGCCGCGTCTCTCCTTCAAACCCTCTTCATCTTCACTACCCAATTCGCCTGTGGAGCAGGACCTAGATTCCCATCCACCGCCCTCGCTGGGAAAGTCTCTTCTACTCCTTGTTTGTAGGATGAGTTCACCTTGCGCTCAATGTATTTGCGACAATGCATCAACGACCTTGGAGGTGCAACGACTTTGCCAAGCGGGATGCCAGAATCGAGCCAGGCGGTCTCGGCCACCGTCAATCTCAGTCGAGAGTACACTCTCGCTCCTCAAACAAATTCTTATAACGAGATTCGCTCCGCGATTCACGTTCTTGAATGCGGACAGGGCAAGCAGGAAGTGCATTCTCAAGAGCAAGATTGCCGCGAGCATGAACTGATTTTGATGGCGGTGGTAGGTTGCGGCAAATAATTAATATGACTAGAAAGAGATTTGGATACTAATGTGCAGCATGCTGAGCCATTCGGATAACTACTACGTGCAAGTTTCTCTAAAAACCATGACTTAATCCAGCGTAGCATAGTATAATTTGATAAAATGATGGGTCAAATTAGCTTACGAACCCTTTTTTCCTCGTGTTCCAAAAATTACATCTTTGGCATAACGTTGCTAAAACCTGCTATGCTCCACTTCCTAAATCCTAGAAGAAAATGATAAAGTGACTGAACTCGAGATCTGATCCGAACAGGATAAGCTGGCTCTTGGGATCGAACTCCAGATTTTTTGGAATTGAGGGGCTCCAATAATGTGTATAATTTTTAATAAAGGGTGATGGAAAGAATTATATGATGAGTGTTATTATTTTTTTTTCCCAGTAAGTCAGATTTTGGTGATGGAAAACACAACATTGTTTTGCTGGAATTATTGATAATCAGATCTAGTACCAGTTATTCCATAATTTAGAACCTTAGCAAACCTTAGCAAAGAACCAAATCACGAGGAAGAAAGAGGAGACGGTTATAGACTATGGAGCTTATTAGGAATTAATAAAACACAAGTCAATTTCTCGAGTACATAAATTAGAAATGGATGATTTTCTGCAGTATTGCTGTTTTACACGACCAGTCATCATCGCCAATGTCCATGTCTCTATCCTTTCCTGCACCGCTGATTGACCGATATTGATGAGGTATACATCCTTCTGTCCTTTCCCACTGCAAATGGTCCTTTTCGTCCTTTTCCCAGCGCCAAGTGCTGGTCCTTATCGATCCTTTCATCCTTTCCTCCGCATTCAACGGACAAACATTGATTAGGTACCGGTGCTGAACCCACTCCCGGTGCAGGTCATTGAAACCATGTTAAAATGTAGAAGCAACATTAGAATTAAGCTACAGGAAAAAAATTTGAAAGTTTAAAGGTCAAAATGATATACATATCTAAATAGTTTTAAAAAGTAATATAGCCATGTTGTCGTTTTATATATTGAATATCAATTTTTTGTAATGTTTTTATTTATTGACATAAGAGACTAGGGTTAGCTTAGATCAGTTTATCCAATTAATGTTTTGACTGGTAGTTGAAAACTTTCACAGATTTGTTGATAGAAACCTCTAAAATCATCCATTTTAAGTGAAAAATGAAAAAAAAAAAAAAAAAAAAAAAACTCGGATCTTAAGGAAAAAGAAGTTATTTAAATTTTTTGCCAAACATAATTGTTATATTAGAAAGTCAAATTACTCCTAACTTTGTGTGTCTTGAATTTTTATCCAAAAACATTATGACTAATTAAAGTCATTAAGTACTTTCTCTCTGTGATTAAGTTGATTAAGACCCTTTTGCATTTACAAGTGTTGAAGCATTTAAAATAATGACCAAATAAAGTTAGCATTTTTTCTATAATCCAAGGATACAGACATCGAGACTATCTCAGCCTTTTGGCTAGGAAAAATGGCTCTATCTCAAAGCAGTTTACAAGTAGTTTGTGGGATTCAAATGGGCAACATCTTGTTCTTGAACTAGAAATTCCTAATGATCCAATCAATTGCACTATTTTTTTTGGTTAAGCATAGCATTTTTATTGTAAATAATGTGTATTTTGCATTATGTATTATTATTATAATTTTGCATTCAGAATAATTTCTTAAGAAAAGACAATCGCTAGTTAAATGATATGGTTTTGCTTCTTTTGATGATTGATTTGCATAAATTTGACAAGGATGGAAAATCCATTGCAATGTTCTTAAATAGAGACAACGCATATTTACAATATCTTAATGATTAGGGAGTAAGGATGAACAATTAGGTCAGTTCAACAGAAAATCGAATTAAAACTATCTTACTCAATCAATTTCAAGTATATTCACATTGAGACTAATTTGATTTCCTGGTACAAATTTGAGTTCAATTCCCTATTCTTGGCCTTGAACTAATTGGTTCTACTTAGGAAGACTAGTTCCCAACTAGAATGGTTTTTAATCTATTTCAAGGCTAATTATCAAGTAAAATCAATTTCAAGGCCGATCATCGGTTAGAACCAATTTTGAATTGATTCAAAACCAAACCCTACAAGTCTTTCAACGGAGAACTTTTGCAAAAAAAATAAGGTTGACCGTTCCAACATAAACATACATTATGGCGTCCTAATTGAGAACTTTTGAAAAAATATTGAATATAAAAGAATAATTTAATAAAAAATGAAATAGAGAAAAAAAATAGGCCAATTCCTAAGCCAGCCTTGGAACTCATTGATACGGTTCTAGGTTGGTTCTAGGTTGGTTCCAGGCAGTTCAAGCTGGTTCTAGGATCGACCAGTGAAATAAATGTGGCAATTTTACCCTTTTTGCAAGATAAAAAGTTCATCTCATTTACCACCCGCTAGGGTACAAGTTTCATGAAGAAATCGTAGTCCAATTCATTCTGGATCAAAAGACAAAATCGATTTACTTTTCCTATTCTCTACTTGCACAGTTTTTGAAACATTTTTGGTTAAATAGGCAAATGAACTACAAAAATTACGAAATTTAAATATGTTGTAGGGAAGACATGAAGAGATATTTCATGCAGAACACATTTCAAAAGAACCTCATACAAAATGATATAGTCCACGCATTGCAACTTACAAGATCCGAACACATCAGATTGCACAGTGGACCACGATTTCACCTACCTATTCTTGTTTATTTTCTCTAAATTTTTATATGTTGTACCTCAGGATGTCCTTTACAACTTTTGTTAAGAAACCGAAGTGAAATTTCGACAAAAAGGTTGCCTTACAGTCCATGCATTCATCAAGGGTCGGTCCCAAAATCTCCAGATCCAGTCTTTCCAAAGAATAACGATTTCACCCACTTATACTTGTTTTTTTCCCAAATTTGAGTATGTTATACTACAAGAAGTCCTTTACAACTTTCATTTAGAGGCCGAAGCCAAAATTCAACTAGAACATCACATACAAGTCACTAGAACATCCAAGGTCAAGCTTTTTCTGCCCTAAGTAACCGGTTCGGGGGAATCGGTTCCCAAACAGGTTCCGGTTCCCAAACAGGTTCGGTTCGGTTCGGTGCGGTGGTTCGGTTCGGTTCGGTTCCTAGAAAAAGACCGGGAGGCATTTTGGCCGAACCGGGCCGGACCCTCCTCGGTTCACCGGTGTGTGGTGGCCGCACGTGTGCCCTAGTTCTAGGTTGGTTCTAGGTTGGTTCCAGTGCAGTTCAAGCTGGTTCTATCAAAAATAAATGTGGCAATAAAAAAAAAGTTCATCTCAATTTTACTGACAGCTTTAATCTCTCCCCATCCCCCTACACTACAAGGGAAATTGCTGCTTTTCTAGTATCATTTTTTCATAGTTAAAGTTCAGTAGTGGTAAGTGAAGATGGACACACTGACGCGTAGTACAACATGGCCTTTGGTGTCAGATGGCAGTTGTCTTAGCCGCGACGTGAAGTCCTTTTTTACACTCTTTTTCCGTAGTTTATAATGATTTTTTTACTAGGACAGTGCAATAATTTTTCTTTTGAACATTGAAGCCTATCTTCTGAGGGGTCTAGCTCTTGGAATAAAGGGGCTCCATTGGTGAGTGTCATTTATAATAAAGGGTGACGGAAAGAAATGCACGACGGGTCTTAATGCCTTAGATTAATTTTTCTTTTCCGAGTAAGTCCAATTTTGGTTCTTGTCATGTCAACAATCTTCAAATTTTGGCGATGGAAACACAACAACTTTTCACCGGAACATTTGATTTTCTGCAAAGATCCAACAATTTAGAATCTTAGCTAAGATCCAAAACCATGATGAAAAAAGAGAAGATGGGTACAGACTATGGAGCTTGTTAGCCAAATCTTAGTTTAGGCCTTAACTAAAAATCAGTCAATTTATTGGGCATAAAAATGGATGATTATCTGCATTTTTGTTACTTTTGCTGGACTAGTCACCATCACCAATGTCATTTTCTCCGCCTAAATAGACAAACATTGAGTAGGTATCCATCCTTTCATTTTTTTTTCCACCGCTAATGCACTAGTCCTAATCCATCCTTCCGTTCTTTCCACCATCGGTAACGGACAAATGCCAATTAACCCGCTTCTTTCGCGGAGTCAATAAAATCATGTGAAAAATATAGAAGTGACATTATAATTAAGCTACAGTAAAAAATGAAGTTTAATTTTATTGTTTTATATACTGAATAGCAATTTTATATAATGTTTTGTTTATGGACGTAATAGAGTTGGGGTTAACCTAGATCCATATATCCAATTAATGTTTTGATTGTTAGTTGAAAGTAAGTACAATCTTTCAAATTTTCACAAAATTGTTGACAAAAAGCCCCTCGCATCATCCCTCTAAGTGGAAAAAAAAAAAAAAAAACTTGATTCATAAGGAAAATTTGAAGTTTTATAAATTTTATACCAACTATAATCCTTAGATTAGAATGTCAAATTGCTCATATATATTCTAACTATTTAAAAAGGTAACCATAATTTCTAACCAAAAAATGTAATAATTAAATAAAGATTATTAGTTGTAATAAGTAAAACCCCGAATTAGTCTACCCTTCAACTACCACATGTCATCCAGCTCAACAATTTGATAGTAAAATTAAATAGAAACTAACGAATGGTAAAATTACTATATGTGTAATTTGGGGTGAATTGTAATTTGGGGCTTTTGGTGGTAAAAAATTAACTTTGGGTAAAATTTTCACATGTATATCAATTTAGAGCTTTTTGTAGTAAAAAAATTAGTTTGTGATAGATTTGACATATGTGTATCAGTTTTGAGGTTTTTTGTGATATTAACCCTAAAAAAATTACCACATAAAGTAAGCATGTGTTTTTTTATAATGTAAGGATTGCGAACCTCATGACTGGTTAAGATTAGGCTTTTGGCTAGTGAAGGTGGTTTTAACCCAACATAATTTACACGTGGACTTCCTAAGATGGAAATCCTTACCACCCCAATTCTGTAGGTCAACTTATTGGGTTAAGTAAGCATTTTTTTTAATTGTAAATAATAAGCGTCTTATGCATTCTATGTTATTTTTAAAAATATGACAATGTTAACATATAATTATCATTGTTGATATTCAATAATTGCAAATTTAGAGATGTTAAATAAGTATAACCTTTTAAAGTAAAAAATAAGTGTATTATTCATTTTGCATAATTTCTTAAGAAAAGATGGTCTCTAGTTAAATGGTATGGTTTTGCTTCTTTTGGTGATTGATTTGCATAATATTGACAAGGATGAACTCCACTACAATTTTCTTGAATAGAGCCAATCACATATTCTCGATATTTTAATGATAATGAGTAGGGGAGAGCAACCGAGTCACTTCAACTCCAAAATCAAACTTAATTGGTCTTAACCAACTAATTTCAAGTTGATTTACACGAGAACCAATTCGGTGTTTGAGTAAAATTTGGGGATTGGCCTTAACCAAATTGCTTTCCAATTCTAGGCCTTGAACTGATGGGTTCTCCTTGGGAAGACTGGTTCCTGGCTAGAACTGTTTCGGGTAGAAGCGATTTTAAGGTCAATCATCAGGTAGAATCGGTTTTGAATAGCTCAAAACCAAACCCTACAAGTCTTTGAATTGAAAACTTTTGTAGAAATAATAAGGTTGAACATTTCAACATAAGTAGACTAATTTCCTAATTGAAAACTTTTGCAAAAATAATGAATACGATAGAGCAATCAAGTAAAAAAATTAAAAAGAAAAAGAAAAGAGAGAGGCTAATTCCTAGATCGACCCTAGAACTGGCTAATGTGGCTCCAAGCCATTATAGGGTCGACCACTTCAATTCATGATTTTAAAAATAGGAAATCGATTTTGACAAAGTAGATTCCAAATTTTTGTTTTGAAACATATCTATTGGGAAACATCACCCCTAATAAGAAGACGCGGATAGAAATATAAGTGAAATATATTGTGATCTTCTTTGAGAGCTACCCCTTTTTTGCAAGATAAAATGTTCAATTTTATTTTCACCGACAGCTTTAACCTCTCATATCATTGTTTCAAAGTCAAAGTTTGATACCAAGAAAGTGAAGATGGACACACTAATAAGTGTGACAGTAAGCCTTTTTACCAAGGGGTCTAACTCCAAATTTATAGGAATAAATGGGCTACAATAATGTAATCATTGTTTTAATTCGAGGGTGATAAAGAAAAATATGTGATGAGTCTTTATAACTGTGAATTACATATTCGTTTTGTGGCAAGCCAAATTTTGGTTCTTGACACGATGATCTTTAGATTTTGGTGATGGAAACACAACAACTTTTTTATGAAATATTTGATTATCAATGGCTGAGATTCAGAGATCCAACCATTTAGAACTTTAACAAAGAGACAAATCACAAGGAAGAAAGAGGGGATTGGTATAGAATTTTCCAGACATATAGGATATTTCCTAAGTCATCAAGAAACAATGAATCAAATTAAATCTTAATTTTTATTTATTTATGTCGTCATTTTTAGTCATCTCATTTTCAGTAATTTCTCAATTTTGTCAACACCATCTTTAGTCATTTCATCTTCAAAGGAAATACTTTAAATATTTCTAACACAGATAATGGAGCTCAGTGACTTATCCTTGGTTTAGGCCTCAGCTGAACACCGACAGGTTACTTCAGTGATGAAATGGATGATTTTTTGCATTATTATTCCTTTGCTTGGACAGTGACCACCGACAATTTCGAGTCTCCATCCTTTCCTTCACCACTGATGGACAAACATTGATTGTCCACGAGTACTTGCATCCTTTGGTCTTTTTTCAAAAAGTATCTTTATTAAAGGTGGACTTGAGAGGGAGATAGATGGGACACCTAGACTGCAAATGTCTATTCGAATTATCACATCTTCTTTTTATTAAGGGTCTATGGTTTGGGATCTATCCAGCACAAAAATCCAAAAAGTATCTTTATTTTAAGTTTTCTACAAAATTAGAAAACATACACGTTCCAGAAACTGTTTCAAAAGCTTTATATAAGGTGGACTTGAGAGTTTACAACAAACAGAGATTTCATTGAAGTTTCCCTTAGTCTTTGGCCTAATTTTCCATGGAAACTTTGGCCATCAATGGATAATTTTTTATTTCATTTTTGTACACCTTGAGATTGAACAGTCAAAATGTGATTTCTAGCACAACTTAAACTATCGTTTTGGGAACTTTTTGTGCACTGACCCGTGGGTTTGGTCAAATAATTTTTATTTATTTTTTTTCGTACGAATTATCACATCTTCCGAACCTGTTTTTATTAAGGGTGAGTATGGTCCGAATTGGATCGGTCCACCCCCTAATCCTAGGACTGATGGACAAACATTGATTGTCACGAGTACTTGCATCCTTTGGTCTTTTTCAAAAGTATTTTATTAAAGGTGGACTTGAGAGGGAGATAAATGGGACACCTAGACTCAAATGTCTATTGAGTTTATCTTCCGACCATTAAGGGTGAGTATGGTCCGAATTGGATCGGTCCACCCCCTAACCCTATGACTGATCCATACAGTGCCGATCCTCAATTTTTGAGACCAAGGACCAATCCTATTGAGTTTATGACCAAGGACTGGATCGACCCAATGGGTTTGGTCCGGTTCCAGGGTCAACCCAAGACTAATCGATAATTTTTTATTTCATTTTTTGTACTCATTAAAAAAGCGATTGATGATCGAACTGACGTAATGGGTTTGGTCCGGTAACCTATAATTTTTTATTTCATTTTTTGTACTCTTTAAAAAAGCAATTGAAAACCAAACTGACCCAATAGGTTCGGTTCAGTTTCAGGGTCAATCCAAGACCAACAAATAATTTTTTGTTTCATTCATTTTTTGTACTTCTTAAAATGGTAACCGAGAACCATACTGACCCAATGGGTTCAATAATGAGCGAGGTCAGTTAAGAAAGGCAAGCGATGAGGGTCAAGTGAAGTAAGCATCGAACATAATGAGTACCGAATGTCGAACGGGAAGTAACAAACCAAGCGAGCATCAAGCGGCACGCGTGACCCAAAGCGTGCGAGGCAAGTGTCAAGTCGTGAGCAAATTTCAATTTTGGCAAATTGAAGACTAAGAGAACAAATAAGACAGAAGAGAACGAATACTAGAGCATGATGTCATAAGGGGCTATTTATGCCTTTTTGGACGCTGTGAGAACTCTTCACAAAAACATTTTCTTCCTTCATAAATTATGGCTATTGATGCCATAAAAGACATTAAAAATCTAAATTATTAAAGAATAATGTAAAATTACTTGAATTTCTCACTAAAGAGTTGTTTAATATTATTGACACCGTTTATTTTAAGTTTTTCTTTATATAAAAAAAATTATAAGTAATATATCATATATATATTTGTCCGGGTTGGATCGATCCGAAACTCTCAGGACTAATGACTCACCCGCATAGTGTCGGTCCAAGAATTTTAGGACCAAGTACCGACTCAATCTCCCTGGAAACCGGACCAAGACCGACAGTGTTGGGTCGGTCCAGGGTCAGTTGAGTTGACCCTGGACTAATGCTCACCCCTAATGGCCACCAAAGAGGCTTTTTCAAGATTTTGGCCATTGCTGCTCTAATTTCGTCGAGCTTGCAGCCATTGCCACTTCAGCTTCCAAGCTTCATTGAGCTTCCTGGCCATGGGCAGTAGCTGCTCAAGTTTTGTCCTAAAGAGAAAGGTGAATATTATAAATTGATTAAAAAAAATTAGTATTAGCAAATTGACCAAAAAAAATAAAAGTTATCAATGATTCACCGAAGTTATAAAGGGAAAAAAACCGTTCTAGGTATCGGTTCTCAAGAAAAATAAGATAAATAACTAAGATTTGATATTATTAAGTTTTAATATAGGTGTTGTCTTGCCAAGAAATATCACATAAATTGGTATTTGTGTGGACTCATTGAAGATACGATAAGACAACTTCGTTCAATTTGATAATGCTGATCCACACAATACCGATCAACATTGAATATATCTTCTATTTCACTTAAAGTACCAATGAATAAAGAATCGGTTAACTATCACTATTTACAATAATATGAAAAAATATAGACTTTAATTTGTGCGATACATAGATATTTTGTTAGTGTTATAAGAATCTTTTTAAACGACTTTTACTTCAACTTCCACTTCCCTCCAACAATGACGCCACCCAAGTCCACACGCACATGTTCGGTACTAAAGGAGGACACTTCAATTTCTTGCTGGGAACCTCTTCAAGTCAAAGACGCGAAATATCTTATCCTCCCACGCAGTCACTAAATCTTGTCATGACGGAGAAATTTTCCAAGTATGCAAACCATTCAAGTTAGCTGAGAATTGAGGACATGGAAATGATATTGAAGAAGGCAGGCACCACACTTGATTCGACCACTTTGACATAAAACCAATCAAGTTCCTTTTGGAAATTGAATGTCCAAATAATGTCGGTGGATGCAATAGCGCATTTGGAAATCTATGTAGTTTATTGCATGTGGCGCGGATCACTTGTGCTCAATGGATGTGATCTATTACATTGTGTGGGTCCTATATTGAACCATTTGTTTCATCAATTGGAAGGCATTGATTTTGTATGTGATGGATCCATGTGCAAAAGTTATTGGAAATCTAATCCACAAATAGAAATAAGTACACTGAGAGTCTTAAACTTGTTGTAAAAGTGCAATTGAGTCTTTAAAATTTTCAAAAAAATGGAATCAAATCTTAAAATTTGTCACATTGGTGTAATCAAATCCCTCAATTCAGTCCATCTCATTTCACTAACGAAAAATACTGACTTGACTTTTTTTTCTATTATTTTCCTAAGAAAGTCCAACAAATGCCACATCAGGAAAAAAATTAAAAATCTTAAAAGAAAAAGTAATAATAAGATTTTTAAAAAATAAAATAAAATAGGATAAAGGAAAAAAGTACAAGCATTGAAACAAATGAAAAAGCCAATATATATATATATATATATATATATATATATATATATATATATATATATATATATATAGGCTTCAACTAGTGCGATTCATGGATACTTTGTTAGTGTTATAAGAATCTTTTTAAACAACTTCCACTTCCCTCCAACATCGACACTGCCCTAGTCCACACGCACATGTTTAGTACTAATAATGGAGGACACTTAATTTTATGCTGGGGACTTCTTAAAGTCAAAGAAATGACACATCTTTTACTCCCACGCGGTCATTAAATCTTGTCATGACCCAGAATTTTTCCAAGTATGCAAACCATTCTTCAAGTTAGTTGAGAATTGAAGACATGGAAATGATGGAGAGAAAGGCGGGCACCACAGCTGATTCAACAACTTTGACATAAAACCAATCAAGTTCTTCGTGGAAATTAAATGTTCAATAATAATGGTGGACGCAAAAGCGTATGTGGAAATCTATTTTGTTTATTGCGTGGTCCGTGGATCAATTGCACTCAATGGATGTGATATGTTACATTATGTAGTCACTTGTTTTATCAGTTGAAAGGCATTGATTTTACATGTTCCGAATCCATGTGAAAAGTAATTGGAAATCTAATCCATAAATAGGAATGAGTGCACTAAGAGTTTTGAATTTATTGCAAAAGTGCAATTAAGTCCTACACTTTCAAAAAATACAATCAAATCTTAAATTTTATTAAAAGTGCATTGATTTTGCAATTGATGTGATTTTTTTTCTATTACTTTCCTAGGAAAATGTAGTGTCCACCAAGCACCACATCATGAAAAAAAAATTCAAATTTTAAAAAGAAAAAAGAAAAACAAGATTATTTTTAAAAAAGAAAAAGAGGATAAAGGAAAAAGTACAAGCATTAAAACAAATAAAAAAGCTAGAAACTTTTGTGGAAAAAAAGAAGAAGAGAGAGAGGCAAGACCTTGCCTCACGAGTTTCTTCAAGCTTGACCATGACCACCAACTTTCAGGCTTCTCAAGATTTAGGCCATTGCTGCTCTAAGTTCATCAGCTTGCATCCATTGCCACTTCATCTTCCAGGCTTCTTTAAGCTCATAGCCCACAATTCGAGCTTGCGGCCATGGCTGCTCGAGATTGGTCTAGCTTCTGGCCATGGGTCGTAGCTGTGCTCAAATTTCGTTAAGCTCAGCCATGAGCACTCTAGCTTCCAAAATTCTTCAAGCTTGCAGTCACAGCCAATCCAGTTTCGTCGAGCTTAACCATGGCTGGGAAAGCTTCATCCAGCTCGATTATTGAGATAATTTTTTAAGCTAAACTGAAGATGAAGAACTTAATATTAATTCTACGTTGGTTTGATTTTTTTAGCTAAACGTAATTCATGTATTTCCTCCAATTTTCAGGGGGAAAAAAACATGATACTATTACTATGCCATTCTAATTCTCTGTCTTTCAATGCTTTCACTGCTTCTCGTGTTTGATTCAAGCACGCTCGATTATTACAAGAGTCGTAAGTTCCTTTTTTGCTTTTTGAATGATCAAAATCAAGAAGTTGGGTAACGTGTTGGGACTTTTTGATTGGCTGTGGAATTACTTCCTCCTCTGTCTTCTTGTCGTTGTTGTTCTTCTTTTTGTCAATTCAAAACGAATTAAATTCAACCATCATTTAAATTATTTATGCAATTGTATTCTATTATTAATTTTCATTCTTTAAATTTCCGTATTAGGGAATGTAACAGTGATCTTATCACGTCGAGTCTTTAAGAGAGTTTCTTTCTATTTATTTTATCCAATCATCTCATGTGAATATGAAAAATAACTTATGAGAAAGAGTTTGGCAATGATATGCAAAATAAAAATGAAAGCTTTATGAATATTAATTGTCTTAAATAGTTGTTGATGTTCAATTTTTATTTGTATTTTTCTTCACAATCAATTCATAAATTTGCTCGACAATGTGAAAAAGAAGTAGGTTTTCTAGAAAATTCTCTCTTCGAGAAAGCTAATAATGTACAGCGGAAAAATTTAAAAAGAAAATTTTAGTGCTTTTTAAATATGCTTTGTAATACCCACTTAAATTTTTTAAGAAAACATATATGTGATATTCTTAATTTTGGCAACTTCTTCGAGCATCGAAATAGAAAAAATAAAGAAAAAAAAGGAAAGTGAATAACTTTAGGTCCACCACTTTAAACTTTAGTGAGATGATTAAGGGCGATTTTATCTCTTTTTATCAAATGGGATGGATTTAGGCACATGGAAAGTTGAGAGGACATGATACCTCCATAATAACTTTTAAAGTTAATATGCTGAAAAACCCCAAACCGATACACATATAACAAATTTACCTTGAACTAATGTTTTGACCACACAAAACTCTAAATTGGTATATTTTTTTACAAATTTACCTCAAACTGAAATACTTTTGATAAATTTACCATTTGTTAGTTTTTATTAAATTTTATAACTAAGTTTCATGATACGTAACAGTTGACTAATATACCATTTTGTGATTTTACTCTTAATATATTATAGTTGTACAATTTTTGTGGTTTTTTGTAGTACTAATCCAATCTAACGGAGAAGATATTTATCACAAATGTACCATTTTATGATTTTTGGGTGTCAAACAAATTAGTTTGGGATAAATTTGTCACAAATATGCCAATTTGAGGTTTTTTTATGATCATTTGGAATACATTTGTCACATATATACTGGTTTAAAGTTTTTCAAGATCAAAAAAATTAGTTTTTAGTAAATTTGTCATATGTGTACTAATTTAAGGTTTTTCAAGGTATTAACTAGGGGTGAGCATGGTCCGGGTTGGGCCAGTCCACCCCCTAACCTTAGGACCAACTCGCACAGTGTTGGTCCTCAATTTTTGGAACCGAGGACCGACCCTATTGAGCTTAGGACTGAGGATCAGACCGACCCAATGGGTTCGGTATGGTTCTAGGGTCAACCCAAGACCAACTGATAATTTTTTGATTTCATTTTTTGTACTTTTTGAAAGGGCAACAAAAGACCGTACCGACCCAATGGGTTCAATGATGAGCAAGGCGAGTTAAAAAAGGCAAGTGGTGAGGGTTAAGTGGGCTGAGCGTCGAACAAAATAAACATCGAATGTCGAGCGGGGAGCAACAAGCCAAGCGAGCATCGAGTGGCAAGAGGCACTAGTGACCTAAAGCGAGCAAGGCGAGTGTCGAGTGGCGAGTGAAGAAGTTGTTTTTTTCGATTTTAGCAAATTGAAGACTAAGAGGAAAAATAAGACAGAAAAGAAGAATACTAGAGGAGGATACCACAAGGTATCTTTTTGGACCTGTGAGGACTCCTCACAAAAACATTTTTCTACTTCGTAAATTATGACTATTGATGCCGTAAAAGACATTAAAAACCTAAGTTATTAAAAAAACAATGTAAAATTACTTGAACTCCTCACTAAAGAACTGTTTAATGTTGTTGACGTCATTTATTTTAAGGTTTTCTCTATATATAAAAAATTATAAATAATATTATATATATAGTCAGGGTTGGTCCAAGTTGGACCGACCTGGAACTCTCAGGACCGAGACCAATTCGCACAGTGCTGGTCCATGAATTCTAGGATCAAGGACCAACCTAGTTTCCCTGGGAACTGAACCAGGACCGGTAGGGTTGGGCCAGTCCAAGGTCAATCCAGGGTCAACCTGTGGCATCCCAGAAATTCAAAGCCAAGCCATAAGGTGTGTTAAAGCCTTTGATTAGGTGATAGAATTTCCATGGCTTATGCTTTAGCCAATTAGTCTTTTAATTTGATGATTTGTGCTTGTGACTGTGGAAATTTAAATTTAATAGATTAATAATCTATGCTTGGCCATTTTAAATTTCAATGAACAAAAATATCCCAAGACTTTGGCCGAGACGAAAATTGGAATTTAAAAATATTTATAGAAGAATTTCAAAAAAGAAGAAGAAGAGAGGTCAGAATTTGATTGGGCCTTAAGCCCAAGAGTGGAACCTTAATGGGCCAAGTTGGCCGGCCCATTAAAGCCCACAAGGGGGCTGTCGACCAGCCCAAGGAGGAGTGGCCGGATGGCCCAAGCCCAAGCCCAACTCCAAGGCCCATCTTGCATGGATCAAGACAAGTGGCAAGGAGAAGGCCATGCATTGGCCATTGGTTGAGGCAAATCAATCATTACTAATGATGAGCTTTAGGGGAAATAAAAGGGGAGAAGAGAGAGAAGGTGGCTGGTTTTGCTTGATTCGGCCGAGAGAGAGGGAGAGAGAGAGAGAGAAATCACGAGAGAGAGGGAGAGACCGAGAGGGAGAGGAGGCGGAGCCGAGGAGGAGCCGCCGTTGCGTGTCCCGCCGTCCGTTCGCCGTATACGCCACCGTACGCCGTCGTTTGTTCATCCTAGAGGCAAGTGGAGTCCTCTAACTTCTCTTGCATGTGTGTATATGGTTTGCATGTTCGATTTTGGGTGTTTTTAGTGAGAAAAACCGAGGTAAGGGTGGTTTGTTCTTAAGTCGTGTGACTGTTCTTGCTCGGGTTGTGTGAGTCAGTAACTTGTTTGAGCTTGCATGTGTGTTTGGAGTCCTATTTTGGCTTCGATATCTTCATTAAAGTTGTAGCTAACATTTTTTACTATAACATACTGAAATTTCGTGAAAAATAATGGATATTTGAGGGGTTAAAGTCTTGTTATACGGAGACCCCAGATCTGTGAAGTTTTCACTGACCTCTTGTTGGATTCTTGGTTGCATGTTGGTTTATGATGAAAATCTGACTTCGATGTCTTCATGAAAGTTGTAGGTAACATCTTAAAATACAACATACTCAAATTTGAAGATAAATGAACAAGTATAGCCTAGTAAATCGGCTAGATCTTGGAGACGATGATTCTGGTGATGTGTTCCGAGACACCCGAGACTTCATGGACTTAAATGGTGCCCATAATTTGGTTATTTGACCTAGATCTCTTCATGAAACTTGTAAAGGACACATTTATACATAACATATCCAAATTTCAGAGGAAACGAAAGAGAATAGATGGATGAAATCTTAATATTTCGGAGATGTGTATTCTGGACGATGCGGTAGTGGTTCCAGAAGCTTCGTGAGGTCGTGTAAAATAATCTAAAAATAATCTAAAAATAATCTGGCTTGGAGTTCTTCATGAAAGTTGTGCGAAAATGTCTTGGCTATCACTCTGTAAAATGTCGTAATTTTTGGAGGCCATATGGATATTTTAATCGAATTTATTCAGAAACTGTGCATTCTGGTTGTTATCCGAATATTATGTGCTATTTAGTGGAACTTGTGAAATTGTGTGAAATTCAAGTTGGCCATGAATTTTGCATGCAATTGTCATTCTATTGGTTTGATTAATGATTGTTTGAATTTTATGATTTTGGGAAAATCATAGATATTGAATTTAATATTTATTTATGGAAATAAATAAATAAGATAATAAAAATATGATAATAATAATAAAATAATAATAAAATAATAATAAAATAAAAAGGGATTATTTTATTTGCCATAAATTCCATTGAATTTATTTATGCATTGTTACATGTATAATAAGACATTGGTGTATGTATGATCATGAATTGTGATGCATGTGTGAATCATATGCCATGTAATAATGAGATCAAAAGAATGATAAATGTGGATAATGATAAATGAGTAAGTGGTTGTGGTGGAGGATGAGGCCGGAATGTACAGAGATGCATTGCCGGAATTCCCTGGGAGATTCAGGATGCCTGGAATGTGGGGGGCCGGAAGCCTTGTCGGAGGTCTTTGCTCGAAAGGAATGCCTCGCGATGCCAGGATTGGGGTGCGAGATGCCTGGCTAGAAGGGAAAAGGCCGGAAGCCCTGTTGGAGGTTTCTGCCCGAAGGGAATGCCTCGTGATGCTAGTTGAGATGCGGGATGCCCGGAATGTGGGGGGCCGGAAGCCCGGTGGCCATGGGATGGTTGGAATGCTGGGAACCCTATCGGAGGTCTTTGCCCGAAGGGATGATGATGATATGTGATGTGATATGATGATCACCTATGATATCATATGCATGATGATATGCATGATGATGATGATGATGATGATATGTGATGTGATATGATGATCACCTATGATATGATATGCATGATGATGATGATGATATGTGATGTGATATGATGATCACCTATGATATGATATGCATGATGATGATGATGATGATGATGATGATGATGATGATATGTGATGTGATATGATGATCACCTATGATATGATATGCATGATGATGATGATGATGATGATGATGATGATGATGATGATGATGATATGCGATGTGATATGATGATCACCTATGATATGATATGCATGATGATATGCATGATGATGATGATATGTGATGTGATATGATGATCACCCATGATATGATATGCATGATGATATGCAATGGTGATGATAATGATAATGATATATGATATGGCATGTGTATTGTGATGATGTCATGATGATGATGACATGTATGATACAATGATGATACACATGAATGTGTTATGAGTTGATATGATGATGCATGATAGTATGCGCATGATTTCAAGGTAAGTAATGCTTGCAACGTATGATGATATGCATGGTGCATTGAGTTGTTATTGGATTTCCCTATCTGCTGAGTGGTTGTACTCACCCCTTTTGGAGATAACATTTCAGATTAGCTAGTATGCCGCTTCCTGCCGTTTCGCGGGGGGTGTTTTATGGTCTACCATCCGATGTAGAGGTCGAGTGTGCTGAGATAGATTGTCCCTCTATTCCCAGACTGACTTTTATTTGAGTACGCTGTCTAGTGATGTACGACATAGGCCTGGCTGGGGGCCCTGTCATTCAGGAGTTCATTTCTGTGCACGTTCGTCGGGATGGAGCTATGCGAGGGATGTTGCCGCCGCCACCGCCTGATGCACCGGGTTGGGTGTGAGACCCGCGCGCGATGAGTAGGAGCTGGATCTTTTGATGTAGATAGTCGACACTTTCGATGGGGGTTTGTGCTCGTATGATGTTGAGGGTCGAGGGTTTCTTTTTGAGATTTTAGGCAGGACATGGCAGAGTCCTAGCTTTTCTTGTTTTGTATCGACCCGAGAAAAAGGAAGTCCCATCCTAAAAGAATATGTAAATAATGTGTCAATGTTTGTTTATAAAATCCTGATGTTTAGCTGGTGTGTATTGGTATCATGGATTGGTAGGGGGATAGATGGTGATGTTTAATTTGCTTCCGCTATGAGTCGCGCTGGGAGCGCTTTTAAAAAAAAAAAAAAAAAATTTGTGATTAACGACGCTTGTTCTAAGTACTTCAATAGGAAAATGTAATAAAGTGTAACATAAGAGCTTGTGGCGATCGCCGAAGGGTTCGGGGTGCTACACAACCCTAGACCGATGCTCACCCCTAGTTTTTAGTCACTCTTTCATTATCGACCCTTATATGAGTTGACGACGTCAGGCATAGGAGAGAAGAAGATACATGCAATTTAGTCATCAATTTTTTGTTTTCTGACAAGAGGTGATGGATCCTTAACTTAGCCCTCCACGATTTTTCTAAATTAACAAAAGTTGCAAAATTATTACTTTTCTCACTATATACCATGAAGATTCCAAAGGGAACTGTCTGTCCACGTAATTATTCTCGACTCTTGGCGGTATTTGTTAGTTTCAAAAGTTATAATCAGCACCCCAAACTATACAATAAGTTGCATAATCTGTAAGTAATTAATCTTAACCTATCAAAATTTGTGCTCTTAGACCATACATAATGTAATCTAAAGTCTTAGCCACGTGCAAAAGGGATAAAAGAAAACAAAGTGGAAACTCAAGCTAAAAACAAACTATAATACGAGGTAGATGCCACTGATGAATTGAGCTTGGGATCTTTCCATGAATATCTTAAAAAAGATGGCTACATCACCACTTTGAAAAATGAATGCTTTTATTCAAATGTGCTGGATAAGTGAATCATGCTAAGAATAATGCATCTGGAGATGATTGACAAAGTGATGCGATTGTCTGCTTATTCACATCACTTTTATAAATCAATTCTTTTAGTTGTCAATATATATATATGCTCGATAATATTCAAACAATATGTGCGTAATAAATTATAAACTTTTACCTTGACTGGTGCTTGGCTAGACACTAGTGTACTCTAAACTCCAGACTGAGAAGACATTACAATTTGAAAAATAGGAGTACTTGAAGAAGATGAGTTATTTCAACTCAGACGGTTGTAAAAATAAGAAGAATAGAAAAGATCAGCTTCACCTTTGACCATAACCAATTAACCATGACTTAAGAAACTCCATCACACGCTTGAGCGAATGAAGTTCCTTGTTGCCATCCAGAACCAAATTTTGAAGAAACAAAACGGTTTTGTAACTGGATGAACCCAGTCCACATGAACCGAAATGATCTTGCTCTTTGTATTATGTCATTTTCACTTGAGACCCAAATGACGCATGTTGAACTTAAATATTGCCCTTATACCACTCTATCTAATTATGTTAATAGCGTGGAGTTTTTAACATGTGGAAATAGAGTTTTGCCATGAAGGAAGGACATTAAATTAGAGGATCAAAATTGACAAGCGCAAATTATCATTTTACCCGTGTAGTTAAGAAATGTATGAATTTAAGATTTTGTAGTGATTAATGGGTAAACATACGCAAGAATCTTCTATTTTCATCAAAGTCCGGGCTGCTGGAGTTTAACTATTGCTGGAAAATAGCACAATTAGTCTAAAACCTATTATATAGAATATAGCAAAGCCCTAAACTTTTTAATTAAATAAATTTTGTCCTAACACTTTGAGGAAAAGTGTAATCAAGTCCTCTCAACCAAAGTTTTGTTTAATTTATCTCACGTGACAAATCATAGCTTACATAAAATGGTGATGGTGTGATGTGGACTAAAATTACATGAAACGGCGTTGTTTGTTCTTAGATAGATGGCATTGGTGCTTGGTCGAACGGCTAAAGCCCCAAGTCACTAAATCTTTAGCTCAAACGTTCGACTTAAACAAAAGGGTTGATGGGATACAGCAGCGAGTAGAAGCAAGCCCCAACACCTCTACCAACAAGTGACATGACCCATATGAAACAAGACCATTACACGAGTATGCCAAAACAAACTCACCTCAACAGAGGCACAAAACAAAACAGAAGCGATTTCAATTGCAAAAATGAAAATTGCCTACGAACCCCATTTTTTCCCATAAATAAACAACTTGGCTTATCATTAATCTATTGGTTTATTTCCACATTGTAGCAAAAATATTTTGAGTGTGATGCTGCTTATGCTAAGCTATGTAGGGATTATCAATGCTTTCAACTTTTTAGCTTTTTCTATAAAGCGTCTTTATTTAAGGTGGACTCGAGGAGGAGCTAGATGGGACACCTCACTATCGAATGTCTATTCACGTTATTGCATTTTTGGCCTGAAAATTACATAGCTTTTTTTCTAGTGGCAAAGCTCTATCCGACAAAAGAACAAGTGTGGACCCTATTTTTGCATGAATGATTCAATCCTTGAACTTTTGTTTTAATGCATGGCCGCTATTTTGGAAATAATAATTTTAATAAAAATGTCATAGAAAATGAAAGTATAGACTAAGAGCTCTAAATGTTTTACCTTTATGCATTGAGTTATGTAAGGAAGAAGTATTTATCAAGTCCACATCTTTCTGTTCACTTGAATGCTTTTTTGCAGGCCCTACCCTTTGATTCAACTGCTTACTCGGTAAGTGTTCCTTTTTATCATACAGAGATTTAATTAAGTCATAAATTGAAAATGTTCCATTTTCTTTTCTAATGCAATAATCAATTGGAAACTTCTCTCTTTATTGACTTTAAATTTCAGAATAACATAAAAGTCCAAATTAGAATTTAAGAAAAACACTGAATAAAATCTAAAATGGTCATGTGATGCATTTACATACATATAAAGAGCAATTTCTGATAATCTTCTGCAAACTGACATATTAGACTTGGGCTAACTCAAACCTTTATTTCTAATTAATGTTGACCATTAGTTGAGAACAAGCCTCAACTTTTCATGTATTATCTTTCAAGTTTTCATAGATTTGTTGACCAAAAGTCCCTCAAACCATCCCTTTAAATGAGGGAAAAAAAACTCAGTTCATAACGAACATTTGAAATTGTTTTATTTTCTCCTCAACCATAATGGTTAGTTAGAATGTCTCCAAAATCCATATTTTTTTATGACCATTTAAAAGTTTAGGACTAATTTCTAACAAAAAAGAAGAAGATATTCTCATGTTCTCATCCTTTAACAGCATTCTTCCATATTTAGGAATTGCGGAATTTTTTTTATAGATAAAGTCACATAATTTTGTTGACCAGATCAACCTGATTGAAAATTTTCATGCAAGTATTTGAAGTCCTCACGGTATGGATTAATGTGGTTCTCAATAAGACCCTCCTAGCATGCACGCAAAGCCTTGGCCCATTTCGATTTTGAAGGTCAAGTCCGAAAGCCCCTTTGAAGCCCGGCCCCTCCTTCCAACCGTAATGGCAAGGACTTGGGCGTGATTCCTTGGATCACCTTAAGCAAAAGTTCGAATCAAGACATTTGTGGAAGGTGGGGATGCCGAGATTGACAAAGAAAAGGGACAAGTTTCATGCAATTGAAAAAGGGAAAGAATGAATCAAGCCACAATTAGACAGAGCCTGTGATTCATGACCGGGACGGGGCCTAATGCATGATTGAGACATGCCCTAGTCTGATGCTAGCATGCATGCGACCTTCTTCGCAATTGGGCTTAACTTGATCCATAAGCAGAACTTTCTTTACTCCCCTCTCCCCTGTATGATTTGTTACCACACTTTTCTGGTCCTCATATCTCAATTACCTTTTCTCACATCATCATGCGACTAGTCCATATAGCTATTTTTTTAATATACTAAAATGCCCTTGCAGGGGAGTGAAATTGAATGATGTGGTGCAGTAATTTTGCAGCTCCATGTCAGTCTAGCCTAATCTCATTTGATAAAACGTTGGCACCATGCCGATATTCAATTGACTTCATGCACATATTGAGTGGCCTTTGGAATGTACACAATTTAATAGAATTGCATGCTTAGTTTAATTAGTGATTGCATTTTTGTACAATTGTACGCCATCATAATATCTTCGAAGCACTTCGATTTAATAATATTAGGCGAAAAAAGCATTCCCCTTTATTCCCCTTTATATTTAAAAACTATGAGATGAATATGATCAATGGAGTAAGGCTCCGTGAATTCCCACCACCCTTTCAATAGCGAAATAATGCCATTATTACTTATTTATAGTTCTATAGTCTAGGTTAAACTGCCTTGAACGTTGAGAAACACCGAACTTTAGTGATCCTTTCCACATTTTCTCAATAGACTCTTTGGAATTGATTCTCTATCATAAAAAATTAAAAGCTACAAGTCCAGGGTGATAACTCATCGCAGTCAAACCGAACCGCAGAATAGTAATGTTCAAAGGATGTTGTGGAAACCTGAACCATGACACAATTCACTTCATCTCAATTGGTTTAGGACAAAGATGGACTGTTCGGTGACCAAAGAAAGACGCTTGACAATGTTCCCCCCGAAGGAAGTGAAACTTGGTCTAAAATTCCTGAAAAATAGCTTTTTATAGTTATATCGGTAACAATCTGACAATATGAAGTTGGGATCGCTCTATTGCTGTCATAAAAATCTGTAAAAAAAAGTGGAATTAAGTCATTCGTAATGATGAACTAAATTGAATTGTGACCAAAATTCAACATGACCTTTTCAAATTTATTTTATGATGGTTGAGATTGACTAAGCATCAAGTAAGTTTTTATGTGGTGCCCATTTAACTAAAATTATTTGGAATTTGTGGGGCGGTCCCGAGGGGGGGGGGTAAAAAAAAAATTTAGTATTCAATCAATGATTTAGATTTGCATGTGTAGTATTGGCAAGTTTATGGTGAATTAGTATATATTTCATGGATGAGTTCCAGCGATTAAATCTTTTTGTATCGTTCAACTTTAGTGTAAGAACTATTATAAAACTATTTTCTTAAAATGCTCAAGCATCAATAGCTAAGATAACAAAGGATTACATACAAGTACATAGGAGTCCTTGTACATTATATTATACCTTTTCATTTGTTGGGCAAAGTAAGTATCCCGTGGCATTTTTGGTCAGATTATATCCAGACTTATAAATGGACTAAAGGACATAACCATGAAAGTAGGGACGGTAGATGGGCCACTACAACTTGGGCCAAGTACGGCCCGGCCCAGTACCTAACCAATAAACAATCAACACAAAACCTTCCTTAAGAAACCGCGCCCCCTCACAGTGATTTAAAAAATAAATTCAACAACACGTCAATATCAAAACTTTTTACGTGTGATAGCCCCAGTGGTAAAAATTTGGCACTTAATGAAATTAAGCTTTTAGATAACTCTAATTAGAGTTGTCTTAAAATATTCAATTATCTCATTGAAAACGGTTACTTATGGGGTGCATGATAACCAAAATTTATGTTCTAGAAACAATTTTTCTATTTTAGACCTATTTTTGGAATAGAAATCAGAAATAAAAATTCTTATCATCATTTGTCAATCGGTTCTTCATCCGTTGCTACCGACCACCGTCCGTCGGTCACTTGCTGCCGCTGGTCGTCGGCCGACGGCCAGTAACTGGCGGACGATCGCCAACCGCCGCCTGGCCGCCGTTTGAAAGGAAGAAATTTTGTTTCGTTATCAAACAAATTTCTATTTTAAAGTAGAAATTATCAAATAGTTATTTTTGCTTAGAAACTCTTTTAGAAATAGAAATAGAAAAATCTATTTCTGTTCTAGAAACTATTTCTGGAACAAAATGGTTGTCATGCGCGCCCTTAGTTAATTCAGTAGAATATATCATTAATGGTAATTAGAATCTTGCCAACTATATGATTAAGACCTACCCATTATGGTTGTGATTCTTCGTTTGGAAAGAAATTATAGATATTTAGTGATTGTCAAACAACTTCTCATTTCTATATTAGCATTTAAGATTGTTAACACTTAAAAATCAGTTCTTAAATTCTCAGCACTGATTTCTCAATGTTGACCAATAGACCTTTTTTTTTTTATTTTTTTTGGTCGAAGACAAATAGACCTGAATGCACATTAACCGGTACATTCATGTAGATTTGAAGAAGGCTTCTCAATAGAGTGGTGGGCATAGCCTTCAATTTGAGATTACTTTGAATTGGAGACATAACCTGGTAAAGGAATTTGTCATGTACAACTGAGCACTTACCCATGCAACTTTCTCTAAATGTTAATATTCTATATTATTCAACCATAAAATGGTATAAATATATTGTTGATAGGCTAAAAGACAAGGAATGCAAAAAGCTAACGAGCAAAAAGCTAACGAATAAACTACTTTCTTGATAAGGTTAAATTATCTTCTCGAGCTTCAGAATGATTCAATATTTCGATCTCATTGGATTTCTTCGCTAATTGAGACCCTATCCAATGGGTTACCTGAAGTATGATTTAGTATTTTCCCTTGATTGGGGTGCTAGAAATATGGACTTGACTAATATGCAAATTTAACAAAAAAATAGAGTGTATGTCTGATTTTCATGTTTGTAACCCCCATGGAGCAGAACATGGCTTCTTTTACTCCACATTTATTTTGGAGTATCAAGGAGGACAAAAGCAGAGGCCTAACTACTTAGAAGCCTGTGCCATGGCCTATTAAATTTCAGATATTTTATTTATATATTCAATTTTTCATTTAATTGATATTATAAAAAGAGCACACACTTTGTGTATGAAGAGATATAGTGAGAAAAATCAAAATGTTATAGACCGAATAATAATCAAATAAAGATACCGGTGAATTTCTTGGGTGTGGACCAACAAAAAAATATAAAAATCCTTGGGTGTGGACAATAGACCTCAGTAGTCTAACCTTAGTTAAGACCCTAACTAAACACCGGTCAATTCCTTCAGAAGCTACAGCTTGTTATTGCTACAAGTCCAAACTATCCAATTTATATAAAAGATCACTGTCAGCCGCCTTAGCCAAGATAAGAATGGCGACTTTTAGACAATCGCGTATTAGGAAAATTAAAATAAAAAGAGTCGGTCAACTTGCTTAGTTATATTGTCATTCAGTTGCTTTCATGCTAACGTGGATGGATGATTTTTTATATTGAAGGAGGCATCAAGTTAAAAGTGAAGGTTAGTGTACTTCATTAAGTTAGAAAAATGATTACGTTTTTTTTTTCTTTTCTTTCAAATATGATTATATTTACAGAGGCTATTTCAAACTAACTCGATCATATAGATACCGAGTTGCAAAGAAGCACTCATTCCATGACTTGGTGGCACGGTGCATGAGTCTTAGGAAATTTCTCCTCAATACTTTATAGTAACATGAAAGTATTTCAGAAAAGTTTTGATGATCGAATGGTTAACTTCTAACTATGTGGAAGTACTCTCGAAGAAACTCCTAAAAGTAAGAAGGGTTGTTGGCACCTGAATTTTAGTTGACAAATTAAACATCGGTTTAAATGAATAAAAAATGAAGAATTAAAATAGAAAATAGGAAGGTACAAGAAAAATAGATATTAAATAAATTGACAAAATGAAAAACAAGAAGAAGAGAGACCAATTTGGATCCAATACATCAGCCCAAGTTCGTGTCTTCAGCCCGCTAGACGATTAGCAGACTCAATTCCTCTCTTAAGCCCATCAAACATGAACCCGTTTTCCCCGACCCGAGTTTCGCGGGAGGCGATCTCCGCCGCGTCGCCGTCCCTTCTTCCGACCTTCGGACGGTGATGTCCGGGATTCTCCCGTGGTGGAGCTCTCTGCATCGCGCCTTCAGCCCCGTCGTTGTAACTTCGATTCGTTTCGCGTCGCATCTGAACATCTCTGTTCGGCGATTTTCCATCTTTGGATTTCCATCGTCGCCAAGCGTCATCATCGCAAAATCCTCGGAATCCTTCACTGATCTTCTTTCGTTTGCAGTTCAGTGGATTCGAGCAATCGACGAAGCAAATAGTTTCGGGATTAGGAGCCTGAGAAGCTTGCGAGAAGTTCCGAAGCGATGGCTGTAGCAGAAATATCGTGTCGTCCTCCGATCCTCAGTTGTGCCGATCTCGTCATAGCGCCGACACTCCGTCGCTGGGTTTTCTCCGTTGATGCATCCTCGTCGCCATTTGTTCTGATTGAGAAGTTTTAATCTCTGCTCGACGAAACGCCACAGAGAGAGAGAGAGAGAGAGAGAGAGAGAGAGAGAGAGAGAGATCCGACACGTTTTCAGTTCGGCATTCGTTGTTCCAGCTCTAGATTTTGCCATGGTCTGTCCTGCTTTGCGGTCGGTCTGCGTGCTTTTTCAAGAGAAGGTAATTAGTCTCTTGAACTGCACCATCACGCTTGCGAACCTTCTTCTTCCTTCGGCTTTGTGCCGTGTTCAGTCAAATAGATAATGCACGTTACTGGGAAAACGATGATCGAAGGATACATGAGGATGTGAGAGGCGGTAAGTCTCTGGATGTGTTAGTTACATGCCGTGCAGGGATGATTTCTCTTGGAACGCGGCAATTTCTTGTTTTGCCAATGAAATGAGGAAACGTTAGTTTCTGGGAAGAATGCATTTGCTTGAAATTCCAGGGACGAACACATGAAGTAGGAATTGGACAGAAGAGTCACTGGTCCATCAGCTTATAAGGAGTGGCAATTGCACACCGACTTAACTGAAAAATAGCTATTAATGGACAGCCACTTCTCAAAAAATTTGCTTTTGATTGCTGGTTAATTAAGACCGATGACTTTCATGAGCCTCTTAATTTGATTAAAGTTACTGAACTAGCGAACTAGCATATTGAAGAGTATGAAGAAGGGAGGGCTACTACTTGGAGGAGTCTCCTGCTCGACAACAACTCCATCTTCTCTCCGGCAAGGACGAGGATGAGGAGGAGCCATGATGTTGAAGGTTTTATGGAAAGGACTAAGAAAAAAAACAACAGGCTTCGAGGAGCTGCAAATGCATTCGCATGAGTTTTCAAGTGAAGCATGCACTGCTTGCCTCTTTCTCTTGAAAAGTTGATTTTCTTTTTACTCCAGATTTTCTGCTTCCACAACATCTTTCACTTTATTTCATCCTTGAACACTTTCAAATGGATAGATTTATCCTTGGATTTCCACGACCTCAAATCAATACCATCTTGCTCCTTGCCCTCCAATTTTTCCTTGGATTTATCATTTCACTTAAGCAATTTCATATCTTGGTTGTTCCAACATGAACATGTGCAAACAATTCTAAGTGAATTTATCAAGCAACATGTTCTGGAAAAGCAAAGAGCAACTCTTAGGTATTTCAACATGTTGACACCTAGATTTTGACGGTCCGTTTAGTCATTTATCGCAATTAAAAAATTAGGGTTTAATTTTATCAATAATTAATTAATTGCATAACATTTAGTTATAGGTGCATTTATTTTTTATTTGCATTTACTTTGGACCGGTGGTGGATGGGTTGAATTAGTGATTTTGGGTTTTAAATTAATTAGTTGGATTAAGCCCACAAAGCGAGTAGGTTGGCCCAAGCCCATGTTTTTTTTATTGAAAATTATCTCGTGGAAAATTGAGATTTGATGCAATATTACGGTAGTTTTTGACGTTTAAAAAATCATATTGCAATCTTATCTTTGGTCTTTTTGTGATAAAATCATTGGGAATATTAAGGAGGATAATGAATATTCTAAAATATTTTGTTGTGGATGGATATCTCAAAAGATTTTAGAATTGGATAATGGAGTTTTATCTAAAGTGAATTATTTGAAAAATCTTCACAAAAAAATTCCAATTTATCTATCGCTGAGTCAGCATATAAAATATTCAATGGTCGAAAGCGAGTCGAGCTTGGAAGGTTTTAATAGATGATTTCAATGGCCGAGTGAGTCGGCAAGATACACGATAATCTCGAAAGATGATCTTCAACGATTGAGTTGTTATGCAAATTTTCGTAGGTTGAGCAGACTAAGTTTTCACTCTATAAATGGGGTGGCTTTCTCTTTGTCCGGGGGAGCTTCTTTTAAAAAAAAATTCAGAAAAAGTGAAAGGGGAGAGAAGCCATCCGTGGAGGTTAAAAGAAAAGGAAAAGTCAGAACGTGAGAGAGAGAGAGAGAGGAGAAAAGGTAAAGTAAAAAGGCTGATTTGACTCATATTGTTCATCTTCCTCGCTGTTCCTCTCCCTGCCCGATTCGCCGCGCCTCCAGTCACAGATTCCACGCCGGCCACCGCATCGGTGTTTCCTCCGCCAGCCCGTCGTCGTTCGTCCACGAAGCTGCCCCGCCTCTGCACCAGCGCCGTCGCAGCAGCTCACCCGTTCGTCGCTACTGGTCGCCGCACCAGAACCGCCTCGCTCCGAAGCCCACTGCATCTCCGCACGAGCACCACCGCGATCTGCGAACCCAACGCCAGCAGTCCGACGATCGGTCTCAGACGGCCCGGCACTCGTCGCGCCTCAGCCAGCGCGACTCCGCCTCTGCAGCAACCGACGCCGCCGCGCCTCTGCACCCGCGAGCTCACCCCGACGCCACTGCTCACCACCATCGTTGCGACCCGCGACCCTGCTGCTTGCCAATCTCCTTGTTCTCGCCGTGCTCGACGCCGTGGCCCCCCAAAGACAGCAGGTCCCGATTCGTACGCGACCCACTTCTGCAAATCGCTCTCCGCCGGTCTCTGCCTCGACATCTGCTCGCTGCTCCGCGCACCAGCACCCGCGAGCATCGCTGTGCAGCAGCCTGCGACCCGCAACGCCCGCGAGCCCTCTCGCTGCTCGACCCGACGCCCGTGCCTGCACCTCCCGCGCCACCTTGCCGTCACTGACCTGCAGTACCCGACGCCGGCCACCGTCCGTCCGGCGCCCATCAACGCTGCAGCAAGCCCCTCTTTCTTTAGGTGGTTTAGCTTTTTCTTTTATTTATTTTGTTCTATTTTATCTCATTTTTACTTTATATATTTAAGTTGTAATATTTGATGTTAATAGTTGTGAATTTAGTATGCATTATCCGCAGGGATTTTGTCTAGAATTATTATAATTATTAATTTGATCCAAGAGACATTGGATCATTTTTTTTATTATTTTAATTGTTGGGCTTTCTGAGTGAAATTTTAATTGTTAAATCACAATGATTATTTAATTTGGTCCGTAAGACTTCGGATCATATTTGTAATTATTTTGATCTCTCTGCTGTGATAACTATGGTTAGAATAACCGTTAATTTGACCTGTGAGATAACAGATTATTTTTCGATTATTTTAATCATTTCTTGCTTGATTTTGTTGATAGTTTAGATTTAATAATTACTTATCTCTTAAAAAAAAATTAAAAAAATCATAAGATAAAAAAAAAATCAAAATTCTGCATGAGTATATAGAAATCAAGCATGTAGGTTTAACAAATTAGGATTTTCTTAGGATTGCATTTTTAAGATTGCATTTTTAGGAATAAGTTAGGGTTGAACCTAAATATTTTTTAGGGTTTTAGATAATGTTCGCATATTCTAATTATCTCATTTTCCCAAAAAATAGCTTTCTAAGATAGGATAGGGTTTTTAAGTCAAACTAATCCCTAGAATAATTAGAAAATTATCATTTTTAGATAGATTAATTAAGGTTTTCATGAATTCTGAATTTCAATAAAAAATGCAAAAATACTAGGTGCATGTTAACTAGTTTGCATAATAGGATTATTTAATCAGAGCTTGTTAATTAGTGAAGTTAGGTCATGAGGTGCATAATAATTAGTTTGCATAATAGGCCCATTTAATTAAATTTTGCATATTAATAAGATTAAGTCATTTAGTTTTAAAATGCATTTTCATAAAAGAATTCTAATTTTTAAGAAAACCCAAAAAAATGATTGCTTGCCTTGTGTGATGCAATTTATTTGAATGTTTTAATAATGGATGAGCACCCGTGTGGTCACCATATTTGGCATGATAGTAATTTATGTTAAAATAAATCAGCTGCTTGCAAAAACATTTTGAAAAATTAAAAAGAAATGGTACCGAAAGGGCATTAGATAAATCTAGTGTAATTAAGTCCCCGTACCCTCAATCTCTAGTTCGTAGGAGTAAAATAAATCTCCATTTATTTTACTTAGGTGTCTAATCGACCTACCATAAATCGATTAGTGGCGACTCCTAATTAAAAAATTTGCATGTTAAGAATTAAAACCTAAGTCGCGAATTGGTATGGACTTGGGAGAGCCCGAGCTAAGTTTAAAAAAACTTAGTAGTCCATTAACCTAGTTTTAGGTCCAAACCCCGAAAAAAATTGGTCGCGACAATGAGGAACCGAATAAATACAAGCAAACACTAAAGAAAAAAAGGCAAACAAAATGTACATTTATGCTGCTATCTTCTAGCAAAAAACTCTCGAGTCCTCACTCTCAACCCGGCAATTTCAAGCCAAAATGCCACTAATATTATTCCTCGGACACTACAATAGCGTACACTAGTTTTAAAGTCCCATGGTAATGCTTCATGGGTTACGAACACTGATCGCCTCTACTGCATCCTCTCGGTTTATAATGCAGTGAAAGTAGAGGATGCACATCAACATGATATCATATTTGTCCATGAAAACAAAGCATGAGCATCGTCAACAGTGTGCGTCTCTTCGAACTTCCCCAGAAATTAACAATCCAGTGCTCGATGGCTTCGAAGTTAGGGTCCTTTGTTGACACAAAAAGAGGCCTTGTATCATGCAGAGTCTGCAAATATCTAAAAATCATCCAATTTGCTGCTTCCGGCCTACCTAACTACGGTGATACTAGCCGGAGGTGAAACTTTGTCTTACTCTGGCGATGTTGCCATGAGCAAGACTGCTTGGGGATGAATCAGTCGGCATTGAATTGCAGCTCAATGCAGTAGCGCTTGGAGCGGTTTCGACTGATACCTCGCCCCATGAGCACTTGTTTCCATGTGCGAGAAGATAAATAGGACTTGGACCGACCACGGCAGGCTTTGCTTCTATTCCAGGAGCAGTCGAGGACATCCGCCAAGGAAAGGTTGGTGTGCTCTCTGCATTACATTGTCGAGTGCATTTTAATTGTCCATCCATAACTGACCATGTCACAGCAGTCGGAACCGAATTCCTGATTGTAGCGGAGGTAGACAATGAGGGCAGAGAGAATCGAGGGTGATCTTAATTGCAGCACCTTACGTTATAGCATTTGTCGTGGGGTGCGGCACTGGGATTGTTTGTGTGAACATGAAAGGCGAAAGATTTGAAGAGCTTGCAACTTCCTTTGATGGTGAATCAGAGGGAGAATGACCAGAAGCTTCACCGTGACTATGGTATGTGTCATAAGATGCTTAGTAATTATTCTTCAGTCATCTTTTGTCGTACCTTGTAATGGGTTTCATTGCAAAGCCAGAGACTTTGCCCGATGGTACAATCGATCTGATGGTGTGGCGTTGCATAATCCCTGGGAAAGCTGGGGTAAGTGAGTATCGCGCCTTTTGATTCTCGAATTGAAGTGGAAGGAGGTGCCGATTTGAGTCGATTTCGGGTTCATTTGGTTGTTTTGGTGGGTGGGAGTAGATATGATCGGCGTGTGTAGTTTTTTCCGTGATCGTTTTCATAGACTCCGGTTTGCGGTGTTTCGATTGAGATCGTTTGCCGTGGCATCTCATGCTATATGAGAGTACCCGAGTGTTTTTCGATGGAATTGGAGTGTCGATGCGTATGTCCATGATTGGACTTTCTTGTTGTCACGTTGAATGGACCTGTAGCCTTAGGGATGCAATTTGTGGGGCGCTGCTATTTGATAGGACGGATTTGCATGACCGATTTGTTTGGATGAGGCATTGCCTCTCATTCGGGAGTAGCACCCAAGGGAAAATGACACGTTTTAGGAGGTTCATAGAAAGGGGGGCAAGGAAGAAATCTTGATGTTGCCATCTTGATGCAGAAATCAAAACAAGTACAACTATAAATTGGTCGAGAATTTCCAATGATTAAATTTATATATATAGTTTAAGTACGTGTATAAGGAAAAAATGACACGTTTTAGGAGGTTCACAGAAAGGGGGCAAGAAAGAAATCTTAGTGTTGCCATCTTGATGCAGAATTCAGAACAAGTACAACTATAAATTAATCAAGAATTTTCAATGATTAAATTTATATGTATCGTTTAAGTACGTGTATAAGGAAAAATGACACGTTTTAGGAGGTTCACAGAAAGGGAGGCAAAGAAAGAAATCTTAGTGTTGCCATCTTGATGCAGAATTCAGAATAAGTACAATTATAAATTAATCGAGAATTTTCAATGGTTAAATTTATATATATCGTTTAAGTACGTGTATATCTAAATATGATTGATCTGTCTAGTATAATAATATAATGTATTAAATATTACAAAACTATATTTTTAAAATGTTCAAAAACTACGTGACGGCTAATATAGTAAATGAATACGTAGGAGTACACATGAGTTCTTATACATTATATTATGCTTTTCTTTTGTTTTTTTCTTTTTTTTATGCCACACGTCTTCTCGGAACAGCTTCTCCAGGCGAGTGCACGGATGAGCGCAGCAAAGTAGGGATGGCGGGAGGGCGGTTCAGGCGGGCCCATTACGGCCCAGATCATTTCCTGCCCACCTCCTTTTTATTTTTGTGTTAATTTTTTGGAGCCCAGTAGAAATTTTCTTTTAATCATTAATCTTTGAAAAAAGGAAATTTCTAAAGTGGAGACTCTCGTCGTCAAGAGAGAAGACAAAGACTTCTTGTTTTGTAACGTCCGTTGCGGTGAGCTCAGCCATCGCAAAGCCTACACCCCGTTTCCTCCTCTTCTTCCCCCCACCTCCCTCCCTCCATCCATCTTCTTTCCATCACCACTTCAAATCTGAAGAGGAGAAGATGGTCCAACGTGATCTCAGTGGAGAATTGCTCTTTATTGTCTCCTCAGATTCTATTCTCCATCAGATAAAGACTCCAAAAAGCGACCTTCATCAAACGCTTGCGTTTTCTGCTGAAAGATTCCCCGCAAATTGACAATGCCAGTGCCCGATCGTTTCGAATTCAGGGCTTTTGTCGACGGCCGGAAAAGCCCCAAATCAAAACTCCAGTCGGCGTTCGACCTTCATGGCGAAGATCCGAGCGGCCTTGTTTCCTGCCGAGGCTGCCGAAACTCGTGATCCTCCGATTCTGCTGCTTCCGGCCGACCCTTCTTCGCGAATTGGTCTTTCGTCTGATCTGACTGCGGTGGTACCGGAGAGTGAGACGCTTCGGATTCCAGATTTGTAGTGGCGGTCGGCGATGAGGACGGACGGAATTGAGGGTGATCTTATAATGGCAGCACCTTAGGCTTATGGCATTTCGTTGTGAAGTATGGCGCTTTGGGATTGTTTGTGCGAGCATGAAAGGGGGAAGATTTGGAGCTTTGCAACTTCCTCTGATGAGAATGAAGACAGGCCTCGGACTTCATTCACCGTGATCGCGGTATGTGCTTTCATTCTTCTAAATCCATTTTTCAATCCTTGAGTTTTTTTTTTTTTTTTTTTTTTTTTATCAAAACTTAGTTGAAGATAATTGACTGGTACTGGTTCCCTCAGGTACGGATAATCAATTTTCGAAAGTAATGATAGATAACGCGCACTTTTATAGTTCAGTAGAACAATATTGTTTTCTCGAATTCTTGATTTCCTAATAGCCTTCGATCAGCTTAGTTATTTTCTTTAATCATCTCTTCTCTTACCTTGTAATGGATGGTAGTTAAGCAATATTGTTATAGGATGCAGAGCATGGGACGACTACAGGCGTATCAATGCGTGACAGGGCAGCGACAGCTTTCGGCTCTTGCGTCTAGAGATTCCAAAACCTGAAGATTTCAACAGGCTGGGACATGTTTTCCCATTGAAGTACAGGGAGGGCGGTGTCCTGAAAAGAGCTGGGCATACAGAGGCTTCTGTCGACCTTACTGTATTAGCTGGATTGGTGCCTGTGGCAGTTCTTTGTGAGTTAGTGGATGACGATGGCTCCATGGCAAGATTACCTAAAGTTTCGTGAGCTTGCACAGCAAGAGAACTTGAAGATTGTATTTATTGCTGATCTAATCAGGTATGTATTCTCTTCCCAGAAATCCAATGCAAGTACTTTTTAAGGACATGTAGTCCCCAATTCAATCCAATTTCAGCTGCAACTTTTACTTCTTAAGTATTGGCTTTTTTGGCCAAGATGTTGTCACAGCGGCATCGCCCCTTTTTGGGAGTGGATAAATGAAGAGTAGAAAACTTGGAACCCTGGGTGATGTGGGAAAAAAGAGTCTCTCATGGGTGGCTGTTGGGCTGTTGTTTTACTTAGCAAGTAGGAGAGAAGCATAAGCTATTTTGGTTTATTCATGTCTCGACTTTAGTTTATGCTTTAAGCTTGTGGTTGTTATTCCGCTCGTCAACACCATGCAGATCAATGATTTTGGGTTCGGAAGATTTGTTTCTCTTAATTTTTTATGTGTGGTGTCGTTAGATTAGTATATGGTTATAAATTGCCAGGATTCTTGCCAAATTATGTCAATGAGCTTGTGACTGCAATTATTTTTATGTACATTTTCTTGAATTTACCTCTTTCAAAACTCATGTGTAAATGTCAGTTGACGCTAACTGAGGCAGAGTTTGAAGTGCATTTTTGACAGTATCTCCAGGAAATAGGGATAAAACATCTAGATTGTCTGACTCGTATATTGAGAAGCTTCTTATACTGTGTGATTAAGAAAGTTTCACTGCTCATTAGATGCATAAATTTACGGTACCGCTGGTAAAAAGATAAATGAGTTGAACATGCTGCTGCTGCAAGACTACCAACAATGTGGGGCCTTTACAGCCCATTGCTATAGGTCGATATTGATGGAATCGAGCAAATTGCAATGGTCAAGTTGAGATAAATTATGAGTTAATTGCAAGAACTGTTTTAAGAATTCAGAAACTGATAAACAGAGAGTTTTGAATGGATTAATTGTAAACTTTGAAGATCTTGTTTGTATCAGTCCAATTTTTCAACTTAACTTCAATTTGCGCTTCATCTTATGTATTTCCATCGCACGATTTTGTTTGACAATGCTCTTAGTAGAACAAGCTGTCAAGCTCTAGAGTTGAATAATTATGCCACTGAAAAATTGATGGTACCTTTTGGGTGGAACTCCAAATGTATTTTGAAGCTTGTAAAAAAAAAGTCTAATCATGTGCCAATCATAATTTGGAGTACCAAATTTATCTTACTTGGATAACAATGTTGTGGACAGGAAAATTAACATTAGGAGAAATGATTTTTAGGATATTAGTGAACTGCTGGGAACAATAATTCCTTCTTATAGTTCCTGTATATGTCTGCAATTGATATTGGACTGCCGTGATTTTGATTAAAAGCAGTATCTTAGTTTTCCCTATTTTAAGTCCTCTTACAGAGAGCAATATTTCCCATCACGTGATTCATACTTTCTTGATCATCTGAACAGGGCAACATTGGAGATGATTGGGATGTCCTTGTTAGGGTACACTTGGGATGCATCCCAGGAGACATCTGGATCTGCTAGTTGCCACTGTGGCAACCAGCTTGCACTTGTGATGTAATAGATAGAAGCGGTGGTAGGGGCATGTTGGTCTACCTCCAAGGGCACGAAGGAAGAGGAAAAGGTTTAAGGCACATATTACGCGCCTATAACACTCAGGACGATAGGCGTGATACCATGGAAGCAAATGTGGAGCTTGGTTTGCCCATTGACTACAGAGAGTATGGAATTGGTGCTCGGGTATTTTTCCTTAAGTCAGAAACTATACTAATGTGAGAGGCAACTGTTTCAGAGATTGTAAAACATTTTATAGGACTACTAGATGAAGCTGATGACTAAAGCAGAGCTTCAGGTTCTCCTCTTAGGAAGACGTGATCTAAATTACTTAAAAGAACCACTCCATCATTAATCATTTTATAGCATTTGTATTAGTGCTTAACATATTGACTGATACTGCAAATGTTGCGTGACCTGGGAGTCAGAACTATGAAGCAGATGAAGCACATTGGTCTTAAAGGTTATGGCTTGATTATTGTTGAGAGAATCCCTCTAGTAACTCCCGCAACAAAGGAGAACAAGAGATGCTTGGAGACAAATTGCTCCAAGATGGGCACATCTATGGAGCGGACGATGGCCTCTTCAGCAATCTCATCAGCAAAAACAGCAAGGCGAGCAGCCCTGTTTCTTTCGATCCAGCTGTGTCTGATTCATAGAACCTGCTAAGTAGTTCGACTGCTAATGATTTACGCGGGGGGTCACAAGCAAGTTCACTGACAGATGGTGCTATTACTTAATTTTAAATGCACTAAGGTAAAGAACATTGGGATACCTGCTGACGATGAGTTATGGAAATTTTATGGCGATCCAGTTTTAAAATTAGTCTAAGATTCATTATTGTTCTATTGATGTCATTCATCCATTTTGTGAGGCGAAAAGGTGATGATTAACCATCTTATCTAAAATTCCTCCTGTAATCGATGGCTTGCGAGAGTTATCCTTAATTCAAGTTCAAGTAATATGCTAAAGTCTTTGTTATTGATCAACTCTCCATATTGGCGTTAGATAAGGATTGCTTATGACCTTTTATTTGTCGAATGAAGACGCAATGCGCAAAGAGGTTGGAAATTAGTCATACACGTATCTGGTTTTTTGGAAGTTGCAATGTCCAGGTGTAATGTCCACTCCTTTCCGAAAAATATCAGGAAGTACATCACCATTCAATTACTTGCAGCAGAGAGTTTTGCTTTCTTCGATCTGATTAACAAAACAAGATATAGCGAAGAAGAGAATTCTCTGTAGGCACACCAAAGTTCACGCCTATGTCTTGACATTCCTTCTGAAAATGGAGATTTTGAATTCAATAGAATCAATGCTAACACAGGCATCTCCTTCGTTTAGAGAAGTTACTCTCTGAAATGCAGCTTTGACCAGCAGAAAGCTTTCCCGAGCCATGTTGTGGGTAGTACAGGAGCTTTACTGCCCATGAACAGTCCGAGTAGAACTGAATTTCTACTATTTTACCTCATCTCTGAAGTTTCAATGCCAGAAAATCTTCCACAAGAAAATGAACTTCGTGGATTATAATTCCGAGATTTTGAATTTTATGAGGCTGGAAATCAACGGTGGTTGGAGGAATCATTTTCAACGTCAGATACAATTATCAAAATTGAAATGAAAAAAATAAAAATAAATGAAACAACGATTTTCACATGTTTGGATGAGAAAAAAGAAGGGAAGTTGAGATGCTTAGGTAAGTTATGGAAAAACGAGGATGGTGTGTTTTAGGTAGTTATGCTAAGGTGGCAAATTGTGAGAAGATTATGTATTTACCTATTTATCATCTTTGTCATATGACAGAGGATTTGCTTCATTGCCACATCAATGGCAAATCAATTAGCAATGTTTTAATCATGTTAGAATTCATTTGTCCACTTGCCTAATCTTCGTAGCTAATATGAACCACTTTTTTACCATATAAAAAGAAACGATCCATTAATGGAAACTTACTGTAATAGATTATGGGATCTCAGTCCCATGGCGGAGCTCTCTGCATCGCGTCTTCAGCCCTGCGGTTGCAACTCGGATCCGTTTCCATCGCATCTGAGTATCTCTGTCGGGCAACTCGATCGCTGGATTTTCATCATTGCCGAGCGTCGTCATCGTTCAGTGGATTCAAGCAATCGACAAAGCAAATAGTTTCGAGATTAGGAGCCTGAGAAGCTTGCCAGAGGTTCCAAAGGGATAGCGGTGGCTGAAATCTCATGCCGTCTTCCGATCCTCTGTTGTGACTTGGCGCCCGGGCGTTGCGACGATCTCGTCGTCACGCCGACGCTCCGTTGCTGGGTTTTCTCCGTCGATGCATCCTCGTCGCCATTTGTTCTGATTGAGAAGTTTGAATCTCTTCTCCTATTGCAAAGTTCCTACCTCTGTCCCGCGCGGTTGCTCTGTTCTTACGTCCTCATTGTGGTAATCACACGTTTGACGAAACGCCCTAGAGAGAGAGAGAGAGAGAGAGAGAGATCCGACACTTCTTCAGTTTGACATTCGCCGTTCCAGCTCTAGATTTCACCTCTGTCACTGCCACTCATCGTCGAGAGTTAAGACATTCAGCTAGTTGCCATGGTCTGTCCTGCTTTGCGGGCGGTTATGAAGGCCTCCTTATGCTTTGTTCCTGCGTGCTTTTTCAAGAGAAGGTAATTAGTCTCTTGAACTGCACCGTCACGCTCGCAAACCTTCTTCCTTCAGCTTTACACCATGTGCGGTCAAATGGATTATGCACGGTGATAGTTTGACGATATGCCTCTTGAGAAATAACTTCACTGGGAAAACAATTATTGAAGGATACATGAGGATGGGAGAGGCGGGTGAGTCTCTGGTTCCCTTAGTTACATGCCATACGGGGACGATTTCTCTTGGAACGCGGCGATTTTGTGTTTTGCCAGTGAAATGAGCAAATGTTAGTTTCCAGGAAGAATGCATATGCTTAAAATTCCAGGGTTCATGGTTATGGCAAGAATAGGACAACCATGGAAGCCCTTGGGTTGATTAAAGTTACTGAGCTAGCGAATTAGCGTATCGGAGAGTATGAAGAAGGGAGGGCTACTACTTGGAGGAGTCTCTTGCTCAGCAACAACTACGTCTTCTCTCCGGCAAGGACGAGAATGAGGATGAGCCATCATGTTGAAGGAATTTCAAAAAGGACAAAAGACGGAGGGCTTCAAGGAGCAGCAAATGTAATTACATGTGCTTTCAAATGAATTATACTTTGCTTGCCTCTTGCTCTTGAAATTGAATCGACTCAGAGCTCGAGAAATTGATTAGTTTTTCACTCCAGATCATCTGCTTCTACGACATCTTCCGTTTTAGTCGAGAGAAATTTGCTCCCGAGGTTTGATATTCTGCTGCTGATTGGCAAATAATTCATTTCTAAAGCACTCTTATTGGATGATATTATACAAAAAGTAGAGTTCACTTTGTATTTGAAAATTATTAGGTGACCATAACCAATGAGTAATGCTTCGTGAATTTCAGCCACCCTTTTTCAACTATGAAACCATGTAATTATCGCTTGGTATGGCCTATACTAATTTCCCAACCCCATGTTAATGATCACAGAAATCATAGTTAGGCACAAATTTAGATGGGCATCCTCTTTTTTTATATTAGTAATTAGTTAATGGTCACAGAAATAAATCATAATGTCAATTAACTACATCTTTGGGTGGTCTAATTTAGTGGTGCTTATCTACAATATTATCTTAAAAGGACGGTCCCCAAAAATATGTTATCTTAAGCATATACCATCATTAGATAATGGGACAATAGTGTGATTATTTATACACCGATTGCTCCTTGAGAAAAAGAAGTGATTTAACCATTCATTTTATCTCATTTTCTATTCTTTTTCCATTGATATATCTATCACCGGTTTTGAACTATGCTATCATAGACTCCAAAATTACTCATTAATATGTGAAAGTCTACGTAATTGGTATATAAAAAATAATAAGAAAAAAATGGAGACTTTGAGTTCATTATTATCAATTCCAACAAACTTGAGCACACATACATCTCCTTCCTTTAGAGAAGTTCCTCCCTGAAATGCGGCCCGACCAGCAAAGAGCATTTTCAAACCATTTTGAGGGTAGTACATGAGTTTCACTGGCCATGATTCGTCCAAATATTTAAGACTTGCGGTTTGCATTCTTCCATTGATGCGTCCCTTTGAAACCCTACCCGGGACAGTCCGTCGAGTTGATTGTTGATCAAAAATGATCTATGAGTAAGAACATAAAAGGTATGATGACCAACACAAGAAATGTTAACCAGACCACATGTGCATAATCTCATAGGCAAACCCAAATCATATAGGAATATGACAATACCTTATGAGAAGGCAATAGATTTCATTCCTGTCCATATTTTGCACATGAGAACTATCATCTCAGGATTGCTTCAATAGATTATGTGACCAGATAACAACTGTCAAGGAAAGATATTGCAGCTCGTACTGTTAGTAATTAAACCAAATTCATTGGAAATTGTCGATCAACAACTAGCTTAGCTCATCATTACGATGTAAATAGTTAATACACAAGTGAATGCTTTAGGATGCTTATTAAGAAGAACACATAGGGAATCAAACGGATAAATAAAGAGATGATTTGTTAGTTGACCAAATTTTTATCAAGAATATTGTTAGAGATGCTAAGGCTAGTGTGTAGTATTAGAGGTACTAAGACTAAATCTAATAGAATTGATTTACAAAGTGACGTGAAAGATTTCAATTGATTGTTTAAATATGATCCACTTATTCTATGCCTAGTACTTGTGACATCTTTAGCATGATTTGCGTTAATAAGTGATTAGTATGATCATTGCCTTTAGAGGAAAAGTACCAAAAAAGATCTAAATATATGACATTGGTACCAATTCAATTCTAAACTTTTCGATTGGATCAATTTAGTTATAAACATTTCACATTGGCACCAATTCAGTCATTCTAGTCAATTTTCACCGAGCATCCGGCCAATGTCGACATGATAAATTTCAAATAAATTTTATTTTTTCTTTTTCTTTATCTTTTTTCTCTTCTTCCTCCTTGGGCTTCTTCTCCCTCCAGTGGCCGGTGAGGCTCCAACAACGCTTGCCGGCCATTGAAGAGGGTCGCAACCCTTGCCTAAGGCCACGGGCAAGGCAGCTTCGCCTAGATCTGGGTGAGACCAACCTCGCCATGGTCTTGCCTTAAGCGAAGGCTAAGGCCCATGGCCCTGGGTGAGGCCAAGTGAAGGCCGTGACCTTCTTTTGCTACCAGCAAGGGCATCGTAGCCCTCACCTAGTGGTCAAAGAGCCTAGCTAGAGCTTTGTCGACTACTGTGAGGTGAAGAAGCCCAAGGAGGAAGAAGAGAAAAAAGAATAATTAATAATTAATAAAAAAATATTGAAAAATTGCCACGTCAAGCGTTGGTCGAACAACCAGCCATGTTAGCATCAATCAATGAAAATTTTCCAAAATGACTGAATTGGTATTAATGTAAAAAAATTTATGATTAAATTGATTTAATCAAAATGTTTAAAATTAAATTGATACTAATGTCATAGATTTATGACTTTTTTTTTTGGTACCCTTCCCTTTTCAGCCCGTTAGTTTGAAGACATCAATGATAAGCAGGTTGACTCAGGAACTATGCATAAATAACCTGGCAAAGACTTAGCGATGATTGAATAACTAATTTTTTATTTATTTAAAATGATTGGGTTCTGAGTGGGTCTTGCTCCGTGTGCTGACCTAGAGAGAGAAATTGTTTATTTTGGGATTTAGCTATATTATTGCGGGGAGAGTCTCACTAGTAATTCCTATAACTAAGAATCGTAAGTTAAACATTCGGCTACCTGCTACAAACTGAAGATGTTTAGCCTTCAGAAATCCCTTAGCCGTGAGTCCTGCACTTTTAAAGCAATTAAGTTTAATTTTTTTCAGCTGATGGTTAGGTAAGATTCATGATCATTCTTATCAATTTCATTCATTATCACATAAGTTGAAAAGGGGAAAGACAAGTCCTCTCTTGGAACTTCCTCCTTCAAATGTAACCTTCATGGATAAGTTATGAATATGTCTCTTGAGGAATCCATGAGGACTACTCTGAGTCTGACCATGCACGTTTTCAAATGGCCTGTGTGATAAAAGAAAGACCGTGTATACTCACGAGAGTAGCACACGAGATGTAGATTTAGGACGATAATTACTAGTTGGTGGGCTTGTGCTTTTAGACTCTAAGGTAGCCTACATGATCTGAAGTCACAAAAATAAAAGCTCCTTTTGTTTTGCGGATTGTGAATAATTCGAAAAACATTTTTCTAAAAATAATCACTTATATCTTTTACAAAAATGAGTGAATGAAAATATTTTATCATCATCGAAAATATTTAACATAAATTATTTGCGATAATAAAAATATGTTCTATTGACCAATTATTTTAAGTGATAAAAGAAATCATTTTAAAGAAAATGTTTTCCAAATCATATATTTTTTGCAAAACAAATGGGGTCTAAGGGTGTGTTTGTTTCATGGAACGTAATGTTTTTGGAAAATGTTTTCTGGGAAACCATTTTTCAGGAAAATGATTAGTTTTCCTTTGTTTAGTGATACATGACCGAAAGTAATTTCTGATGTTTGGATCGCATCTGAAAAATTATCTAACAATTGACAATAGTGTGCCTCTTACTTCCAAATTAATTTATTGAGTCAATGTTATTTTATAAACTGATTTTTCTTGATCATATTAGTAAATCTAGAATTTGAACCTGTAAAATGAAAAGAAAATCTAAATTCACATGTATTTTTTTTTTCCTGAAATGGACATGATTTGAGATCTTTTATATATAGCATTATATTAATTTGTATTTTTTCATGATATTAAGTAGGAAGTAAAGGAAGCAAAAAGAAAGAAAAAGGGAGAAAGGAGGAAAACATCACCATATGTCCATATAATCGGCACTAGCAAGCTAAAATCTCTTTCTTTCCTTTTCTTATTATAGATTTGAATGTTTCAAAAGGTTGTGCTTCTCTTTAAATAAGAGGCAAGAAATTTGGGAAATAAATAAAAGAAATACATCTTAAAAGAAAATAAAAATAAAATCTTAGAAGAAACAGTCCTTTCTTTTCCAACAGAGACATAAATCGATCCCCCAAATTTGAAGCCCCCCGCTCGCGCACAACCATCCAAAAATCAAATCCATTTTCCGCTCAAAATTACCAAAAAAAAACCCACCAAATAAAAAATTAAAAAAATGGGATGTACACACACCGAACTCCCTCTCTCTCTTTCTCTCTCTAGCCCGACAACACCGATGGCCAACCCGTCCTCCTCGCCGCCCCCTCCTCCGATCCCTAGCCTCCTACTCCCGCCATACTCACCGCCGCCTTCGCCTTCGCCCCCCGGCCCGGAGCAGTCGCCGCCGCCGCCGTCGCCGCGGCAGCAGCCGCGGATCCTCTTCTCGTTCCAGAAGCGGCCGGCCCTCCGAGTCACCTCCAAGTACGACAGTGATAGCTCCGTCTTCCTCCAAAAGGTCTCGTGCAAGCTCCTCGACAGCCTCGCCAAGCTCAAGCTCTCCTTCCGCAACGACCGGAAGGGCGAGGTCACGGAGCTCAGGCTGGCCTTCGTCTCCAAGCACCTCTCCCTCCACTACGACGTCGAAAAAGCGAAAGAACCTGGAATCGTGTTGAGCGTCGTTGAAGAAGAGCCAGACCTTCAATGATGAAGAAGAAGATATGGACCTTCAATGGCAAAGAAGGTGCGCGTCATTGAAGAAGAGCCGAAGAAGAAAGATGAGCGAAAGAGAGAAGGGAGAGAGCGACGTACCTCTGAAAAATTTGGAGAGGAAAAGTGAAAGGTCAGGGAGAAAAATGAAAATGGAAAGTGTTTTCACCTTCTCAAGCGGGGGAATTCATTTTCCTAAAAAATACATAACATTTGTGTTGACCGGAAAGTATTTTCCGTTGACCAAATCTTTCTAGAGAACCAAACGGCTGAAAATCCGGAAAACACTTTCTTGTAAAATACTTTCAGTGAAACAAACACACCCTAACATAACTATAATGTGGAATTAATGTAGTCAATTTCTTTAATGACAAATAGTGTAGAAAATTGGTCTTAGAAGGAGAAATTGTTTCCTCCTTTCTTTTAAAGAAAAGATTGTTCTTTTGTAAAGACAATTAAGACCCTACCTTACCTTCTCTCTTCCATGAGAGCTTCAATGACAATATGTAGTTGTCTAATCCCCATTGTTCAACTCGAATTTGGTGTACATGTATATGTTTCCATAGAGGATTCCCCCCAAGCGCGATTTGTTTGTTTGGTAATGGCCTTTTCTTTTTCTCATTGTGAATTAGGGTTTGCAGGTCCTCATCTCGTAGAAGAAAACAGAGCTCACATTGCCAACATTACAGGTGAGCTAGTTATTTTCAAGAAGTAGTGGGCTGAGAAATTTCTCCACTGGCTATAGAGAGAGAGAGAGAGAGAGAGAGAGAGAGAGGACCTGAAGAAGACAGATGATTGAGGAAGGTTTATAAAACCATGTTCTAGCTTCAACTGATATATGCAGAATTAGTAAAAATTTCGGCAAAACATAAAGATAATGTGTGAACAAACATGAACTTACAAGTATTTTGGTTTCAAGTGTGGGAGAGAGAATGATCATGATGGAGTAAGAACTATTCATGTTAAAAGTTCAAACTAAAATTTAAGTTGTTAGTATATTGACACCTAAATTTTAGCGATCCATTTAACTATTCACTAAATGTATAAAAATTATAGATTAATTTTTAACTCCTAGCAAAAATAATATCCCTTAAAATTGCATTGCATATAGACATAAGGAGCATTACATTACTAGTATTAAAAGAAGAAGCAGCGAAACCGGGCCGGGTGCAGGCCGGCCCGGCCTTCTTTCTTTTCCTTCTTCTTCTCTTCTGGTTTGGCCCAGCCGATTTTCTCTTTCTTTTCCCCCAGGCCCGGCCTTCTTCTTTGCTCTCTGGCTCCCTCCCTTTTGTCCTGAACGTTGGCTAAAGAGAGGGAGGAAACATAGAGGACGGCATGGAAAAGGAGACCAGAAGATGCAGAGAGGGCGTCGATCGGGAGTTGGTGGTCGGGGCCAGGCCGGCCAGGGGCAGCTGGCATGTCAGAGGCCATGCGCGCCGGTGCTTGAAAGCGAGAGAGGGAGAGTCGGCCAAAGGAAGTTCTTCGGAGAGAAGAGAAAGAGAGAGGAGCCGAGAGTGAGAGCTGAGATTGAATTGAGAGCGGGAGAGAGCCTCGGCCGACACATTGGGCTGCGTGCGAGCTCCGTCCGATGACCCCTCCCGGTAGAGGTCCTCAAGCCCGAACAGGCAAGCCTCCGTTTTTCCCTCTCTTTGCTGCCCTTTTGTGGGTACGCCGGGCCGGGGTTCGTGGCCATCTGTAGGTCCTTAGCTAGGTCGCTGGGCGTTGTTGGTTGTTGATGGATTTAATTGGTGATGGGCTTAAGGCCCGTTCGCCCATGCTGGGCCCAAAAGGCCCGGCCCACGGGAATAGGGCCCGTGGAGGGGGAAGGTATAAAAGGGAGGAGAGAGAGGGAGAAGGCACCCTTTGGCATAAGAACGTACGTACGTTCCTCTCCCTCTCTCCCTCCAAGAAAAAAGAAGAAAACGCTTATGGCGACACGGTCTTCCCTTCAAGACAAATTGGCATTCATCGGATCAGAATTTCTTCCTCTATCTTCGGCGTTGGTGTTTAATCTGTGGCTAACAAGGTACGCTCGACTCCGTGGTGTGCTTTACGATCAGTGATACGTGTTTTCCTGGGCTTCGTCTTCCGCATTGATTTAGGCGTTCGATTTAGTGTCGAATCGGTTTTTCGGGGATCAGTCATTCCCAACATTGGTATCAGAGCCCTAGTTCACGTTTTTCCCGACCTGTTTGACGTTTTTTCATTGATTTTTTCGCGAAAACCTTCGGCCGTACGGATCGGGACGAAAATCCCGACACCTGAGCGCTGTTCGGCCATTTTTCTGAGTTTTCGTAAGTCGAAATTCAATTATGAAAGCACTGGGTGAAAGAGGTCATCGAGATGAGTCTGGCAATGCGTCGTGCGCCGCCGGGAGACGCCGCACGCGCCCACACGCACGACCAGAAGCGGCTACGCGTGGGCGCAACGCGCCTGGAAGCGCTGGCTCGCCCAGCGCGTGCGCACCGCCGGCCGGCGAGCCGGCACGCGCCGATCCACGGACCGACGCGTGCTGATGTCAGCATGACGTCACCCAACGGTCAATAACCGCTAGGGTGACGTCATCAATGACGTCAGCACAGCAACGATTCGCTGGGCGGTCACCGACCGACGACCCGACCCTCGCGAGACCCGGCACGCGCGCGGCACGTGCCGGATGACATCTGCGTGACGTCAGCCCGCGCACATGCGCGGCACGTGTCGTCGGTTCGCCCGAGCCGGGCCCGCCGGCCCGACCGTTGACCGTGATGACCGTTGACCGTTGACCGAAAAAAAAAAAAAGGAATTTGTTTCTTTTTCAATTATGTCTGTGTGGGTTGTAGGTAATCCATTTTTCATTCTGCATTTGTTGCATGAATCATGGAAAATTATGTATTTTCCATTTGTTTATTATGGATTATAAGTGATCCATTTTAGTTATGCATTTGTTGCAGGAACTATGATGCGTTATGCACGGATACCTACAATCCCAAGAACGGACGAAGGAAGAGCTAGACTGAAAAGGCTGATGAAAGAGTTAGTTGATTATCGGTGGGTTGATGGTGATTTAGTATAACACATGGTCAAGGTCAACAGATGATATAGGAAATCATATGGAATGGTTATCTTATGCCGGATTTTGAGAATGTGCCGGCTTTGATGAACACTCTTCCACCTGAATGGCAAGCAGTGTTAGATCGGCTATGGGAGGTAAACGTGGTCCCGGATTACATGGGGCTAGTGGAAGCTTTTGTAAGAGAATACTATAGGATTGAGTTGGCCAAAAATTCAACCCTTAGATTGAGCGCCACATGGCGCAGAGTAAATGCGCCTTGGTGGCGACATGAAAGCTCTCCAAAAGTTTTTCCATGGTTGGCAAATGTGCCTTCAGTTTTCTCAGATGTTTTGACTAATAGATTAGAAGGGACATTCCCTAATTATTTCTTAGATTAATTGTGAGATTTTTTATGGATGTAAATATCTCTTTCCATGTTGATATTTTTCTTTGTATATATTGCTTAGTGTAATGTATAGTTGTATTATGTGAAAGCACTGTTATTTTATTGGATGTTAGATAATATTTGCTTTATGTTACTGCTGATTGCTTTGGGTAGTTAGCTGTGGGTAGTTATAGAAGTTTTTGTAACTTCATAGAATTGATTTTGCATATGACAATCATATTAATGATAGTTTTAAGTTAAGATTTTTGGAGGATGATTGGAAACGTAGTGACCTTTTGATTCTCAAGCCTTACTTAAAATTATTCATTAATATGATGGGTCTATGTAAAAGTGGATGCATAAATGATAGGCATTAATAATTCGTGCATGTATGTCGATGTGTTCAGATCGATGTTTTCAGCAACTAAGAACGTTATTGCTGATATGAACGGCAACAATTGTGAAATATTGAATATGAAGATTCAATATGTGCTGGAAAAGCAAGAAGCACTAGAAGCTCTTGACCATATTATGGAAGATCTTGAGGGTGTCGTGCGCCACCTTGAGCTAGCGAAGACCGCCTAACGGCATTTGAGCCGAAAAAAGACATTTGCAATGCTGGTTCTAGCTCGAAAGGGCTTTGAGCTCTAAGCGCAAGCGTATTGATTCGTTCAATATGTGGGAATGCAAAGGATCAAGTCCTTATTGCAAAGATCAAAAGTTAACCAACACAAGAGAGGAAAACGTCCTCAAGTGAAGAAAATGTCAAGGGTGAGATGTTACAACTGTGACAAGAAAGGTCACTATGCTCGCGACTGACGTGAGCCAAAGTAGCTAAACACCTCTTGCACATTTGAGAACTTTGCTTATGTGTTGAGTTCTGCATCATTGGCTTAATCCAATCCTTTGTGGACTGTAGATTCAGGAACGACAGACCATGTAGCGAAGGATAGAGGATCCTTCGTGGAATTCCGACGAGTACCAACTGGAACTAAGTGGATCTATGTGGGAAACAACTCCAGAGCTGAAGTGAAAGGAATTGGCACATGCCAACTGAATATGCGTGGTGGACGCACTTTGTTCCTTCATGATGTGCTGTATGCTCCGGAGATTCGTCGAATTTAGTGTCTGTATTAGTGTTGGTTAAATTAGGTTTTAATATGAACTTACGTAATAGAGGTGTGAATTTGTTTTTGGATACAAATTACTATGGTTGTGGTTATTTTCTGGATGGTTTTATTATATTAGATATTGATTATGTTAATACTAATGTTTGTTATTCCCTTCTCACGTCTCCTAATAAATATGATAATGATGTGAATGTGTGGCATGCTAGACTTGGTCACATTGGCCAACATCGTATGAATAGACTAGCCAAAGAGGGCTTGTTGGGCAATATTGAAAAAGTCGATTTGTCCATATGTAAGCATTGCCTAGAAGGGAAAACGACAAGAAAACCATTTGGAAAAGGAAAAAGAGCTGAATTTCCTCTGCATTTAATCCATTCTCGATGTCTGTGGTCCAATGAATGTGAAAGGAAGGCATGGGGCTGTTTATTTCATCACTTTTATTGATGATTATACTCGATTCGGATATGTCTATTTGATTTCTCACAAATCTGAAGCAATAAGTTGTTTCAAAAGGTTTATGAACTTGGTTGAAAATCAATTAGACAAGAAAATAAAAGTATTTAGATCCGATCGAGGTCGAGAATATTTATCTGATGAGTTCAGAAAATTATGTGATGAAACAGGAATAGAAAGACAGTTATCTATTATATATACTCCTCAACAAAATGGTGTTGCAGAGAGAAGAAACAGAACCCTACAGGAAATGGTTAGGTCCATGATGGCGCATGCTAACTTACATATCACTTTTTTTGAGTGATGCATTGTTAACTGCTGCCTATATACTTAACCGGGTGCCTTCCAAATCAGTTAGTTCCACTCCATATGAGTTATGGACAGGTAGAAAATCGGACTTAAGTTTTCTTAAGTCATGGGGTTGTGCTGCCTATAATGAATCCTCTCACAAATTTGGGAAATATGGTCCCAAATGAAAGAAGAGTATTTTCATGAGATACTCCGAACACTCGAAAGGGTATGTGTTCGTAGGTGAGCAGGAAAGTGGGAGTATAACTGAATTTGAATCACGGGATGTCACATTCTTAGTGGATGAATTTCCTAAGAATGGCGAAATAAAGGAATATTACTCCCTATTTGAAACCTTGGATCAAGATAATGATATTAGTAGAGTTCGTCCAAGTGGGAGTAATATGAGAAGTGATGAATTGAATTCAACTCATTCTCAATTACAACCACATGATGAGATGATATCGTCATTATCTAATCCGAGTGGGAGCATAATTGGGAATGATGTGCTAAGTGTACTATCTCCCATACGGCAAACAAGTCGCCACTTTTATATTTGCTCCACAAGATGAGGATGAGCCAAGAAATATTAATGAGGCTTTGAATTGCCCTAGTAAGGAAAAATGGATTTATGCAATGAAAGAGGGGATGGAGTCAATGAAATCAAACCAAGTCTGGGAACTGGTTGATCTTCCAAAAAGGACGCAGAGCTATTGGGAACAAGTGGGTTCTCAAAATAAAGCAAAAGGCTGATGGCTCGATAGAAAGGCATAAGGCTCGCCTTGTGGCGAAGGGGTATAATCAACAGGAAGGAATTGATTATGAAGAAACATTTTCTCCTATAGTGAGATTTACCTCGATTCGCATTATTCTGGCAAAAGTGGTTAGTATGGATCTTGAGTTACATCAAATGGATGTAAAGATTGCTTTCCTCAATGGAGAATTAGAGGAAGAAATATATATATATGGAACAACCTATTGGTTTCATAGTGAAAGGCCAAGAAGAAAAGGTATGTCGACTTTGGGGATCGATATATGGCCTTAAGCAGTCGTCAAGACAATGGTATATACGATTTCATAATGCCATAATAGCATATGACCTTACAATGATAGATGAGGATCATTGTATATATATCAAAATATCCAAGGATCAATTTGTGATCATATCATTATATGTTGATGATATACTAATTGCCGGAAGTAATATGGAGTTTATTCATACTGTCAAAAGTTGGTTGTCTTCCAACTTTGAGATGAATGATATGGGATTGTAAACCCATAAACACTCCTATTGCAAAAGATGAAGGATTGAGCCATAGACTGTGTCCAAGGACTCCACAAGAGAAGGAACAAATGAAACATGTTCCTTATGCTAGTGCTGTTGGGAGCTTGATGTATGCTATGATGTGTACAAGACCTGACATATGTTATGTAGTTGGAATGGTGAGCAGATACCAATCCAATCCAAGTCAAGTACGTTGAAAAGCTGTTAAAAGAATACTAAGGTATCTAAAGGGGACTGCTGATTATACGCTAAGTTATTATGGAAGGATCTGTGACTCTAAGGCTATTCTGATGTTGATTTGGGAGGAGATTTAAATAAAAGGAAATCTACCTCTAGGTTTGTTCTCTTACCGAATAATGGCACCATGTGTTGGAGCAGTAAGAAACAAAAGTGTATAGCCTTGTCCACGATGGGAATTGAGTTCGTGGCATTATCAGCAGCAGTATAAGAAGATGTTTGGCTTAAGAGATTTTTGGATCATTTAGGTGTTATTGGAAGTGCTGCAGATTAATTGTTGGTTAATTATGATAGCCAAGCAGCAAAAGCGTACACCAAAGATCCAAAATATCATGGCAAGACCAAACATATAGATACCAAGTATAATTTTGTCATGGATATGATTGCACAAAAAGATGTCAACTTAGAGTACATACTACGCATAGAATGGTAGCAGATCCTATGACAAAGCCAGTACCTAGAGATGTGTTTTGTGGCCATATGAAATCTCTAGGACTGCGTAGAGGCTAATGTACTGAATATTATAATTTTCCCTAAGTGTTCACATATGATGAATTTATGTTTTTCATCATTAATGCTTATGAATCTTTGTTTGATCTTTATGCATCTTAATGCTCAGTGCATTACTTTAAGTTAGGAAAGTATGTCGGACAGATATGAGATTAGCCCACTCACACGGGTAATTGCCTCTATTTACTGTGTGATAAATAGAGATGAGACTGTTTTTAAGCTTATTATCTAGGTGATAATCGAGAGCTCAAGCTTAAAACATGTATGTCGCCTTAACTGGGTGTTAAGATGAGGACATAATACTTACTATGTCCGAGAGTAAAATACCCCACATATTTTACTTTATCTATCTATGATGCCGGATGTGAGTTCGATGAATTTAGTGAATGAGTAGATACGTGAACTCAAGTTAGACATTGGGTATGTCTGAACTATCATCTGTACGGTATTGAAAAGTGCAGACATACGCTCCATGGGAAAGGAGTTAATACCGTAATACGTATTTTATACTACGTATGCATGAGAGGACCAATAAGAGTGGCAAAAAGTTTGATCTCAACTTTTATGACGTGTGAGACTCTTGAGGAAAAGAGTTCCTCAATTTTTAGTCCCCTCGGGACTCTTACTTATTCTCAAGATTTCTATTTAGTGTTTGCTATCTTAGGGTGTTGCCAATGGTCATGAGATGATTCGATCTAATGGGGCATTTCTAGAAAAGCAAGCTGGACTGAAATTGAAAGTTTGAAGGAAAGAGGAAGATCGATTTTGAAGAATCACATTGTAGTTTTTGTATTCATTGGTCGACCAATTATGATTGTTTTGTGATAATTATAATTGTGAATACATTATACATATCATGTTTAAAAGAGATCAAGAGAGATATAACTTGTGATCGATCGATCTTGGGTACTGCATACTAAATCTACTCAGGATGTGATGCCCATTATGAGCTGCTATATATTCCTAACAGATGTATAGCAACGAGCTCTCAAAGTATGCTGGTCGCACGGATTATTCACCGGTATGAATGTTGAAGAGAGGTAAAGAGAATTCTGTTCGGCCCACCATGTGCGAGTGGGAGATGATGAATTTAATTGGTGATGGGCTTAAGGCCCGTCTGCCCATGCTGGGCCCAAAAGGCCCAGCCCACGGGAATAGGGCCCGTGGAGGGGGAAGGTATAAAAGGGAGGAGAGAGAGGGAGAAGGCACCCTTTGGCATAAGAACGTACGTACGTTCCTCTCCCTCTCTCCCTCCAAGAAAAAGAAGAAAAATGCTTATGGCGACACGGTCTTCCCTTCAAGACAAATTGGCATTCATCGGATCAGAATTTCTTCCTCTATCTTCGACATTGGTGTTTAATCTGTGGCTAACAAGGTACGCTCGACTCCGTGGTGTGCTTTATGATCAGTGATACGTGTTTTCCTGGGCTTCGTCTTCCGCATTGATTTAGGGGTTCGATTTAGTGTCGAATCCGGTTTTTCGGGGATCAGTCATTCCCAACAGTTGTTTGCTGAGAATCCTGGCCCCGTCTCAAGTTCTGGTTGAGCCGGGAATCCCTCGTTCAGCGTTGCACGCCACCCGCTCGAGGAAATGCCCGAATGAGATCCACTGACGTATCCTGATTTTTGGTCAAAACCGAGTCAGTCCATGCTTTGTCTTGCTCCGTGAAATGTTCCTGTTGCGTTTGGTGTTGCCCGGTCCGCGTCCACCATCCTGGCGGCCCGCGGAAGCCGTGGATCTAGCGGTGTAGGGCGTCCCGCGAGCATCTCACTATGGCCATCGTTAGGAGTTGCCGACCAGAAGATGGTCGGACGTTCGGCTCGGCTTGCCCGAGAGTAACGCCGGTTTTTGCTGAGTTTTATTCTATGTGTTCAGGTATGCGCGTGATGTTTGATTAACGGTGTAATCTGCGATTTTCAGTGTAATATGGATCGTTATTCAAGCTTTGCTTGTTCTGGGATTGATGGGCGAATGTCGAAGGCTGATGGTCTGGGCGGTGAGGCTTGGGGGAGTCTCGGGCGTGGGGGAGAAGCTGCTGTTCAGTGGGCAGAATAAGTCCAAAAGATGGACTCAAGGCTTGGGGGCCTTGATTTTGGTTTGGATGGTATTGGGCTTTAGGATTAACTTAGGACTTTTTTTCGTAGGCTCTGTTTTGCGTTGGAAAGTTTGGCTTGTTAATTTGGCTTTGGGTGGAGCTTGATTTGTGGGAGTTGGGCCTAATTTGCCCAATTCGTTTTTATTAACTAAAGCCTCCTAATGTATAAAGCCCATTTCGTGTCCTCGAGCCCAGAGTCGTGTTGCTTGGGGCAACCCAATTTCGGATTAAAAAAATTAGGAAAATATTTTTAAAAATATTTTTTTATTATAAAATATCTTTTAAAAATATGTTTTATTATAAAAGAAATTTAAAAAATTGGAAAAATTGGAAAAAGCTTAGAAATTAAATTTGAACTACTCTTATTAGATTTTAAATATTAATTATAGTTTAGAATTAGTTTAGCATAAAAAAGTGAAAACCCTTCAATCTAAAAAAAATTGTGCTAAAAATGAACAAATTCTTAGGGCTTTACTATATGGTTTAATGTTCATTTTTTGGGACTAATGCTCTTGATTGTGCACTTTTAGTATGTTGATTAAGGTTTTCCTTTAGCTTAGTTAGGAATGGCATGCTCCTTATTTCCTAGTGTTAGATTCTTGTTTTCTCTTATAATTTATTTAATGCTTCCTTAGTTATTGACTATTATTTTATTAATTGTGCACCTGCATGATTATTCCATATGTTAATAGATCGGTTTAAAATCAATCCAAACTGTCTGATAAATATTTTTTTTTAAATGAACAACATTAGATACTAAAAGGACAATAGCTGATCAATTAATGTAATTAAGTCACCGATCTTAAATTTTCTGATTGCGTAAGAAATAAGGTATACTCTCGTATCTCACTTGGTTTTCAGCTGATCTCACTAAGTTAGTGGCGACTACTTATCAGAAAATTCTTATAGGGTCAATTTGAATACCCCAATGTCATGGGAAGTATGATTTTGGGAAAGACCAAGTATAAAACGAGGGCTGGATGCTTACTTTTTAGGCAATTCCCTTAAACCTATGTCTTCTCCTTTGGACGGAAAAGGTAGGTCATGCCAATATAGAGGGAGATCACATGAATACAAAAGGAATCTATGACATTAATCAAGCGATGTGAGATAATATTTTCACAGTTCAGATTCGGCTAGACAATGTCCGATGCTGCACTTTTATCTTCTCTCCAGGGACCACGATGACCAGAAGCCATGATCTTCGCGTATGGTGGGAGTGCGCACTATTTTGCTTTTGCTGATCTATAAAATGCCCTTCTGACAGGAAAAAAAAATCTCTGTTTGGATAAACTTTCAGTGATGGAGGCGAGACCGATGGGATTGATGATGCTGTTTAGACGTATAAATTTTGCCCGATTGAAGGAAAGAAACCAAAGAGGAGTAATGAAATTTATGGAGAAGCCCAAGATATAGGAATCGGCTCACACGTGGTTGGCTTATATTTCTCTTATTCTCTATCTAAAGATCGGGACAATCAAGAAACATTTGTGCCATCACATACCACGGCACGAAATACAGTTTCCATACTATTACTTAAACAAAATTACTAAATTAAAACTAAACTGATGGTTTTATGTGATGGGCTTAAGGCCCGTCCGCCCATGTTGGGCCTAAAAGCCCGGCCCACAGGATTAGGGCCCATGGATGAAGGGGTACGTTTCTATTTTGGAGGGAACGTATATAAGGGATGAAAGAGAGAGACGTAAACACCCTTTGGCATTTTTGACGTACGTTACTCTCCCTCTCTCCCTCCAAAAAGAAATCGAACGCTAAAGGTGACGCCGTCTTCCCTTCAAGGCCAATTGACGTCATCGGATCGAATAGGATCGGATTTCTCTTCCTCTTATCGGCGTTGGTGTTTAATCTATGGCTAACAAGGTACGCTCGAATCCGCGGTGATACGTGATTTTCCCGGGCTTTTCTTCCGCATTCGTTTTAGGGGTTTGATTTAGTGTGGAATCCGGTTTTTTTGGGAATCAGTTAATCCCAACATTGGTATCAGAGCCCTAGTTCATGTTTTCCCGACCCCTTTGATGTTTTATGATTGATTTTTCGCGAAAATATTCAACCGACACGGATCGGGGCGCAAAATCCCGACACCCGAGCACTGTTCGTCCATTTTTTCAAGTTTCTGTAAGTCGAAATCGATTTCTGAAGGCATAGGGTGAAATGGCTCGTCGAGACGAGTCCGTCGACGAGTCGACCGCCGCCGGGCGACGCTGCACGCGGCCGAAGACGCTGCGCGTGGGCGCCACGCGCCGGAAGCACTGGCTCAGCCAGCGCGTCCGCCACACGCGCCGATCGGCGAACCAGCACGTGCGCACCGCCGACTAGCGAACCGGCACGCGCGCTTGACGAACCGACGTGTGCCGACGTCACCGTGACGTCACGATAACCGCCGGGATGACATCATCGCCGACGACCGTTGGACGGCCGGTCACCGGCCGACGACCGTTGGACGGCCGGTCACCGGCCGGCGACCCCGACCTGACGGCGACCCGACCCGACCCGACCCGACCCGCATCGAAGCCTAGCGCATGCCGCGCACGTGCCGGCTGACGTCTGCGTGACGTCAGCCCGCGCACGCGCGCGGCAAGTGCCGGTCGGTTCGTCCGACCCGGTCCGACCGGCGACCGTTGACCGGAGTTGACCCGTTGACAGTTGAACGACGACCGTTGACCCGAAAAAAAAAATTTGTTTCTTTTTCAATTATGTCTGTGTGGGTTAGAGGTAATCCATTTTTTATTCTGCATTTTTTGCATGAATCATGGAAAATTATGTATTTTCCATTTTGTTTATTGTGGATTATAAGTGATCCATTTTTAGTTCTGCATTTGTTGCAGGAACTATGATGCGTTATGCACGGATACCTGCAATCCCGAGAACGGACGAAGGAAAAGCAAGACTTAAAAGGCTGATGATAGAGTTAGCTGATTATCGGTGGCATGACGGTGATTTAGTATCACACGTGGTCATGGTCAATCAGATGATACAGGAAATCATCTGGAATGGTTATCTTATGCCAGATTTTGAGAAGGTGCCGGCTTTGATGAACACTCTTCGACCTGAATGGCAAGCAGTGTTAGATCGGCTATGGGAGGTCAACGTGGTCCCGGGTTATAAGAGGCTAATGGTAGCTTTTATTAGAGAGTACTATAGGGTTGAGTTAACCAAAACTTCAACCCTTAGATTAAGCGCCACATGGCGCAGAGTGAATGCGCCTTGGAGGCGACATGAGAGCTTTCTAAAAGTTTTTCCATGGTTGGCAAATGTGCCTACAAATTTCTTAGATATTTTGACTGATAGATTAGAATGGACATTCCCTATTTATTTCTTAGATTAGTTTGAGATGTTTTTTAAGTGTGAATATCTCTTTCTATGTTGATATTTCTTCTTTGAATATATTACTTAGTGTAATTGATTGTTGTATTATGTGAAAGCATTATTATTCTATTGGGTGTTAGATATTATTTGCTTTTTGTTATTGTTGACTGCTGTGGGTAGTTCATAGAAGTTTTTGTAACTTCATAGAATTTATTTTGCATAAGACAATTATATTAATAATAGTTTTAAGTTAGGATTTTTGGAGGATGATTGGAAACGTAGTGACCTTTTGATTCTGAAACCTTACTTGAAATTATTCATTGATATGATGGGTCTGTGCAAAGTGGATGCATAAATGATATGCATTAATTATTCGTGCATATATGTCTGATGTGTTCAGATCGATGGTTTCAGCAACTAAGAACATAATTGCTTATATGAACGGCAACAATTGTGAAATATTGAATATGGAGATTCAATATGTGCTGAAAAAGCAAGAAGCACTAGAAGCTCTTGACCATGTTATGGATGATCTTGAGAATGCTGTGCGCCACCTTGAGCTGGTAGAGGACCGCTTAACGGCATGTGAGTCGAAAATAGATATTTGTAATGCTGGTTCTAGCTTAGAAAGGGCTTTGAGCTCTAAGCGCAAGCGTATTGATTCGTTCAATATGTGGGAATGCAAATGATCAAGTCCTTATTGCAAGAGATCAAGAGTTAACCAACACAAGAGAGGAAAATGTTCTCAAGTGAAGAAAATGTCAAGGGTGAGGTGTTACAATTGTGACAAGAAATGTCACTATGCTCGCGATTGTCGTGAGCCAAAGAAGGTAAACACCTCTTGTACATTTGAGAACTTTGCTTATATGTCAAGTTATGTATTATTGGCTGAATCCAATCCTTTGTGGACTGTAGATTTAGGAGTAACAGACCATGTAGCGAAGGATAGAGGATCCTTCGTGGAATTCCAACGAGTACCAACTGGAACTAAGTGGATCTATGTAGGAAATAACTCTAGAGATGAAGTTAAAGGGATTGGCACCTGCCAATTGAACATGCGTGGTGGACGCACCTTGTTCCTACATGTTCTATCTGCTCCAGAGATTCGTCGAAATTGAAGTGTCTGTTTTTTGGTGTTGGTTAAGCTTGTTTTTAGTGTGAACTTCCATAATAACGGTGTAGATTTGTATTTGGATACAAACTACTATGGTTGTAGTCATTTTCTGGATGGTTTTATTGTACTAGATGTTGACTGTGGTGATGTCAATATTTGTTATTCTCTTGTTTCACGTCTTCTACTTAATATGATAATGATGTGATTATGTGGCATGCTAGACTTGATCATATTGGCCAACAACATATGAATAGATTAGCCAAAGAGGGCTTGTTGGGCAACATTGAAAAAGTCGATTTGCCCATATATGAGCATTGCCTAGTAGGGAAAACGACAAGGAAACCATTTGGAAAAGGTAAAAGAGCTGAATTTCCTCTGCATTTAATCAATTCTGACGTCTATGGTTCAATGAATGTGAGAGGAAGGCATGGAGCTATTTATTTCATCACTTTTATAGATGATTATACTCGATTCAGATATGTCTATTTGATTTCTCATAAATCTGAAGCATTAAGTTGTTTCAAAAGGTTTATGAACCTGGTAGAAAATCAATTAGACAAGAAAATAAAAGCATTTAGATCCAATCGAGGTCGAGAATATTTATCTGATGAGTTCAGAAAATTATGTGATGAAAAAGGAATAGAAACACAGTTGTCTATTCCATATACTCCTCAACAAAATTGTGTTGTGGAAAGAAGAAACAGAACCCTACTGAAAATGGTTAGGTCCATGATGGCGCATGCTAACTTACCTATCACTTTTCGGAGTGATGTGTTGTTAACTGCTGCCTATATACTTAACCGGGTGCCTTCCAAATCAGTTACTTCTACTCCATATGAGTTATGGACAGGTAGAAAACCGGACTTAAGTTTTCTTAAGCCATGGGGTTGTACTGCATATACTCATGAGTCCTCTCACAAGTTTGAAAATTTTGGTCCTAAAGGAAAGTAGAGTATTTTAATGAGATACTCCGAACACTCGAAAGGGTATGTATTCATAGGTGAGTAGGAAAGTGGGAGTATAACTGAATTTTAATCACGGGATGTCACATTCTTAGAGGATGAATTTCCTAAGATTGGCGAAATAGGGGAATATTACCCCTATTTGAAACCTTGGATCAAGATAATGATATTAATGGAGTTCGTCCAAGTGAGAGTAATATGAGAAGTGATGAATTGAATTCAACCCATTCTCAATTGCAACCACATGATGAGACAACGTTATCATTATCTAATCCAAGTGGGAGCATAATGGGGAATGATGTGCAAAGTGTACAATCTCCCATACGGCGAACAAGTCGCCAAAGTATTCCCCGTCGACGTTTTGACATTGAAGGGGAAACTTTTATGATTGCTCCGCAAGATGAGGATGAGACAAGAAATATTAATGAGGCTCTGAATTGCCCTAGTAAGAAAAAATGGATTTATGCAATGAAAGAGGAGATGGAGTCAATGAAGTCAAACCAAGTTTGGAACTGGTTGATCTTCCAATAGGACGCAAAGCTATTGGGAACAAGTGGGTTCTCAAAATAAAGCGTAAAGCTGATGGCTCGATATAAAGGCATAAGGCTCGCCTTATGGCGAATAGGTATAATCAACATGAAGGAATTGATTATGAAGAAACATTTTCTCCTATAGTGAGATTTACCTCGATTCGCATAATTCTGGCAATAATGGTTAGTATGGATCTTGAGTTACATCAAATGGATGTAAAGATTGCTTTCCTCAATGGAGAATTAGAGGAAGGAACATATATGGAACAACATGCTGGTTTCATAGTGAAATGCCAAGAAGAAAAGGTATGTCGACTTTTGAGGTCGATATATGGCCTTAAGTAGTCGTCAAAATAATGGTATATACGATTTCATAATACCATAATGGCATATGATTTTACAATGATAGATGAGGATCATTGTATATATATCAAAAGATCCAAGGATCAATTTGTGATCATATCATTATATGTTGATGATATACTAATTGCCGGAAGTAATATGGAGTTTGTTAATACTGTCAAGAGTTGGTTGTCTTCCAACTTTGAGATGAAGGATATGGGTGAGGTTGCATACATTCTTGGAGTTAAGATTTGAAGAGATCGTTCGAAGAGATCGTTGTCTCTTTCACAAGAAACATATACAAATAAGGTTCTTGAACGATTTCGTATGCAAGATTGTAAACCCATAGACGCTCCTATTGCAAAATGTGAAGAATTGAGCCATAGACTGTGTCCAAGGACTCCACAAGAGAAGGAACAAATGAAACATGTTCCTTATGCTAGTGCTGTTGGAGCTTGATGTATGCTATGATGTGTACAAGACCTGACATATGTTTTGCAGTTGGAATGGTGGGTAGATACCAATCCAATCCAGGTCCAGCACATTGGAAGGCCGTTAAGATAATACTGAGGTATCTAAAGGGGACTGCTGATTATACGTTGAGTTATTAGGGAAAGGATCTGCGACTCTAAGGCTATTCTGATGCTGATTGGGGAGGAGATTTCGATGAAAGAAAATCTACCTCTGGGTTTGTTTTCTTACCGAATAATGGCACCATATGTTGGAGCAGTAAGAAACAAAAGTGTATAGCATTGTCCACGATGAAAACTGAGTTCGTGGCATTATCAGCAGCAATATAAGAAGATGTTTGGCTTAAGAGATTATTGGATCATTTAGGTGTTATTAGAAGTGCTGCAGATTCATTGTTGGTTAACTGTGATAGCCAAGCAGCAAAAGCGTACACCAAAGATCCAAAATATCATTGCAAGACCAAACATATAGATACCAAGTATAATTTTGTCAAAGATATGGTTGCACGAAATGATGCGAACTTACAGTACATATCTACGCATATAATGGTAGCAGATTCTATGACAAAGCCAATACCTAGATATGTGTTTTGTGGCCATATGAAATCTCTAGGATTGCGTAGAGTCTGATGTACTGGATTGTAATTTCCCTGAAGTGTTCATATTTGATGAATTTGTGTTTTTCATCATTAATGCCTATGAATCTTTATTTGATCTTTATGCATCTTAATGCTTAGTGTATTATTTTAAGTTGAGAAAGTATGTCGGACAGATATAAGATTAGCCCACTCACACGGGTAATCGCATCTATTTACTATGTGATAAATAGAGATGAGATTATTTTTAAACTTATTATCTATGTGATAATCGAGAGCTAAAGCTTAAAATACGTATGTTGCCTTAACTGAGTGTTAAGATGATGACATAATACTTACTATGTCCGAAAGTAAAATACCCCACATATTTTACTTTATCTGTCTATGATGCCAGATGTGAGTTCTGATGAATTTTGTGAATGAGTAGATACGTGAACTCAAGTTAGATATTGGATATGTCTGAACTATCATCTGTACGGTATTGAAGGTGTAGACATACGCTTCATGGGAAAGGAGTTAATACCGTAATACGTATTTCATACTACGTATGCATGAAACGACCAATAAGAGTGGCAAAAGTTTGATCTCAACTTTTATGTCGTATGAGACTCTTGAGGAAAAGAGTTCCTCAATTTTTAGTCCCCTCATGACTCTTACTTATTCTTAAGATTTCTATTTAGTGTTTGCTATCTTAGGATGTTGCCAATGGTCATGAGTTGATTCGATCTAATGGGACATTTCTAGAAAAGCAAGCTGAACTGAAATTGAGAGTTTGAAAGAAAGAGGAAGATCGAATTTGGAGAATCACATTGTAGTTTTGTATTCACTGGTTAACCAATTATGACTGTCTTTGGGATAATCATAATTGTTAATACAATATATATATATATATATATATATCATTGTTTAAAAGAGATCAAGAGAGATATAAATGTGATCAATCGATCTAAAGTTCTGCATACTAAATCTACTCAGGATGTTATGCCCATTATGAGCTGCTATATATTCCTAACAGATGTATAGCAACGAGCTTTCAAAGTATGCTGGTCGCACGGATTATTCACCGGTATGAATGTTGAAGAGAGGTAAAGAGAATTTTGTTCGGCCCACTATGTGCGAGTGGGAGATGATGGTTTTATGTGATGGGCTTAAGGCCCGTCCGCCCATGTTGGGCCTAAAAGCCCGGCCCACAGGATTATGGCCCATGGATGAAGGAGTATGTTTCTATTTTGGAGGGAACGTATATAAGGAATGAAAGAGAGAGACGTAAACACCCTTTGGCATTTTTTATGTACGTTACTCTACCTCTCTCCCTCCAAAAAGAAATCGAACGCTAAAGGCGACGCCGTCTTCCCTTCAAGGCCAATTGACGTCATCGGATCGAACAGGATCGGATTTCTCTTCCTCTTATCGGCATTGGTGTTTAATCTGTGGCTAACAAGGTACGCTCAAATCCGTGGTGTGCTTTACGATCGGTGATACGTGATTTTCCCGGGCTTTTCTTCCGCATTCGTTTTAGGGGTTCGATTTAGTGTCGAATCCGGTTTTTTTGGGAATCAGTTAATCCCAAAAACTTATTGTACGAATATCAATATAATCCCAAAACTTTTCAACTTTGACAATTTAGTCCTAAATTATTGTGCGAAAATTGATAAAAATAATATATTGAAATTTCACATCAAGATTTATGACTAAATTGTTAAAATGAAAAATTTTAGAGCTGTCTCAGCTTTCACACAATAAATTTAAGACTGATTGCATAATTTCTTTCGATAATTTAACTACATATCGGTAGCATCATCATGTTATGAATTTTATTATCAGATTGCATTACCGTCCATAAAGATGAATTGCTAATTCGAAGTACACAACTTATGAAGTTAAATTTCTAGCTATAGGTGCGTGCCCCCTTGCGATGATTGCGAGCAAATTACGAAAGAATCTAGAAAAATTACTGCTGGGGATCGTTCGCTAGGGTGGCCACCATTTTCACACAGGCGAAAAGATCCACCCGCTTTGTTCGGTGAACACCACTCGTGCGAGTCCAACGAGCAAGTCTTTACCCCGTGAACACGTGCTCTATCTTCGCCTGCCGGAACATTACAATTAGCCTCCTGCACTCGATTCGGAGAGGTTCAAGTCAGTGATTGTCATAGAAGGATTTATATAAAGCAAAGTACATCATTAGCATCTTTCGTCTCTAGGTCGGTACTCAGATGCTTTCTTTAGACATTGCCCGCTTGAGGCCAATTAAGCTGCAGACCGGATCATTGCTACCGTCACTGATCGTCGCGGCTTCTGACGAATCTACCACCGCCCTTCGCACCCGACCACGGCCTTCATTGAGCCCTAATGACTCCAAATCAAAATGTAATGCACGAGTAGTAGTAGTTGCCCTTGGGGGCTGAGAGGGTCATAAACCATTTATTAGCCCATCATCGCGTGGGGTGCGTGGAATGATCCTGTGGTGGACTACTCGACTTGAGTCATACCAACCATGAGGACCACGACAGAGAAAACCACCCAAAATATAATGATGGGACCAACGAATTATTATATTGTTTCTCACAAACGTTTCTGTCCGTCACTGACGTGGCATTTTTTGTCCTAATTTCGGCTCATTTGTGTTTATACTTGCATGATACTTATCATCTCTTATTGATCCCTAAAAAATAGAGAATTACGTGACCAGAAAAATTAGCAAAAAAGAGGTAAGTTGGAAATAGAATCGCTACCTCAATAAAAGATTTCTTCATCTCAACCTTTGACTGTGCCTCAAAAACTTCCAAATCTCTGTACCAATCACATTGCCGGTCCTCCCCTTTATCTGTGACTAAACAAGTTAAAAAGATAAAAGATATAGAAGTTATGGTGCTTAAGGCGTTGGACTGTTAGAGAAGAAAAGGCAAGCGGGAACATAAAAATGATGACAGTGACATTAATTGGATCTTACTAGTTTTATGTGCATTTGTTTATGCCGATAACTTTTGCATCGCTGTATTCAGATCACCCTCCAAGCGCACATCCCATATGTGTCGAAACAGCATCACATAATGAAGTTCTGGTGTGCTTACTATACCCCTGGAAAATATCTTCATTCTTGGGCACTCTTCCACTTTAATGTCATCCAATAATGGAAACCTAAAGATGCAACTTTCGATGGAGGAGAAGGATAACAGGCTCGGCATATATTGTAGTTCCAATGTTTTTAGCTTCTCAAGAGAAATCACTTCTCCTTCTCCTTTTCCATCGTTTGCTACTATTTCTTTCATTCTTTCACATCCTTTTATCGTCATCTCAGTGAGATGCACCAAATTTGTAACTGTTGAAAATGTTACTAGGTGTACCAATCCAGATGAATTCTTCACCACTAACTTTGTCAAATTCTGGAAAGATGCCATTGCTGGAAATATTGTCGTTAAACTAGGGCAATCTTGAACCTCAAATGTTTTTATACTCTGAAGAATTTTTGCCACCAGATAGTCTTCTCTCCAAACGCACTTTATGTTGTGTAGCTTGCTTAACTTAAGTTCACTTAAATTCTCAAGCATCGGATATAATCCCTCATCCACAAGCCCTTCATTAGGGAATATATCTTCAAAGGAACTACAAAAGACCTCAAGGCTTCGTAGACTCTGAAATCTCTCTAGAAGGAATCGAGGAGGAAAGACAGCCTTTTTATCATGAAAGCATGCCAATGTTAGTGCTTTTGGCTTGCCAAAGATATCGTCAGGAAATTTTCCATCCAATATCATCCGAATATCCTTATAGAACAATAAAAGTCTTTCTATGATGGGAATGTCCTGCCAATTTGCCAATTCAATGAGAGAAGTAAATTCAATAAAAGTTAGGTAATAAAGCATGTGCTATAAAAGGTTAATTAAGTTGGTTAACTACCATGGAAGGTGGCCATCTTCTTACGGTTTATTAATACACCATAAAGTCATGCTACAAAATACAATCGTAACCAAAAGCTCTACCATGGGCCATGGCCAATCGCCAACAGGGTTCGCTGTGCTCTCATGTACGCTTAGATGAAAAGTAAAAAATTGTGCTGGCATAGGAATGATCAAACAAACAAATGAAATTTCATTTTACTCAGAAAACATCAAAAGAAAGCTGGTCATCCCACTGCGATTTGAAAAAGGAATTGCTAAATGAAAATATGGTTAAGTTGGCACCGTCAATTCAAGAATCACCCTAACAAATTCATCTTGTATTAAGAATATGTTATGCTGTTAACGATAATATGTAGACCTTTGATCTAGGTAACAGAATGTGCCGATAGTGTTACTACAACATCTGGGTGTCCACAAATGAAAGTGTGCTTAAAGAGATTAGAAATATCTTTTGTTGTCTTCAAACTGACAGGTAAGGGGTTCATGTTTTGTATATGATATCAAATTGCAACATGTCTATGCAACTGACATGAGATATCGTAGGTGAATTAAAGAATAAAGTAGAAATTGAGGAAGAGCATTTGCAAACATACCCTCTCAAGTGGCAAGTGTGCTTCATGGTCTGAAAGGTCGTGTTGATCGTCTCTCCGAGCCCACTTGTTCATGGATGCAGTAACAGAGAATTTATTCAGTTTGTCACAGTGAGTCACTCGCAATTCGTTCAAAAATGGCCAGTTCAATGTGGGCAAGTTAGGGCAAAAGTCCTTGACTCGTGGCATATCATGTAACACCAGAGATGTTAGCTTCGGGAAAAGGAATTGAGCAATATTAGAGGGTGGATCTGCTCTCGCAACTATTTCCTCGAGCTCACAAGACTCTATGCGAAGTTCCTCAATTTGGCTTAGACTTCTAGCCACCCAATGCGGGAATAGATTCTCAAGGCTCTTACAGTTCTTAGCCTCTACTTTCTGTAAACAATCAAAAGTAAGAGTTTCTTGAGGACTGTCAGTCCATATTTTGCTTATGTCGTCCAAGTGGGAGAGAACCATCATCTTAAGCTTGGGAAATTGTACCTACAATATTGAACAAAATTACCCAATGAATTTGATTATATTGAGTTATCACCTCAAATCCTAGCTCTCGTAAATGATGACAATTCTAGAGCTTGTTAGGGACACAAAGAGGGAGGAGTTGACTGATGCTTTCATTTCAGTGGACCCATGATTAAGGCCGAGTATGTTGCATTATAACAAGCATGAAATGCGGTGCTAGAAAATTAGTTACCTTACTGTCCTTAATAATTATTAATAGTCGTGCGCAAAAAAGAAAGTACAAAATTTTTCATTGAGTTATGATACAGAGAACGCAATTCCAACCTCAAGTACCAAATAAATCAATTTCCTAAGCTTCACATGACATGCAATTTTAATGCTAGTTTCACACACAAATAAGGACCCCTAGATTACCGACCCAAAAAAAAAAGGACCCCTAAACGAACGCAATTTGTCTTCGTGAACAAATGAAATATGTTGGTGGAACGAAAAAACATGAAACCATTGTATGAGCTATTATGAACTGTTTATTTAAGTGCCCATTCGAATTTTATATCTCATTATGAAGAAATTAAAGAATTACGACATGCTACAACCTCAATTACCAAATCTATATTTCCTTACTTCTCCTAAGTCCATGAACCATGGAAAAAGACAAATTTGTCATACAAGTATTGAACGGTTCACCAAGATATTCCCCTCCTTTTACCACATTCTGTTTATTTGGAGAAAATCAACTGTGTCATGACCTCTTATGACTTGTCCATGGAGAAGCAAGTATTATACATTTTTAAGCTGGTGGCAATAAAATAAATGCAATTACAACTTGCCACAACCAAAAAACAAATCACTATTTCCACACTTCCCTAAATCAAAATTGTAAGTTGAGGATTACTGAGTTATTTTAAATATTTTAACAATGTGGGGATCACCTATTATTACATGATAGCTCATATATGACAAATAAATGAAATTAATGCGATGACAATTTGTCACAACAAGAAAATCATATGACTATTTTCGCTTTTTTTACAACCTATTGGTATTCTGAATTGAGTATTACGGTTACTATTTGAAAACAAGATCGGGTATACCATTACATGACAATTTACGTATGGAAAATAAATGACACTAGAAGTAAATGCATGAACAGAGATGACTCTTATGATTAAAGAGTAAATAAGTACGTGGATGCTCGATATGATGACATGTTCTATCCACAAATAACAATAAAAATTTTGGAAAAACCATTAGAATAAGAAAAAAACACAAGCATTTCCTCCATTTGAAAAGAAAGCAATTCCTGAAACCTGTATAGAATCTGTAGCTTAAAAGGCCCACAAAAGGGGGAACAAAAGAGACTGCCGTGATCGGTTGGTCTGCGTTAATTTCCAATTTAAGAAGTGATGTAAATTAAAATACATTTGGTAAAAATATGAGCTTCTGCTTACTGAATTTGATCTAACAAATTTGAGAATTGATTTCCGTTCTTTAAAAGATTATATGATGGCGTGTACCTGTATATTCCTTACCATTCTACATTGAGGGCACCCTCTCCTAAATTTTGTCGAATGAATAAAATAACAATTGAATTTTGAAATTGTATTTTGTTAGAATTTTTATTATCAATAGTACATTGAACATTGGCTTTTAATTGGCTGAATTGACAAATAATACTGGCAACGCCTTCTCCCTCTAATTGTTAGAAGGCTGCCGTGACGACTTGTCAAATTCTCCAACTTTCATATTTGCCGATCGCAAATAAATGCACCACTTTAAATGAAAGTTTCGAGCACTCCGATTAAAAAAGGCCGCTCTCTCCAATTCCTCCATTTTCTTCTCCAATTGTCTACCCTTTTTTGATAATGCAACATTGTATAAGGAAAGAATTCTTAGATCTGTATGCTTCAAGTTGAAATTGAACGTGCAAAACGAATGTCATTTTGCCATATTTTAGATGCTATTCTATATACAGTACTTTAAAGTTCACATTGTAAAAAGGGAATATTTTTTTTATACGGTTATTTCGGTAACTTTTCTTAGAACCTAACTGCGCATGATATGATTTTATGAGCTGACACAAAAACAACACTTCTAGAATGATATGGAGAGATACAAACTAAAGTTTTTTCCCCCTTTTTTGAGGATTAGAAATTTTTAAATCTTTGTACTAATTATTAAAAGATTATGTACATAAATCCACACAAAGAACGTGAATATTATAATCGTTAGATTTTTTTTTATCCCAAAAAGAGGTCTTGTTCAGTTCGTGATGTGCCAACTCGACATTGGGGCTATTGCAGGATTGCGTAGGTTGGGGAGATTGAAGAGCGAGGTCTTGGAATAAAAATGCGCAGGGGAAGCTAAGTGGATTTCTGAGTGTTATACTTTTCGTATCAGAGGTAAGCGAAAACTTATTATTGTTTCCTACCTGATATGCATCTTCGTGAAAAAAAAAACTAATTTTTGTTTATTTTTGAATCTCACGATTTCATTTACTTCGACATTTGATTCACGAATTAGGAACTTGAGATATTCGTATTTTGATTTGACAAGGTGATAATCCAAAACAAAAAGACAAAAGCATTGTAAAAACAAAAACATAACATTTCTTCTAAATGAAAAAAAGAAAGAAAAAAGACTGGCCTGTGGATTGAAAAGTGAAGGGGTGTCATGATCAATCTCCATCAAAGATTGTTGAGTGAAACTTCTCATCTTGGAGCAATGGGCAATGGTCAGCGTTTGTAATCTAGGACAACACAAAATATAATTCTTTCCCAAGAGGAAACTAGTAAAATGGGGCAAGCATTCCAACTTAATCCCTTCGAGATTCATGAATTTAATCTTCTCCACTGCACTTCCCTGCCCTTCTTCCTCTGCAATTACTCCTTCCATCTGACCACACTCCATAATTATGATTTGTTCAAGATTGGCAAGGCACAACCATCGATGGAGCAAAAGCATGTCTTAAGTTGCTACAATTATAAAGGAACAGGTATGTTAGAGAATTGAAGTGTAGCTCTCCTTGAAGATTTTTGTTCCATAGTCGCCTCAACTTTGGTAAATTGACCAAGTACAAAAAAGTTAACCGAGGCAGCACCTGAGTGCTTTTCATAGCCTCCATTCCTTCAAGACTAAATATTTCTTCTAGTGACTTGCAATCGCACACTTGCAATCCTTTCAATTTGTCTAAAACAAGCATCAATCTGGATGGAATAGCGTTAACAAACGATGGACATTTATACACCACCAGATATTTTAAGTGCCAATATGAATTGATGGGAATAAGTTTGTTGTGCCATTTTTCCATCAGCTTTGAGAACTCAGATAGTCGCATAAACTTTACTCCAGCAATTATACCCTGTCAGAGATTCATCATTAAATGTAACCTTCTAGTTAGCAAAAAGAAATTACTCTATTATTGATCAAAACCAGCCAATTAAATAGAATTTGGTAAGTGATGCATACCATTTGTTCAAACATACTTTGGATGGTGGTGTTGAGGTTTCCCTTCCAAAACCACTCTACTTTTGATACTTGTACTCTCTCCAACTTTGGTGCCTCTATTGATCCCTCAGAGAAGAACTTCATGCTAGGACATCTAGTAATAGTGACATCTTCCAAGAGAGGAAACATCCAAGTGTGTCCACATGAGCTGAAACATCTCAACCTTATCAATCCATCAAGCTCCATACACCTCAATTTTTTGAAGGTCACTACATGCCCCTCTCTACCTCCCTCCTCCATGATGACTTCTATCAACATGTGACAATTACTTATCCTCAATTTTGTGAGTTCCACCAAATTTCCTGCTATTGTCGGTGTGAACATATTTGATACATCACAATGTGACACATCGAGAGTCTTTAGATGTTGATTACATCTTGAAATTGGTGATACTACTTTTAGCTCATGACTTTGGCCTCCTACGGCTTCAACATTGATGCTATATAATTCACATATAACTAGCTCTTCTAAGTTGATCAAACTTTGAACGAAACGACGTGCGGACAATGCAGATTCCTTGATACAACAAAGCTTAAGAACTCTAAGCTTGCAGAAAAGTTCTTCATTAAGAAAATTCCCATGCCATATCTCCATCCATATGGGTGATTTCAATTTTAACTCTTGTAGATTTGAGAATGCACCCTGGTAAAATATCCAAATCAAAATCCAGCTTAGTAAAAACAAAATGTTTGCATCATGGTATAAGTGTTGCATTCCACGCAGAATAAGTGCATATTAAGATAGAGTCTCATGTGATTCAAAGGAAGAAAATGTGCCCTCATCAAATCAACATTATCGTTGATCTTTTACATTTGACTTGTATTCATATGTGAACATAAGTAATATCTTAATACACTTCTGCCATGGCAAGAGCACACCACATGTCATGTGTTTTCAATCTTTATGGTACTTAAGAGAGTGCTAAACCATCGAAAGTAGCCCCTACTTTTTTAAAGGGGGATCGACGAGTGTGCATTTGATTCATTGGACAATGACAAGAATGTTCAATCAAAACTTGAAGAACATATGATGTTTCAATGTTGTAATATTTCTATGAATTTACGGAGAGCCACATAGTTTACATTTTCATATAAAGAGCTACTTGTATGAGATGCTAGACTGTGACCTTAATCATCACGTCAAATTTTCACCAACAAAGCAAAAAATAATTATAATCTTGGGCCGTACCTTTTCTACTATGAAGAGAGGTTGTTTAAGAAGTGGCATCTCATTCTCATGGTAAGATGCAAGTATCTCCACTTTGCCACAGCCACGCACCTTCAAGGTCTTCAATGCGGGCCAATGTGAAGTATGTTTTCCGGTGTAGATGCACTTCAACTCTGTTAGATGCTTAAGCTTGAGGGAGGCTAACTTTGGGAACACAAACCTAGGAACTAGTCTGTCTTCCTTCTCGATGAGTTCCACAATGTCACATTCACTGATGTCCAACTTCTCAAGTTGGGTTAGATGTATTGCTACTGAGGCTGGAAATAGAGAGGCGAGGCTCTTGCACTCGGAAACGGTAAAAAAACTGAGACACTGGAATTTGACTTGACTGTGGAGTTCCTTATCCCATACACACTTTAGCTTTGGTAATCCATCTAACTCTAGCCTTTTTAATGGCAAATGAGCAATAGAATGTCCATCTAAAGGATTCAATGGCTGAAGTTTGAAAACAACTTCAAGCGAATCACATGATCCTACCTGCAAACTTTCCAAGCTACTGAGCCATCCAAGAATGCAAGAAGGAGCAATGTTCAATAGCTTATTGCATCTCCGCACCATAAGCCATTTTAGTTTGTGGAAAGAATCCGCAGCAACTTGATTGTCCCATATTATCTCAATATTATCCATGTCACGTATGTCTAATGTCTCCAAACTAGGAAATGCAACCTGCGATATTTGCTCGCAAAATTAGTGATTCTGTTAGATTAAAAGTTCATGAAGTTCCATTACATATAGAAGAGCTTGCTTGAGGAAGAGTGTCAGCATTAGAAATAAAACGAAGGAGAGATTGAGATTAAAAAGGCGACTAATCGTTCATCAAAAGGTGCACTACAGAAGTTGCTACTTGCACTATCCTCGAAATCAAATCATGAGTTTCTTAATTGTCATAAAGAAATATTACGAGATGCAAGAAAACACATGGAAGAAGCAGTGTCCTAACAATCTTGGTCTATCGATTCAAGTCGTCTTATTAGATGAATGCATACTCATCTTGTAAAGGTCATGCGAAAGATTTGATTTTACTAATTTGCTAAAATATTGATTTTATTAAGCAAAAGCTGAGAGACTCCTTTTCATGATCCCTCTTTCTTCAATTACTAGGTAATTAGCAGCATTCTCGTGCATTTGCACGGGCATGGAATTTTTTTTTTTTTTTTGTAAAATCAGAATATGTTTTAATACAAATAATTAATCAAATTGTATCTCATTTCTTATGAACCACCCTTTTTTGAAGAAAAAGTCTAAATTCTTAACTTGTATAATGTAAAACATAGGGATTTAATAACATTTAAAAGTTCTTACTTGTCATTGTTATATGATATAGTGTGATTTTTATATAAAATATAACATTATTGTAATAATGAGAGAAATTACAAAACTTATCAAAAGAAAGATATAAAAGGAAGAGTTACAATGCTAATTTGCACTGCTAAAACTCATTAAAACCAATGGTCTCAAACAAGGCAACCACCTATGAGAATGAGGACTTCACGTTAGAAGCGAGATGAGTGGAAAGTACAAGGAGAATTTCAATTGCAAGAAGAACAATCTTCTTGCAAATTAAAAGTTTAAGGGATGGTCATTATGGATATTAATGAAGAATACTCTATATTAAATATTGATATCAGTTTTCAAGTGAGGTGCTGATTCGGCGATGGAGTGGAAACAATAGCACATTTAGAAAATTAGCCATGTGTCTGCCAAATTGATAGTTCGCCAGAAAATTTTGTATTTTTTGTTAAAGTGCATAAATTATAGAGAAATGAAAAGTTATTGCCTTAGGTGATTAAATAAAAGTTCAATGACTATATTACAAAATCTTTTACTATATAGTTACCCCATAATTTTGAGAGTTAACATTTGAGCTCATTGAAGATTAATTATCCAACTTTTGTATATGTAGTGACTCTACTTTAAATTCTCCATTTCAATTTCAAATCACAATTTGAATAGTAACACTACTTTGACTTATCTAGATTTTATGGTGCCGTGATTATGCTAAAGGCAATCAATTTTGGCCAAAGGGGGCTTCGACGATTATGCTTTGTCTCTAGTATAACTATTTTTTTGTTGTTAATTTTAATTATTTAGTTGGCTAGCATAAAAATTAATCATCACTTCCAATATTCACCATTAAAGCAAAACATTTAATCTTGGGCCATACCTTTTCTATTAAGAAGAGAGGCTGTTTATCAAGGGGCATCTCATTCCCTAGGTGCGATGCAAGTATCTCCACTTTGTGACAGCCACACAACCTCAGGGTCTTCAATGCTGGCCAATGTGAAGTATGTTTTCCAGTGTAGATGCACTTCAACTCTGTTAGATGCTCAAGCTTGAGGGAGGTTAACTTTGGGAACACAAACCTAGGAACTAGTCCGTCTTCCTTCTCGATGAGTTCCACAATGTCACATTCACTGATGTCCAACTTCTCAAGTTGGGTTAGATATATTGCTACCGAGGCTGGAAATAGAGAGGCGAGTCTCTTGCACTTGGAAACGGTAACAAAACGGAGACACTGAAATTTGACTTGATTGTGGAGTTCCTTATCCCATACACACTTTAGCTTTGGTAATCCATCTAACTCTAACCTTTTTAATGGCAAATGAGCAATAGAATGTCCATCTAAAGGATTCAATGGCTGAAGTTTGAAAATAACTTCAAGTGAATCACATGATCCTACCTTCAAACTTTCCAAGCTCTTGAGCCATCCAAGAATGCAAGAAGGAGCAATGTTCAATAGCTTATTGCATCTCCGCACCTCAAGCCATTTTAGTTTATGGAAAGAATCCGCAGCAACTTGATTGTCCCATATTATCTCAATATTATCCATGTCACGTAAGTCTAATATCTCCAAGCTAGGAAATGCAACCTGCGATATTTGCTCGCGAAATTAGTGATTATGTTAGATTAAAATTCATTAAGTTCCATTATATATAGAAGAGCTTGCTTGAGGAAGAGTGTCGGCATTCGAAATAAAACGATGGAGAGATTGAGATTAAAAAGGCAACTAATCATTCATCAAAAGGTGCACTACAGAAGTTTCTGCTTGCACTATCCTTGAAATCAAATCATGAGTTTCTTAATTGTCATAAAGAAAAATTACGAGATGCAAGGAAACACATGGAAGAAGTGGTGTCCTAATAATCTTGGTCTATCGACTATGGTCATCTTATTAGATGAACGCACACTCATCTTGTAAAGGTCATGCAAAAGATTTCACAGACCGCACAAATCGGAGCCCAACACAGTGCCCGCAGCCAACACCCTCCTGGCCTGTATCCATAAAAATGGCCGAGTGATGAGCAAAAACTAAATTTCGCAGTTTGGCATTTAAGATAGAATCGGGGCTTTAGGGGTATGATTAATCTCAAAGCAAGAGCTCCCTTCCATCCGGAAAAAGGAAAAAAATTGTAAAAAAAAAAAGATCAGTGTAAATGAAGTCAAGTGAGTGTAATTGTACATGCCCATGAGAACTATTAAAATTTTATATATAAAAATATAAGAATTGAAAGGGCTAACAATTTATAGCTCAAATTAATATATTTGTAAATGATTATCTGACAAATTCGAAAATGACATGAATTGATATGAACATAATATACGTGAAGTTGTAGCGAAATTAACAAAAATACAATGTTGTCCAATGAACATAAATTGCCAGCTAGTCAATTTTATTTTTATTTTTTTTTATTTTGATAGAAAGTACTTATATTTAGTTACGTTTGGAAGAAAAATGCTAACGTCGAAGTTTTAGAATGCTCAAAATACTTCTCTCAATAACCTATACACCTACAGAACAAGCAGAAGTCGACAAACTCCTTGGCATTATTCCACTTTCTTTAAGTAGTAGGTAAATAGTAGTATTCTCGTGCGTTTGCACGGGCATGGATTTTTTCGTTTTTGTACAATAAGAATATGTTTTAATGCAAATAATTAATTAAGTTGTATCTCATTTCTTATGAATCTCTATTTTTTTGAAGAAAAAGGTCTAAATTCTTACGTTGTACTATGTAAAATAATTGGGATTTGATAACATTTAAAAGTTCTTACTGTCATTGTTATATGATATAGTGTGACTTTTTATATAAAATATAACATTATTGTAATAATGAGAGAAAATTACAAAACTCATCAAAGGAAGATATAATAGGACGAGTTCGATTGCTAATTTGCAATGCTAAAACTCATTAAAACCAATGGTCTCAAACAAGGCAACCACTTATGAGAATGAGGACTTCGCGTTGGAAGCGAGATGAGTAGAAAGTACAAGGAGAGTTTCAATTGCAAGGAGAACAATCTACTTGCAAATTAAAAGTTTAAGTGATGGTCATTATGGATATTAATGAAGAATACTCTATATTAAATATTGATATCAATTTTCAAGTGAGGTGCTGATTCAGCGATGAAGTGGAAACAATAGCACATTTAGAAAATTAGCCATGTGTCTGCCATGTCGATAGTTCGCCAGAAAATTTTGTATTTTTCGTTGAAGTGCATAAATTATAGAGAAATGAAAATTTATTGCCTCAGGTGATTAAATAAAAGTTCAATGACTATATTACAAAATCTTTTACCATATAGTTACCCCATAATTTTGAGAGTTAACAGTTGAGCTAATTGAAGATTAATTATCCAACTTTTGTATATGTAGTGACTACTTTAAATTCTCCATATCAATTTAAAATCACAATTGGAATAGTAACTCTACTTTGACTTATCTAGATTTTATGGTGCCGTCATTATGCTGAACACAGTCAATTTTAACCAAAGGGAGGCTTCAGCAATTATGCTTTGTCTCTAGTATAACTATTTTTTTGTTGTTAATTTTAATTATTTAGGTGGCTAGCATAAAAATTAATCATCACTTCCAATATTCACCATTAAAGCAAAACATTTAATCTTGGGCCATACCTTTTCTATTAAGAAGAGAGGCTGTTTATCAAGCGGCATCTCATTCCCTAGGTGCGATGCAAGTATCTCCACTTTGTGACAGCCACACAACCTCAGGGTCTTCAATGCTGGCCAATGTGAAGTATGTTTTCCGGTGTAAATGCACTTCAACTCTGTTAGATGCTCAAGCTTGAGGGAGGTTAACTTTGGGAACACAAACCTAGGAACTAGTCCGTCTTCCTTCTCGATGAGTTCCACAATGTCACATTCACTGATGTCCAACTTCTCAAGTTGGGTTAGATATATTGCTACCGAGGCTGGAAATAGAGAGGCGAGTCTCTTGCACTTGGAAACGGTAACAAAACGGAGACACTGAAATTTGACTTGATTGTGGAGTTCCTTATCCCATACACACTTTAGCTTTGGTAATCCATCTAACTCTAACCTTTTTAATGGCAAATGAGCAATAGAATGTCCATCTAAAGGATTCAATGGCTGAAGTTTGAAAATAACTTCAAGTGAATCACATGATCCTACCTTCAAACTTTCCAAGCTCTTGAGCCATCCAAGAATGCAAGAAGGAGCAATGTTCAATAGCTTATTGCATCTCCGCACCTCAAGCCATTTTAGTTTATGGAAAGAATCCGCAGCAACTTGATTGTCCCATATTATCTCAATATTATCCATGTCACGTAAGTCTAATATCTCCAAGCTAGGAAATGCAACCTGCGATATTTGCTCGCGAAATTAGTGATTATGTTAGATTAAAATTCATTAAGTTCCATTATATATAGAAGAGCTTGCTTGAGGAAGAGTGTCGGCATTCGAAATAAAACGATGGAGAGATTGAGATTAAAAAGGCAACTAATCATTCATCAAAAGGTGCACTACAGAAGTTTCTGCTTGCACTATCCTTGAAATCAAATCATGAGTTTCTTAATTGTCATAAAGAAAAATTACGAGATGCAAGGAAACACATGGAAGAAGTGGTGTCCTAATAATCTTGGTCTATCGACTATGGTCGTCTTATTAGATGAATGCACACTCATCTTGTAAAGGTCATGCAAAAGATTTCACAGACCGCACAAATCGGAGCCCAACACAGTGCCCGCAGGCAACACCCTCCCGGCCCGTACCATAAAAAAGGCCGAGTGATGAGCAAAAACTAAATTGCGTAGTTTGGCATTTAAGATAGAATCAGGGCTTTAGGGGTATGATGAATTTGAAAGCAAGAGCTCCCTTCCATCCGGAAAAAGAAAAAAAATTGTAAAAAAAAAAGATCAAGTGTAAATGAAGTCAAGTGAGTGTAATTGTACATGCCCATGAGAACTATTAAAATTTTATATATAAAAAATATAAGAATTGAAAGGGCTGACAATTTATAACACATTAATATATTTGTAAATGATTATCTGACAAATTCGAAAATGACATGAATTGATATGAACATAATATACGTGAAGTTGTAGCGAAATTAACAAAAATACAATGTTGTCCAATGAACATAGATTGCCAGCTAGTTTTTTTTTTTTTTTTTTTAGAAAGTACTTATATTTAGTTACGTTTGGAAGAAAAATGCTAACGTCGAAGCTTTAGAATGCTCAAAATACTTCTCTCAATAACCTATACACCTACGTAACAAGCAGAAGTCAACAAACTCCTTGGCATGATTCCACTTTCTTTAAGTAGTAGGTAAATAGTAGTATTCTCATGCGTTTGCACGGGCATGGAATTTTTCGTTTTGTACAATAAGAATATGTTTTAATACAAATAATTAATTAAGTTGTATCTCATTTATTATGAATCTCTCTTTTTTTGAAGAAAAAGGTCTAAATTCTTAACTTGTACTATGTAAAATATAGGGATTTGATAACATTTAAAAGTTCTTACTGTCATTGTTATATGATATAGTGTGACTTTTTATATAAAATATAACATTATTGTAATAATGAGAGAAAATTACAAAACTCATCAAAAGGAAGATATAATAGGACGAGTTCGATTGCTAATTTGCAATGCTAAAACTCATTAAAACCAATGGTCTCAAACAAGGCAACCACTTATGAGAATGAGGACTTCGCGTTGGAAGCGAGATGAGTGGAAAGTACAAGGAGAGTTTCAATTGCAAGGAGAACAATCTACTTGCAAATTAAAAGTTTAAGGGATGGTCATTATGGATATTAATGAAGAATACTCTATATTAAATATTGATATCAATTTTCAAGTGAGGTGCTGATTCAGCGATGAAGTGGAAACAATAGCACATTTAGAAAATTAGCCATGTGTCTGCCATGTTGATAGTTCGCCAGAAAATTTTGTATTTTTTGTTAAAGTGCATAAATTCTAGAGGAATGAAAATTTATTGCCTTAGGTGATTAAATAAAAGTTCAATGACTATATTACAAAAATCTTTTACTATATAGTTACCCCATAATTTTGAGAGTTAACATTTGAGCTCATTGAAGATTAATTATCCAACTTTTTGTATATGTAGTGACTCTACTTTAAATTCTCCATTTCAATTTAAAATCACAATTCGAATAGTAACTCTACTTTGACTTATCTAGATTTTATGGTGCCGTGATTATGCTAAACGCGGTCAATTTTAACCAGAGGGAGGCTTCGGCGATTATGCTTTGTCTCTACTATAACTATTTTTGTTGTTGTTAATTTTAGTTATTTAGTTGGCTAGCATAATAATTAATCATCACTTCCAATATTCACCATTAAAGCAAAACATTTAATCTTGGGCCATACCTTTTCTATTAAGAAGAGAGGTTGTTGATCAAGGGGCATCTCATTCCCTAGGTGCGATGCAAGTATCTCCACTTTGTGACAGCCACACACCCTCAGGGTCTTCAATGCTAGCCAATGTGAAGTATGTTTTCCGATGTAGATGCACTTCAACTCTGTTAGATGCTCAAGCTTGAGGGAGGTTAACTTTGGGAACACAAACCTAGGAACTAGTCCGTCTTCCTTCTCGATCAGTTCCACAATGTCACATTCACTGATGTCCAACTTCTCAAGTTGGGTTAGATATATTGCTACCGAGGCTGGAAAAAAAGAGGCGAGGCTCTTGCACTTGTAAACGGTAACAAAACGGAGACACTGAAATTTGACTTGATTGTGGAGTTCTTTATCCCATACACACTTTAGCTTTGGTAATCCATCTAACTCTAGCCTTTTTAATGGCAAATGAGCAATAGAATGTCCATCTAAAGGATTCAATGGCTGAAGTTTGAAAATAACTTCAAGCGAATCACATGATCCTACCTTCAAACTTTGCAAGCTCCTGAGCCATCCAAGAATGCAAGAAGGAGCAATGTTCAATAGCTTATTGCATCTCCACACCTCAAGCCATTTTAGTTTGTGGAAAGAATCCGCAGCAACTTGATTGTCCCATATTATCTCAATATTATCCATGTCACGTAAGTCTAATATCTCCAAGCTAGGAAATGCAACCTGCGATATTTGCTCGCGAAATTAGTGATTCTGTTAGATTAAAAGTTCATGAAGTTCCATTATATATAGAAGAGCTTGCTTGAGGAAGAGTGTCAGCATTAGAAATAAAACGATGGAGAGATTGAGTTTAAAAAGGCGACTAATCATTCATCAAAAGGTGCACTACAAAAGTTTCTGCTTGCACTATCCTTGAAATCAAATCATGAGTTTCTTAATTGTCATAAAGAAAAATTACGAGATGCAAGGAAACACATGGAAGAAGTGGTGTCCTAATAATCTTGGTCTATCGACTATGGTCGTCTTATTAGATGAATGCACACTCATCTTGTAAAGGTCATGCAAAAGATTTCACAGACCGCACAAATCGGAGCCCAACACAGTGCCCGCAGGCAACACCCTCCCGGCCCGTATCCATAAAAATGGCCGAGTGATGAGGAAAATTTTAAATTGCGCAGTTTGGCATTTAAGATAGAATCGGGGCTTTAGGGGTATGATTAATCTGAAAGCAAGAGCTCCCATCCATTCGGAAAAAGAAAAAAAATTTGTAAAAAAAAAAAGATCAAGTGTAAATGAAGTCAAGTGAGTGTAATTGTACATGCCCATGAGAACTATTAAAATTTTATATATAAAAAATATAAGAATTGAAATGGCTAACAATTTATAACACAAATTAATATATTTGTAAATGATTATCTGACAAATTCGAAAATGACATGAATTGATATGAACATAATATACGTGAAGTTGTAGCGAAATTAACAAAAATACAATGTCATCCAATGAACATAAATTGCCAGCTAGTCAATTTTATTTTATTTTTTTGATAGAAAGTACTTATATTTTGTTATGTTTGGAAGAAAAATGCTAACGTCGAAGTTTTAGAATGCTCAAAATACTTCTCTCAATAACCTATACACCTATAGAACAAGCAGAAGTCGACAAACTCCTTGGCATTATTCCACTTTCTTTAAGTAGTAGGTAAATAGTAGTATTCTCATGCATTTGCACGGGCATGAAATTTTTCATTTTTGTACAATAAGAATATGATTTAACACAAATAATTAATTAAGTTGTATCTCATTTCTTATGAATCTCTCTTTTTTTGAAGAAAAAGGTCTAAATTCTTAACTTGTACTATGTAAAATATAGGGATTTGATAACATTTAAACGTTCTTACTGTCATTGTTATATGATATAGTGTGACTTTTTATATAAAATATATCATTATTGTAATAATGAGAGAAAATTACAAAACTCATCAAAAGAAAGATATAATAGGAAGAGTTCGATTGCTAATTTGCAATGCTAAAACTCATTAAAACCAATGGTCTCAAACAAGGCAACCACTTATGAGAATGAGGACTTCGTGTTGGAAGCGAGATGAGTGGAAAGTACAATGAGAGTTTCAATTGCAAGGAGAACAATCTACTTGCAAATTAAAAGTTTTAAGTGATGGTCATTATGGATATTAATGAAGAATACTCTATTAAATATTGATATCAATTTTCAAGTGAGGTGCTGATTCAGCGATGAAGTGGAAACAATAGCACATTTAGAAAATTAGCCATGTGTCTGCCATGTCGATAGTTCGCCGGAAAATTTTGTATTTTTTGTTAAAGTGCATAAATTCTAGAGGAATGAAAATTTATTGCCTTAGGTGATTAAATAAAAGTTCAATGACTATATTACAAAATCTTTTACTATATAGTTACCCCATAATTTTGAGAGTTAACATTTGAGCTCATTGAAGATTAATTATCCAACTTTTGTATATGTAGTGACTCTACTTTAAATTCTCCATTTCAATTTAAAATCACAATTCGAATAGTAACTCTACTTTGACTTATCTAGATTTTATGGTGCCGTGATTATGCTAAACGCGGTCAATTTTAACCAGAGGGAGGCTTCGGCGATTATGCTTTGTCTCTAGTATAACTATTTTTGTTGTTGTTAATTTTAGTTATTTAGTTGGCTAGCATAATAATTAATCATCACTTCCAATATTCACCATTAAAGCAAAACATTTAATCTTGGGCCATACCTTTTCTATTAAGAAGAGAGGTTGTTGATCAAGGGGCATCTCATTCCCTAGGTGCGATGCAAGTATCTCTACTTTGTGACAGCCACACACCCTCAGGGTCTTCAATGCTGGCCAATGTGAAGTATGTTTTCCGGTGTAGATGCACTTCAACTCTGTTAGATGCTCAAGCTTGAGGGAGGTTAACTTTGGGAACACAAACCTAGGAACTAGTCCGTCTTCCTTCTCGATCGGTTCCACAATGTCACATTCACTGATGTCCAACTTCTCAAGTTGGGTTAGATATATTGCTACCGAGGCTGGAAATAGAGAGGCGAGGCTATTGCACTTGGAAACGGTTACAAAACGGAGACACTGAAATTTGACTTGATTGTGGAGTTCCTTATCCCATACACACTTTAGCTTATGTAATCCATCTAACTCTAGCCTTTTTAATGGCAAATGAGCAATAGAATGTCCATCTAAAGGATTCAATGGTTGAAGTTTGAAAACAACTTCAAGCGAATCACATGATCCTACCTTCAAACTTTCCAAGCTCCTGAGCCATCCAAGAATGCAAGAAGGAGCAATGTTCAATAGCTTATTGCATCTCCGCACCTCAAGCCATTTTAGTTCGTGGAAAGAATCCGCAGCAACTTGATTGTCCCATATTATCTCAATGTTATCCATGTCACGTATGTCTAATGTCTCCAAGTTAGGAAATGCAATCTGCGATATTCACTCACGAAATTAGTGATTCTGTTAGATTAAAAGTCCATGAAGTTCCACTAGGTATAGAAGAGCTTGCTTGAGGAAGAGTGTCAGCATTAGAAAGAAAACAATGTGGAGAGATTGAGATTAAAAAGGCGACTAATCATCCATCAAAAGTTGTAGTAACAAAGTACCTCGAGATCAAATTATGAGTTTCTTAATTGTAGTAAAGAAAAATTACGGGATGCAAGGAAATATATGGAATAAGCGGTGGTCCTCGCAATCATGGTCAATTGATTGTGGTTGTCTTATTGGCTGACTACGCATCCTCATCTTGCAAAGGTCATACAAAAGATTTGACAGACCCTACAAAACAATAAGACAAACAAAGCTTTTCTGGTTATGTCTTGACATATAGTAGTTTCCCCATATTTTTTTTAGGACAGTTCAATAAAGCGATTGCAATTGATTTGCTCATTTTAGCGATTTTCCTTTTTTTCACTTTGCTAAAAAGTAGTTTCATGTTTCATTGTTGACAAGTTTAACTTCAAAATTAGTGTATTAATCCCATATTGTATTTTTTTAGCCCGTTACGTTTCTATTAATTTTTACTAATTTACTAAAATTAAAGATCCACGACACAAATAATATTACAATGTTATAATCTTTAAAATCTCTAAAATATAAGTGAAATATAGCAAGGACATCATCACTTCTTGTTAAGGTCAATATAAGTTATTCTTGTTTAATATTATATCACTCTAAAGCCTTTAAAAAGTCAGGCTAAAACAAAACAATGAAAAACAAGATTTGCTTGGGTCAAAATGAACAAATCTTCCTTCTATCATTTTACACTCGAAAGAACTCCATTATTGTAGTTCGTACATATAATTGAGTCTAATTCTCGAAAATAATTCTTAATATATCATAAATTTAGCAATTTTGAAAAGTAATTTATTACTTCACGGGGGAAAATTACTATTATAAAAGATTAGTCTATGCAAGTAACTTCTTTGTTTTTTTTTCCCCGGGCCACCTACCTAAGACCACTTGGGCTTATCTAGGCCTAATCAATTTATGCGTGAAATATTATAATTTATTCAATAAGTTCAATAAAATTTACACAAGGAGTTCCTCTTTAATAATTATCCTATAATTTGGTATCTTCTCATGAATGTAGTACCTTCAATCCTTAATATTAACTACCCGTGTGGGATAGTCTATTGCAATCCCTTACACTTATCGTGTATGGCTCACACCAATAGTTAAACACACGACACCTTATTTTGTCTCCTTTTTTTTTTTTCATTTTACCAAATCCTCGTTCTCTCTCTCTCTTCACATCACCGAAAAATCAACTTCAGAAAGGCATGACCAAGGCTCGTAGCAGCGTCAAGCTTACTTGTCACGCTGAGTTTGTGAGAGAAAAAGAGAGGTAGAATTTGCGCTTGGTCCGCAAGGGAGATGACGGATCGCGATGAGCGTGTCGACGGTGGCGATAAGCAGATCTAGCTCTCAGTCCTTTAGCGCGGGGTGAGTATAAGTGACAGAAGACACAAGCAGTCCCTCTTGCGATGCTGAACAACTTTCAAACGGAGAGAGAGAGAGAAGGGGGGCCCACAAAAAGGAGAAGAGCATGCTGACACGTATCGGCCATCGATACGTGCCGTAGCACAATAGGCCGCAAACGCCCATACTCAAACTTCCGTTTTATACTTCGTAAATCTACTAAGGCAACTTAAATTTCCACAGATTTTTATTACGTCATTATAATAGGACAATCATGTCTAGGGGTGATCGGGTCCGGGGTGGGTGGGGTCTAGATCTGGACCTGTACCCAACCCTGTTATAACCGGTTCCCATTTTTTGGACCATATACCCGACCCTGTTTATATTGAACTCTGTACCTAACCCACCTTGTTTTTCCGATCCGGTTCCAAGGTCAACCCTTTTTCTACTAGAACCTGTTTTATAATCTCTCGATATTCTATATAATTTCGAATTTTATATTAATAAGTGAGAAAATAACGTAATCTTTTTAATTTATATCGAAACATTAAATATTGATAATAAATTAATACATTAACTTTTTGACTAAACGGAAAATTAAGAATTCATAGGGCTAATTATAAAAATAAAATCATAAGGCAAAGAATTAGCAACAAACATGGATTTAATATTAGTCTTATTCCCACAACTACTACATGAAGCTACTCATTTATGCAAACGTAACTCCTTATACAAAAGAAATTAGCCAAATCAATCCATGTTATACACAAGAATTTGGCGGCGACGAACACCGTCCGTCCATCAGATGGTGCGAAAGGGAGCCGGTGAGGGAGGGAAGCAAGTAAGGAAGAGGAATGACAAATGAGGAGTGCCGTGCATGTTTAGTGAGCCAAGAGAAAAAAAATATTATGTGATTGCGATAATAAGAATAGAAATTGAGAGGGAAAAAAAAAGGTTTTTGACCTCTACTTACAAAACTGGTCTGGGAACCAATTCCAAAATCGGTCCCAGAACCGGTTTCCGGGTGGGTAATCACAGATTTTTATTACGTCATTATAATAGGACAATCATGTCTAGGGGTGATCGGGTCCGGGTGGGTGGGGTCTAGATCCGAACCTCGTACTCCAACCCCGTTATAACCGGTTCCCATTTTTGGACCATATACCCGACCCTGTTTATATTGAACTCGTACCTAACCCACCTTGTTTTTCCGATCCGGTTCCAAGGTCAACCCTTTTCTACTAGAACCTTTTATAATCTCTCGATATTCTATATAATTTCGAATTTTATATTAATAAGTGAGAAAATAACGTAATCTTTTTAATTTATATCGAAACATTAAATATTGATAATAAATTAATACATTAACTTTTTGACTAAACGGAAAATTAAGAATTCATAAGGCTAATTATAAAAATAAAATCATAAGGCAAAGAATTAGCAACAAACATGGATTTAATATTAGTCTTATTTCCACAACTACTACATGAAGCTACTCATTTATGCAAACGTAACTCCTTATACAAAAGAAATTAGCCAAGTCAATCCATGTGATACACAAGAATTTGGCGGCGACGAACACCGTCCGTCCATCAGATGGTGCGAAAGGGAGCCAGTGAGGGAGGGAAGCAAGTAAGGAAGAGGAATGACAAATGAGGAGTGCCGTGCATGTTTAGTGAGCCAAGAGAAAAAAAATATTATGTGATTGCGATAATAAGAATAGAAATTGAGAGGAAAAAAAAAAGGTTTTTGACCTCTACTTACAAAACTGGTCCGGGAACCAATTCCAAAATCGATCCCAGAACCAGTTTCCGGGTGGGTAATCACTCGGACCCTATTTTCGGACCCGTTTAAACCGGTTCTGAATTTTGGGACCCTGTTCCCGGACCGGTTTCAATGGGAATCGGTTCCCGACCCTGTTTTCCGAGTGGGCCGGTCCGGTTGCACACCCCTAATCATGTCTAGTCAACTAGAAGGCTTTAAGAAATTTTTGTTGTACAAAACGGCCGTGCATTTTCCTTAATTGGACCACTGCTTATCCATAGTTTACTTCTCTTACTAACAATAATCAATTTAATCAACTACACATAAACAGCCTCAATTTCAATTATATGCCATTAATTATTATTGCGATGATCTAAATTATCAAGTTCATATTCATAAATTCCCAATTACATAGTGCTTCAAACAATTTTCTAAGTTGGATTTCTAGGAGATGAAGGTTTTATTATACATAATCATTTAATTAATTTTATTATGTATGATACAGTCTACTATATATTCATTGCCATTCCATAAACTCAAGCCTCAACTATATGTTGGAATATGCTTCAAACTAATCATTTGCTTGAAAATCATTTTGTTTTAATCTTTCACCAATTAAGACGATGATTTTGACCATAATGAAGAAACAATGCACATAAAGTAGTTTAGAAATGAGCAAAAAAACTTAATTACAAGTATTAATTAATAGAATTAAGCCTTAAGCCCAAATTTGAGTAAATAAAGCGGGAAAATGATGATGAGTTTTCAGCACTTAACATAGAATACATGAGTTATTTTTCAGTTAATTATGATAATCAAGATTCCACTTTATTAGGGACCAAATCTACATATATTCCCTTGATTTAGGTCAAAATTATACTTGACTTCATGAAAAATAAACTGTTGTCATTGCTATGAAGTTTGTCAACAAAATTAACATTAGAAATTGATTTGCATGTATTTCAAATTGCATGTACAACAATCTTAGGACTCCTCTCTCGACAAGCCATAAAGCAAAAGGAAGTAAATTCAAAGGTAGATTACTTCCTATAAGGTAACATACTCCCTCTTAGGTTATGTTACTACTCACATTACTCATTTTATCAGATAATTGCTAGAAAGTACTTACTATCTCACAGTGAGGATCTCACAATTAGGATTACTACTATGAAAAAAATAAATGAAGAAACTACAAAATGACCATGAGTACGAAAGACATAGGCAATTTGCTAATAAAGAAAAATATCTCATTGCAATAAGTGATCAACAAGGCAAGAATGCAATTACGAGAAGTAAATTACGACACTATAAGACCTTAATTACTGAAGGTATGTCTAACTTACTACCTACCTAAGGAAACTTAGCAATTTCAAAAAGTAACTTACTACTTCGCAAGGGAAAATTACTATCATAAAAGTTCAGTTACTGCAAGTAACTTCCTTCTGATACCTGGGCCACCCATCTTAGCCCGCTTGGGCTTTGTCCAGACCCAATCAATTTATGGGTGAAGCATTACAAATTTATCCAATTAAGATCCGATAAATTACTGTATTTTTATCCAACAGTATGAAATGGGGTTATCTTTAATAATTGTCCTGTAATTCGTGTCTTCTCACATTTGGTAGCTCATTATGGCTATTACCTTCTATCCTTAGTATTAACCACTTGGGTGTGGATTATTCCAGTGATCCTTACACTTATTGTCTACTACTCGCACCAATATTTAGACACATGGCACATTATTTTCTCTTTGCTTTTTTTTTTTTTTTTCCAAATTTCTTGTTCTCCCTCTTCACTTTCACCGAAGAATTGACCTCAAGAAGATGTGACCAAGTCTCGTGCTAGAGTTGAGCTTCTTGGTCGTGACAGAGTTCGTGACGGTGATTACAAGTGAAGAAGAAAAACAGTTAAGAGATAGAATTTGCGCCAGGTCCGCGAGGGACATGACTGGGCGTGAGGGTAGAATCAGCCCACCGTTGGCGGTGACGTTGACGTAGGTGAGCTATGGGACGGATGAGCGTGGCTACGGTGGGGGCAAGCAGATCTGGTTCCCTTCAGCGAGAGAAGATGCAAGCCCCCACGCGATGCTGAATAACTTTTGGATGGATAGAGAGAGAGAGAAAGACATAGAGAGAGAGAGAGAGAGAGAGGCGGGGACCGGGGGGAAGGAGAAAAGCAAGATGACACGTGTCGCCCATCCATGCGTGTCGTAGACAATGGGTGGATAAACGAAAAGGATCTCCTCTTAAATGTTATCACTAAAGCTAGTTAAACAATTAACTATAATTTCCACCTACTAGTTTAGCAGTCTAATTAACTATACATAAATGGCCTCAATTTCAATTAAATACCATCAATTGCAGTTGTGATGATCTAAATTGTCAACTTCATATTCATAAATTCTCAATTACATAATAGTGCTTGAGACCATTTTTAAAATCAGATTTATTAATTACTTTATTATGAATGTTACGGTCTATATCTCAATTGCCGATTTCATACGCTCCAGCCTCAACTACACCTTGGAATTATGCTTCAAACCAAGTATTCGCTTGAAAATCATTTCATTTTACTCTCACCTATTAAGACCATGATTTTGACCATAATAATGCACAAGGTAGTTTAGAAATGAGCCAAAAAAATTCAATTACATGAATTAATTAATAAAATTAAGCCCAAATTTTCAGTAAACAAATCGGAAAATGACAATGATTTTTCACCACTTCATGAATTTGTGAGTTATTTTTCGGTAAATTATGATAATCAAGGTTCCACTCCATTATGGACCAAACCTATGTACATTCCCTTGATTTAGGTCAAAATCATACTGAACTTCATGAAAAATAAAATGTTATCATTTCTGTTGATGAAATTTGTCAACAACACTAACTTTAGAACTTGATTTTCATTATTTTTCAAATTGTGAGGACTATTGCAAATAATATATTTAGTACTCAATTGACTCGTGACTAAAATGTTAAAAGACTCCTAAGACATTTTCCCCCAAACATATTTAGGACTCAATTGCTTGTTACATGTGTTTTTTAGGATAAAGTTGCAATTCTTCGTGTATCTGTTTTAGTTAAATCTTCCTTTGGCCTCCAAATGCACTAAAACGAGTTAAAAATTTCCAAAATAAATAAAGAAAAATGAGGAAAAAGACGCAATGATCTTAACAGAGATTAAGACAAAAATTACTAATAATACGGTTGACTTCATGAAAAAAGCAAAACATCTAGTAGGCTTTCAAGTATATCCCAAGCATATAAAACAATCATAGGAAAGGCTAAATTTTTTTATTTCATTATGCATATAGCATCCCTAGTCAGCTATTTAAAAGGACCATTGGATGATAACATCACATAACTATGCTCAATATGCCATAATTTATATAACCAAATTTTGGAAGTAAATGTGTACTGCTTAAAATCTTCACGGGGGATTTCATGTAGTTTTTCCTAAAAGTCTCACTAAAGCCTACGACTACGAGATATTAGCACAAGTTGAATATTTATGTTTGTTATGCCCAAAGTACTTACAAATATATGAACACACATGAAATTGTGTACTTTTATACTAATAGGACCTATGCAATGACTAAATGCCTATTGAAATACATGATTCGGAAAAGACATGCATCAATTAGGTTAGCATCGTTGCTACTATTTGAAAACCCAATCCCCTTGCTCAATCTTTGGTATTGAATTTTACCTAAGTCGCCTAGATATTATATTTTATAGATAATAACAAAGTTAGATAACTAAATTCAGGGAATCCATTTTACAAGATTATGAAATGACGTTATTCTTCCCTTCAATGTTGCTTTGTAAAACCCTATTAATATAGCAGCATGTAAAAAAATAACTCAGATCCTATCCCCAACTAAGTTTACATGGATTTAATTCTATTAGTTGGACTTCTACACAGTGAAGAGAAATAGAAGATTGCTTTAACTAATTATAGGAAGGCATGATTGGACAAGGTAATTAGGAAGAGAATGAACTGAAAATTAAAAAAAAAATAAGGATTAAAATCTATATACATCTAATTAGCAAATGAACAAAAGATTAATAAATAGTATATTCTTTTGATAGAAAGTTACCTGTTGCCCGTTGAAGAATGCAACTTGAGTGCCAACTTGGTCTTTGATGCACTACTGAAGGAGTTGTCCCAGGGTGAAAAAGTTCTTGATATTTGGCAAGTCACTCAATTTCAATACATGCAAATTATGCAACTCAACTTTGCCACAATCATCAACTTCTACAATCTCCCGCATTAAGTGGCACTCGACAACTCGAATCTCTTTAAGCTGTGGAAGTTCTCTCAATAATGAAAGAGGAAACAAAATTTCCATCTTGTTGCAACCTTTGACTCGTAACACCTTTAATGCACTAAAGGAGTTGAAGGAGATACAGTTGTTGCATATCTTCTCCAAGTTGATAAGATTCTTGAGACGTAACGACTCTAATGTCTTGAAATCTGTATGGGATGGTGATTGAAGAACGTAATGGACAGAGGAATTATTCTCAACTTGTAAATGCTTTAATTTTTTAAAGCCTTCTTGGGATAGCGAGCAAATACTTTGCTTAATTCCATTTAATCCGTCCAAAAATAGATCATCAGTTTTGCCTAACAAAGTCTGTATGCATCCTTTATGAAGAATATCACTTATTGGATCCAACGTAAGCTTCAATGTGCTCAATCCTTTATGACTTCGCCAGCCCCACACATCACCTATTGCGATTTCATACTTGGTTAATTTCTCAATGTTTAGATCCTCTGGGAGCACCCTTGAATCGGGAATGGACACATGCAAAGTGTAGAGATTCTTCTTGTTATTCAACTCAATAAGCCTCGCATTAGTTGGTGGAGTTTGCTCCATGGCATTCCATTTATCAAAGCTATTATCCATATACAACTCCTCCAATTTAATCAAGTTTCCAAGCACACCCGGCTCAATTATCTTAAGTTGTGAGCAATGGTTTAAGTCTAACAACCTCAGCTCTACCAATTGTCCAATTTCTTTTGGCAATCGTTGAATTTTGGAGTTCACAAAGCTGAGAATATGTAGCCCTTTTAGCTTGCCAATCATGGCTACATCCTCTAACAAACAACCATCAAGACACAGAGTGTGTAAGTTATCCAGGAACTGAAACGGCGAAGGCGAATGAGTGAGATGTATATGAGAAAGATGTAAAACCATAAGTTTTCTCATAGAGTTGAAATATGAATCTGGGACTCGAAGAGATTTATTGTTTGTGAACAACAAGAAGATCCGCATTTCGGGGCAATCTAGCTTTTCAGGAAGCTCCTTCATGTTAACATAGGGAAAGCATATTGATGTACAACTTTTAAGCTTGTCTTTTGGCAACTCTGTCACCGACTCATTATTATCTTTCAACACAAGAAGAGGGTCATCTCTTGAAGCGACTGAGGCAACAAATCCACGAACCAAGTCATGTATCTTGAAACCATCAACATCTTCATTGTCTTCTAACAAAAGGGAGGAGGCTTTCAAGGTTTGGACAAGTGAGCTCAACCTATCTCTAACTTCTTCCATGCTGCTATCTTCTCGAAATAACCTTGAACCCACGCTGTACCTTACCAAGTTTTCAAGAGAAGGCTTAGAGACACCATACACAACACAAAGTCGTAACAATGACTTCACCTCCTTGCCATCCTCCCCTTTGAAACGATTATAACTCAACTGCAGCATCTCATTTATCCTCTCACTTATTCCTATTGTTTGTAGACTTCTCAATTTGTCTCAAAACATCTTTCCATTCATAAAAATCAGCGTCTTTAAAAATATTCGCCATTGCAATAATTAGGAAAGGCAAACCTGCACATTTATGGAGTGCTTAATCCACCAAGGATTTGAACGGGTCATCATGAACTTTGTCTCCCACCGTCCTCTCAAACAATCTTTTTGCCTCTTCATCCTTCAGCTCTTTAAGGCGAAAGTCCCTGTCGCAGCTCATTTCCCTTCGCAAAACATCTTGAAATCTTGACGTCAGCAACAGCTTGCATCCTATGACTTTGTTGTCATGTCGGCAAGGAATGCCCACTGATTCTAAGTCCAGCCCCTTCCACAGGTTGTCCAGTATTATGAGGACCTTCTTTTTCTCCCTCTCCTCATTTTCCAACCTCCCATGCAGAAGTTTTGCTCGCCCGCTGATAGTCTCTTTCTTCGTTATCTCAGTAAGGTCCAAGGCGTCCGCAATCTCTCCTTGAATCTTCTTGATGTCTGGATTTTCCGACACGTCGGCCTTAGTGACCCAATCGAACGACTTCTTTTCTATTATTCGCCTTTCAACATCCGCCAAAAGTGTGGACTTGCCGACCCCGCCCATCCCGTAAACCCCGACCACGCTATGGTTGTCATCAGCAAGAGCGGCCATGATGTCCCGAATGATAGAAGCTCTGGATTTGAAGACATCATTGTCCCTAACGTTATTCGACGTCGAGGCAAAAGAAGCAGAGGCCGTCACAGTGGCCAACTGGACGACATCTTTGCCCTCTCTCTTGGCTCAGAGCAGCAACTTGGCAGGATTGCTGGAGGAGATGCCCTCTCTTTTGGCGGAGTCAGAGCAGCAATGTTCCCGGAAGCAGGATTGCTGAAGGAGATGTCGTTCAATTCAGAGCAGCAACGTTCCCTGGAGCAGGATTGAAGGAGATGTCCAATTCTGCATTTTTTTGAGTGAGTCGCTGAATGACCTCGATCTTGTCCTTGGCCTTCCTGCTGAATTGATAGCGACACTTGGGGTCAGGAAGAGTTTCATAGCAGCAAGTCTTGCTCGCCTCTTGGAAGTCGCCCAACAGGTCTCGCGCCTCCTTCAAGGCCTTCTCAGCACTTGCATGCCACTCCGTGACGCGACTGTAGACATTCCGAAGATTGTTTCTGGCCTCTTCAGCGACATTGTGGACCCTATCAACCTCATCCGCAAGCTCCTCGACTTCCTTCTGAAGATCTTGGGCGTGCCTCTTCGAGTAGATCACGTATCCGAATTGACGCTTGATGGGAGCAACTACGGACTTCAAGACATCCCACACAATAGAATTAATGGGATCGATCGACATTTCTCTTTTTTCTTTTTCTTTTTTATTTTTTTGAGAAAGAAAGGGCGAGAAAATAGGGAGACAGAGAGAGAAGACGATGGAAAAGAGAAGCAGATACCGAAGAAGAAGAGAAGGAAGAAGAACGGTTGGACCGAGGTGAAGAAAGAGGGAAACAGAGCAAGAACGATGAGAGATGAAAGAAGGCTGAGAGATTTGAGCGCAAACAAGGATGGAGGAAGGAGAGGGAAAGAGCAATCAATTTACGTATAAAAGAGCTCAGTAACTTTACCATGGTCAAGGCCTTAACCAGACATTAGTTAATTCCTTGCGTAGCTGAAAACTTGATAGCATATTGCTCCAAGTGGAAACTGGCAAGAGATAAAAAATTAAATAAGACCATTCCCGGTCGCCTCAATCAAGACAAGAAAAAGATGGACTTATGAACAGTCGAGGAAACAGAATTAGATGATTTTCTGCATTTTATTATTTCTTTAGTTGATCGGTCCTTATCACGTTGGAGCCTCCCCGACAATGCCCAAATTGAATAGTTATCAGAAAATCGTAAAAGTAATGATCAGCTGTCAAAATAACAAAACGGTTCGACTTAATTCCTCATACGCGTGATAAATGGAGAAGGACAAGTCACACCCACTTGACATGTTGTTTGGTCCATAGATTAATTCAATTGTGATTATCCAACTTATCATAATCCTATTGTGCAATTTCAAATTTAACTTTAAATTATTTAATTTCACAAATTTAATTCTAAATTTTTACACAAAATTCTTTGTAATCTTTTCGATCAATTGTGATATGATTGTATTCAATAATCGCTGAACATCCGATGTAGCCAATGATATAACATAAGATTCTATTTAAAATGACATTATTTTACTTATTTTTCTCAATTTTTTGCTAAATTCATATTTTTCTATTATCTTATCTTTTTCAAATGCTCTTGATTTGTAGTTCATCATCCTCTCCTCTAAGCCCTAGTTTTTTTATTGTTTTTAGAAGATGTTGCCGCCATCGTTACTGCTACCACAAGCACCGTCACTGTCATCACTAACAACTTGACCACCATCGTCAAGATCAAACTCGGCCACTGCCACTGCAACCACCATCATACGGAAGCCGCCATCGGGTTTCTCTCTCTCACCCTCACTATATGGCCGACCAACATTAACAGAGCTCGTGTTTTGGGATTGAGGTGCGACACTTTGCTTGAGGTTGTGTGCATTTCACATGAGGTCGCGCGATGTAGATTTGAGGTCGCTTGAGTGGTTCCATTAATGGAGGTTGAGGGTGATCAACAGATGATGATGATGATGATGATGAAGCACCCAATTAGCGCATCTAAGAAGGTAATGCTTTAGCTGGCCTAGTTCGTCCATGCGTGCTAAATGATGCCAAGGACCTTGATTCCCATCCATCGCCTTCACTACATAAGTCTCTTCTACTCCTTGTTCGAAGGATGAGTTCACTTTGTGCTCAATGCGTTCGCGACAATGCATCAACGACCTTGGAGGTGCAACGACTTTGCCAAGCGGCATGCTAGGATCGAGTCGGGCAGTCTCGCTCACCATCAATCTCAGTTGAGAGTACCCTCTAGCGTTCTTGAATGCAGTCAGGGCAAGCAAGAAGTACATTCTCATGAGCAAGATTCTAGCGAGCAAGAACTGATTTTGATGGTGGCGGTTGCTTTGTTGGTGATGGCAGTGGCAGCCTGCGACAAATAATTAATATGACTAGAAAGAGATTTGTAAACTAAAGAAATCTTAAGTTGTGTGTCATTGTGCCACGTGAATCGCTGGCTTGATAATTAATGTGCAGCTTGCTGAGCCATTCGTATAATTACGTGCAAATTTCTCTAAAAGTCATGTCTTAATCCAAGGTAGCATAAAATAGTTTGATAAAATGATAAGGTCAAATTAGCTTTGGAACCCTTTTTCATTTCTTGCGTTCCAAAAATTATATCTTTGGCTTGACTTTGTTTAAACCCGCTACGCTCCTCTTTCTTACTTGAGATCTGATGCGAATAGTGATTAAAACATGGAATGTGGTAATTCACACGATTTGAGGCTTAATTTCCCCGCTTCTCATCGATACATTCAGGGGCATACACAGCTCCTCTAATTACTAATTAGTGCGTTCCCGCTTTGTTTTTCTTCACTACTCTCTCTAATTAGACAAAAGCGAAAGGCCATGAACTGACAAAAGTACCAACACTTGCATCTCTTTCCGGTGTTTCTCCTCCTCCACCATCTCCGCTGCTATTTACAGTCCCAAAACTTGGCGTCTTCTTCACCGGCTTGCTCCACCGGAGTCCCGGGCGCCTGCACAACTTCCTCGCTCCTTTTCTCAAACTCAGCCATGATTGTTAGATTGCTCCCAAATCCGTATTATTTATTATGATTATTTGAAAAGGTTAGGACTAGTTCCTAACAAAGAAAATGTTATCACTAAATAAAATTATGAGGGATGTTCTCTTTCTAGTTAAGTTGACAAGGATCCTCTGCATAATAACTACCTAATCTATGAGGAATAAGTGCATAAACAAATTACCATGTAAAGTTATCATTCTCTTAAAGTAGGCACATTTCTTTTGCATTCTATATCATTTGAAAAAAAATGACAATGTTAACATAAAATTGTCATATTATTGATAAATCGATAATGCAAGATATAGATGCTACCCTAACCTTAGTTTAGGCCTTAAATAAAACACCAGTCAATTACTTGGTTATAGAAATAAATGATATCTGCATTATTGTTCATTTACCGGACCAGTCACCACCACCAATGTCCATGTCTCCATCCTTTCCTCCAAGACATTGATGGAGGGTGTCCCTACTTTCCCACCGCCAATGTACTACTAGTCCTACTCCATCCTTTCATGCTTCCCTCCACAGTCAATTGACAAACATCGATTAGGTATAGGTGCTAAACCCACTCCTTGTGCAGGTCAATGAAATCATGTTACAAATATAAAAGTAACATTAGGATTAACCCATAGGCAAAAAAATTGAAAGTTTAAAGGTCAGAGTGATATACCAATTGAAATAGTTTCAAAATATAATATAGCCATGTTGTTGCTTTATATATTGAATAGTAATTTTTTTATAATGTTCTATTTATTAACATAATAGACTTGGGCTAGATTAGATCCGTTTATATGATTAATGTTTTAACCACTAGTTGAAATAAGTATTATCTTTCAAAATTTCACAAATTTGATAATAGAAAAACCCCTCAAGATATCTCGATAAGCAAAAATAGAAGAAAAAAAAAAAAAACTCAATTCATAGGGAAAACCAAGTTGTTTAAAAAAAAAAAAATTGCCAGCCACGTCTGTTAGATTAGAATGTGAAATTACTCCTAGCTCCGTATGTCATAAGTTTCTAATTAAAAAATGTTATAACTAATTAAAGTCATAAGGTCTTGTCCAAAAAAAAAATTAAAGTCATAAGGTACTTTCTATTTGTAATTAAGTTGATAAAGACCTTCTGCATAATAACTAATTAGTTTATAAGGAATGATGCATATAAAATATTCACCACATAAAGTAAGCCTATTTTTTTATAATCCAATGATACAAGCATGGAATATCCCACAAACCCATGAATTGGTTGAGATGGGGCTTTTGGCTAGCAAAGTTGGCTCTAAATCAAAACAATTTTCATGTACTTTATAGGATTCAAAGGGGATGGTGATCTCTAGTTCTTAATCTAGAAATTCCTAACATCCTAATCAACTAAACTAATTTTTTGGTTAAAGCATTATTTTTATTGTAAATTTTGTATTTTGTATTGTTTTTAATAATGTTTTTTTTTTTTTTATTCGCATTCTGTTTTTTTTATTTTTATATATACCATCCACACCGCGGTCGGTGGTTAAAACTCATATTGTTGATATTCAATAATAAGTCTTTTTTGGTGTTCCAATTGAGAACTTTTGCAAAAATATTGAATATGAAAGAGCAATTTAATAAAAAATGAAATAGAAAAAAAAAAAAAGGTAGGCCAGCTTACGGGTCGACCTTGGGACTTGTTGATGCGGCTCTAGACTGCTTCTAGGGTCAACGAGTTCATATCCTGATTTCAAGTAAAGGATAATGGCTTTGATAGGGTAAGTTTTGCGGTACCAAAAATTCTTATCCTGAAACATCATCCCTAATAAGAAGATGTGGATGGAAATATAAGTAAAATGAATATAAGTAAAATGAATGTGGCAATTTTCTTTGACGGTTTCCTTTTTTGCGCGATAAAAAGTTTATCTCATTTTTGCCGACAGGTTTAATCTCTCTCCCCTTCCCCACTACCGGGGTAATTGTTGTTTTACTTGTATCGTTTTATTGTAGTCAAAGTTTGGCAATGGTAAGTGAAGATGGACGCACTGATGGTACAACATGGCCTCTGGTCTCAGATGGCAGTTGTCTTATCCGTCACGTGAAGTCCTTTTTTACACCCTTCCTCAGTGTATAATAATGACGGGACAGTACAATGATTTTTCTTGTGAACATGAACCCCTTTTACTGAGGGGTCTAGCCGGCCACGTGTTTCCTAGTCCTTCGGGAGGGAAATTCCCCATCATTTCCTTATACCATGCCTGGGCAGACCCCGGAAAAGGCATCGCGAGGATCAGGATGAGATCTGAACCCCCTTGAGGGGGTTGTGGCCGGAGAGCCCCTTGGGAGTATTATCTCTGTATTTTATGTCCCAAATGCCTTGTTCAGGATGAAGTAGTTTAAAGACTTGCTTGGGTCTTAGCTCCGGATATATTGGAATAAAGAAGCTCCAATAACGTGTCATTTTATATAAAGAGTGATGGAGAGAAATGCATAGACAGGTTGTAATGCCTAAGCATTATTTTTATTTTCCCAGTAGGTCGGTTTTTGGCTCTTGACATGTCGAGAATCATCAGATTTTGTGGGATAATTCAAAAGAAAAAAAGAACTAACTTTAGGTTGAGAGATAAATTTGGCTCAATTTCTTTTTGTCATAAAAATGCATTAATTTTAAGTCAAGTGACAGTACCGACCCAACTTTTTTCATCTAGAAAAAAATCATCAATTTTCACTTGAATCTTAAATTTGGCATTCCTTAACTTAATACATTGATTGTCCTTTGGATTTGCACTTACTGACTGGATTTAAAACAATATTCATTGTCTTATTGTTTGAGCCACAGCTTGGAAAATAACAATGAAACTATTCATTGTCTCCTACACTTCATTAGAAAGTCAAAAAAACTTCAAATTAAAATTTTCTAGCCAGACTTTGTTGTTTTGTCATAATATAGACCACTGCCAATCTAGAGATGCCATAGATGAGATCCACCAAGCTTAAGGTTTATTTCAAATAGAGAGTTAATGGTGCATTAGATTTGGAATAAGACGTTTCTGGAACACTTTGTGATTTTTTACAGGACAAAAAAAAAACAGAAACGCGTTTGGTTGCGTTTTTGTTCTTTTGTTTCCGGAACAAAATAAGAACAAAAAAAAGAAACAACAAATTGTTGTTTCTTGTTCCAGAAACAAAAATAAAGAAACGTTTCTCTTCTTCTCTTCTTCTTTTCTTCTTCTTTTTTTCTTCTTTTTTCTTTGGTCGGTCGCCGGCCTCGGCCATGGCTGGCGACCGGCCGTCGAGGGCTGGCGACGCCCTCGAGGGTCGACGACCTCGCCGGACCGTTGCCGGCCCCCGGCGAGCCCGAGCGTCGCCGGCGCGGGTGAGGCCGAGCCTCGCCCAACCACAGCGAGCCTCGCTGTGGCTGGGCGAGGGTCCTGCCTCGGCCGTCGCCGGAGGCCTATGTGACAGGCCGAAAAAGAAAAATAAAAAGAAAGGAAAAAATGAAAAATAAAATAAAAATGTTTAAAAAATTAAAAGAAATAAAAAAGAATAAAATTTACCAAACGTGTTTTATTCATTTTTTATTCCCAACAAACGTTACCAAACGCGTTCTTTTGTTCAAAAATTGTTCCCCAGAATAGAAACACTTTTTTTGTTTATGTTCTCTGGAACAAAAAAAGAACAAAAACATTATCATTCGCACCCTTAATGGTGCGGTTATATTTGGAATAAAAGTGAAAGTTTGTGATTTTTTATAAGACAAAAAAATGGGTCATGACCTACCACGGTGGTGGCGCAGTGGTTGAGCGAAGGGACCTCCCACGAAAGGGCCTGCGTTCAATCCACGGCGTCGTCGGTGATTTAGTTTCAGCTCGGTCTTACCCAGGCACGTGGGTGGTGGGGTCCTCACGTGCTCCCCGGGTTTACTCTCCTCCGCGCGGCATTGTAAGGAAGGTTCCGGGGTCACCAAAAAAAAAAAAAAATGGGTCATGATTGTTACTAAATTTAAACTTGGCACCTTTTTATGAGATAAAAAAAAGTTTGCACCAGATTTATCCTGCGAATTATATATTTTATTTTTTTGCGAGATAAAAAAAAAGTTGGGGTCAGATTTAATTTGGTGTTTTTTTTTTTTTTTTTTGGGAATTAGCTCGTTTCTCCAATTTTTTGCTGGAACATTTTATTAACGGCTGGGATTTAGTACTAGATATCCATCAATTTAAAACATTAACAGAGTTTCAAAACCGCGATGAAAAAAGAGGAGATTGGTACATGCTATGGAGGTTTCATACATTGAGTAGGTATCCATCCTTTCATCATTTGCCCCTGCAAATGGTCCTTTCGTCCTTTTTCACCGTTAATGTACTAGTCCCGATCCATCCTTTCATCCCTTCTACCACCATTAATGGACAAACGCTAATTAGGTAATAGTCTTAAACCCGTTCAATGCGCAGATCAACGAAATCATATTTAAAATATAAAATTAACATTATAATTAAGCAAATCGTCGTATTAGAGTGTCAATTGTAATTGTTACATTAGAAGTAACTTCAAGTAAAAATTGTTGGATTAGAATTCCCAAGAAAATTAAACTTTTTCTGTCCTCGTTTCTTGAATACTACTACTCCGTACATGACAAAATAAATATAGGAACAGTTGTGAGCAACCACTGACCTACTTCGTGGCCCCTCATTCTGATTCTAATTATCACAAATGCTTGAGTCTGTTTGGAGCTTTTACTTCTAACATCTATTACCCGAATATTATAGTTATCGCAAATTGATTTTCAAAGCCTTTAAAACTATACAATTATTGACAAGTAGAGTTATTGTATTTTAGTAATTTATACAACCTAATTATTTTCATTTTCAAATTTTTTGAGCGAAAGCAAAACACAGAAAATGGTACTTGAAAAGTTTAAACAAATAGAACAAGTTATCCATAGAAGTCATCTGACAAAAAAAAAAACCATAGAAGTCAACAAAAATGATGATGGAATGTTGTATGGAGTTTTTTATATTCATAATTCATGATAATCATTTTGAACAACGTTATCAAAATGAATATAAATCTAAGAAAAAAAAAAGACTAGGAAGATATTAACAGAGCAGGACCCAAGTTCTTGTTTCGAAATATATCTATTGTGAAACATCACCCCTAATAAGAAAATGCGGATAGAAATATAAGTGGAATATAGTATAGTGATTTTCTTTGACGGCTACCGTTTTTGCAGGATAAAAAGTTTAATTTTTTGTTCACCGACAGCTTTAATCTCTGGTATCATTTTTTTAGAGTCTAAGTTCAGTACTGAATTTGTGAAGATGGACACACTGATAAGCATTACTACGTGGTCCTTGGTGTCAGATGCCAGTTGTATTAGCGGGACTTGATGTCCTTTTCACACCCTTCCTCTATGGTGAATATTAATGGTGGGACAGTATAATGATTTCTTTCCAGAACAGCAAGACTTTTTACTGAAGGGTCAAGCTCCATATTTATTTAAATAAATGGGCTCCATTAATATCTGGTGTTTTAATTCGAGTTGATAAAGAGAAAAATACGTGATGAGTATTTATAACCGAGCTTTACATTTTTCATTTTGTAGTAAGCCAGATTTTGATTCTTGACATGATAATCTTTAGATTTTGATGGTGCAAACACAGCAACTTTTTTCTGAAATATTTTATTATCAACGGCTGAGATTTAATAGTAGAGATCCAACGATTTAGAACTTCAACAAATACACAAACCACCAGAGAAAAAGAGGAGATTGGTACATATTATTAGAGATATTAAGATATTTCCCAAGCTATCAAAAAGAATGAATCAAATTGAATCTTAGCTTTTAATTCCTTTACGCCGCCATTAACTTCTCAATTTTGTCAACGCCATCTTTAGTCAATTCTTCAGAGGAAATATTTATCTCTAACACAGATAATGGAGCTCAACGAATAAACTAAGCACAGATGGATTTCTTTAATGTAGAAATTAATGATTTTCTGCATTATCATTCCAATCCTTGAACAGTATCACTACGATCAACAATGTCTGGTCTCCATCCTATCCTCCACCACTAATGGACAAATATTGATTGTCCATGAGTACTTTTTTTTTGGTCAGACCATGAGTACTTGCATCCTTTGGTCTTTTTAGCTTTTTCGAAATGCATCTTAAGGTGGAGAGGGAGACAGATGGTACACCCAGCTAGCAATTGTCTATTCAAATTATTGCAACTTCCTGGACCTGTTTGGTCACTTGTATTATTGACCCTTACATGACTGTTCACGATTTTTCTAATTTAATAAAAGTTGTAAAATGCATCTTTATTAAAGGTGGAGAGGGAGACAGATGGTACACCCAGCTAGCAATTGTCTATTCAAATTATTGCATCTTCCTGGACCTGTTTGGTCACTTGTATTATTGACCCTTACATGACTGTTCACGATTTTTCTAATTTAATAAAAGTTGTGAAATTATTATTTCTCTCAATATGTACCTTGAAGAATCCAAAGGGAACTGTCTGCTCCCGTAATTATTTGAACAAGCAATTTTTGAATATGAATGAAATACCATAATATAAGCATGCAAAATGAGAGACACGAGATATATAGGGCGTTCATGTTTGTGTTCTTTTTTTCTGTTCATGAACAGATTTTCTGTTTTTTTTGTTCCTGGGAACAAAAAAAAAAAAGAACATAAATGTGTTTGTTTTTGTTTTTGTTCAAAATCTGTTTTTTTGTTCCATGAACAAAATTAGAACAGAAATAATAAACAAAAAAAAAAGTTATTTTTTTTGTTCTAGAAACACTTTTGGAAAAATAGAAAGAATAAAAAGTTATTTTTTTTCTTCTTATTTTCTTCTTTTTTCTTTTGCCAATCGCCGGCCTCGGCCATGGCTGGCGACTAGCCGTCGAGGGCCAGCAACCTTGCCGGAGGGTCGCCGGCCCCAGGCGAGGCTCAGCGAGCCTCGCTGAGGCTAGGCGAGGCCGCTAGCCCTCATCGCCGATCGCCGGCCATGGCCAAGGCGCGGCGACCGGCCAAAAGAAGAAAAAAAGAAAGAAAAATAAAATAAAATATTAAAAAATTAAAAGGAAAAAAAATACAAATTTACCAAACGTATTTCTATTCATTTTTTATTCCCGGAACAAGTTTATTAAACATGTCTTTCTGGTCAAGAATTGTTCCCTGGAACAAAAATAGTTTTTTCTATTTCTATTTCTTGAAACACTTTTTTAACAAACACAAACAAACGCGCTCATAATCACCGCCCTTGGCAGTATTTTGCTAGTTTATAATTAGCACCCCAAATTATACAATAGGATGCATAATCTGTAAGTAATCAATCTTAACCTATCAAAATTTGTGCTCTTAGACCATACATAAGGTACATAACGTAATCTCAAGTCTTAGCCACATGTATAAGGGTTAAAAAGCAAGCAAAGTGAAAACTCAAGCTAAAAACAAACTATGATACGTGGCAAGATTTCAAATTTTGAGACATGCCTCCAATGAATTAAGCTTGGGATCTTTCCATGAATCTCTAAAAGAAGATGGCTACATCATCACTTTGAAAAATGAATGCTCTAATTCAAATTTGCTAGATAAGTGAATCTTGCAAAGAGTAATGCGTATGGAGCTGATTGACAAAATGATGCGATTGCTTGACCCAGCTTATTCACATCACTTATATAAATCAATTTTTTTTTAGTTATTATATATCTCTTGCTGGATAATATTCAAACGATACGTGCCTAATAAATTATAAACTTTTACCTTGATTGGTGCTTGGCTAGACACAAGTGTACTCTAAACTCCAAATTGAGAAGACATTACAATTAAAAAAAATAGGAGTACTGATTTTTTCGACTCAAAACGGTTGTAAAAATGAGAAGAATAGAAAAGATCAGCTTCACCTTGACCAGAATCATGGCTTAGGGGGCTCCATCACGCATGAGCAAACGAAGTTCCTTGTCGCCTCTCAAAACCAAATTTTAAAGAAACAAAACGGTTTTGTAATTGCATGAACCAGTGCCCATGAGCCCAAATGATCTCACTCTTCATATTAAATCATTTTCAATGGAGACCCAAATGATGGACGTTGAGCTTAGGGGAGGACATAAAATTGGAGGATCAAAATTAGTGAACACAAATTATCATTTTACTCGTGAAGTCAAGAACTGTATGAGATTAAGATTCTGTCCTTTTTTTTTTTTTTTTTAATGGAGAGACATACACAAGAATCTTCTATTTTCATAAAAGTATAGCTGGAGTTTTACTATTGCTGGAAAAATTGTAGTCAGTCTAAAACTTATTATACATAATATAATGGAGCTCAAATTTTTTAATTGAACCAATTTAATTTTAATCATTTGAGGAAAATTGTAATCAAGTCCTTTCGGCAATGATGTGACATGTACTGAGGTTACAATGAAACGACATTGATTTTGTTGAGATTAATGGCATCTTTGCTTAGTCGAGCGGCTAAGCTAAAGTCCTAAATCACCAAATCTCTAGCTTTAAGGCTTGACTCAAACAAAAGGGTTGACAGAACGCCAAGTCTTGAGGTCCAAAATCGAGAATCCATAACCGAATCTACCAAATAGCAACAAATATAAGCCAAGCCGCGACATCCACACTAGCAAGCAACGCGACCCTTCTGGAACAAGAACTACCACTGAAGTACACAAGAAAAAAAAAATAACCACGAAAGAGGCACACAACAAAACAAAAGCAATTTCTTTACCAAAAAAAAAAAACAAAAAACAAAACAAAAGCAATTTCATTTCAACAGCGAAAAAGAAAATTGCCGACACACCCCATTTTGGCCCAACTATAAATCAACTTACTTTATCAAATTATTGCATCAAGTAGCCCAAGCAACGTGCCTCGCTTTTTCAGGTGCCAGAGCTTTATCAGACGAGAATACATGGGAGCCTATCTTTTTGCATGAATGGTTCAATCATGGGATTTGATAATGATTCATGGCTTCTTTTTTGGGAATAATAACTTTCTTGAGGATGACATAGAAAACAAAAGTTTAGGATAAGAGCTTTGTACGTTATTTGGCAAATCATTCCCTACTTAAGTTAGCTAGTAAGTTTCCTAAATTACCCTATTGAAATTTCATTCATGTCGTAAATTATACATTACTTGATATTCTTCTTCTAATGTCATAATCAATTGGAAACTTCTATCTCTGTTGACTTTAAATTTTAGAATACCATAAAATTAAAAATTAAGAATTAAATACTCAATAAAATGTAAAATGGCCATAATGCGTGTGTGTGAATAATTTTTAATAATGTTCTACCTATTAACATATTAAACTTGGTCTAACTTCGGCTCCTATATCTAATTAATGAATATGATAGAGCAATTAAGTAAAAAAATAAGACATAAAAAACAGAGATGGCCAGTTCTCAGGTCAACCATAGAATTAGCCTTTGCGATTCTAAGCTATTATGGGGCTGACCACTTCAATTAATGATTTTAAAAATATGCAAACGATTTTCACATAGTGGGTTCAAAGTTTTTGTTTTGGAACATATGATGGATAGATATATAAGTGAAATAAATATAGTGTTTTTCTTTGACAACTAACGTCGAGTTCAATTTTATTTTCACCGACAACTTTAACCTCTCGTATTATTTTTTTAGAGTCAAAGTTTGGTACTGGACCATGGACACAATGATAAGTAGTACAACATGGTCCTTGGTGTCAGATGCCAGTTGTATTAATGGTGACATGAGGTCCTTTTTTTCACTCATCTGCAGTGTATATTAATGGTGGAACACCAAGCCTCGACTAACGGCTCTTACTCCAGATTTATTTAAATATATGGGCTACAATAATGTCTATGTTATTTTAATATCAGGGTGATAAAAAGAGAAATATGTTATGAGTTTTATAATTGAGCATTATATTTTCGTTTTGTAGTAAGCCAGATTTTGGTTCTTGACATGATGATGTTTAGATTTTGGTGATAGAAACACAACTTTTTTCTAGAATATTTGATTATCAACCCGACTAGTGACTATCAAATGAAGATGACTTTCCTCCATGCTCCTATGAACTATGGGGAGAGACTACTCTTATGGAAAAAAATTGAGGGATATGCAGTCACATAACCTACTCCCGTGGATTTGTATGGGAGATTTCAACAAAATTTTATACGCTTGGGAGAAGGTAGGAAAGAGGGAAGCTGACCACTACCGCATAGCAACCTTCCGTGAGCTCTTAAATGACTGCTCCTAATGGATATAGACAGCAAATGGTGCACCTATACTTGGGTGACTAATAGAGAAGGAGAGGAACTGGTTAAAAAAAGATTATACATAGTTCTATGCACTATGAATTGGCAAGTTACCTTCCCAAATGTTGATGTTCAGGCTTTATTAGCTGTCGGCTCAGACCACAACCCGTTTTTTCTTATTTTGCATCCTGAAAGTAAGAAAAGAAAAAAAGAATTCAAGTTCGCAGTTTACTGGCTAGAAGATCAAGAATGCAGGAAGATCATAAAGAGAACATGGAATGGAAATTTATTAAATGAAAACAGCTTCTCATAAAAAGTTCAAAAAGTCTCTAAGGAACTAGCAAACTGGAGTAAAGACAAGTTCTCCAGTGCATCAATTCGCATCTGGGAGATGAAGAGGATACTAACAGAGATTACTAATAAAACTTCAGGAAGCTTCAGTAAGGAGGAACCTCAAAATATTGTTGCCAAAATTGACAAACTATGGAGACAAGAGGGAAAATAATGGGGGCTGAGATCACGCATCAACTGACTTCAATGGGGAGATAAAAAAACAAAGTATTTCCACACCACAATAGTGCAAAGAAGGCAGAGAAACAGAATCACGATGCTGAAGGTGGACGAAGTAACTTGGTGTAGGGAGCCGAATGCACTCAAGCAACACATTGAGGACTTTTATTGAACACTTTATGAGTCTGTGGGTCCGAGGAATTTTCAACCAGTCTTAGATCAGTGTCCCAGTTAAGTAAATGAGGCAATTAATGCATGGTTGATGGCAAATGTATCCATTGAAGAAGTGAATGAAGCGGTCTTCCAATAAGGTTCACTCAAAGCTCCAAGTCCCGACGAACTAAATAGGCAATTTTACTAGCATTATTAGGAGGACTTAAAGCATGAAGTGTTTCAGCTAGTACAAAACTTCTTTGAGATAGGTACTCTTGACCCTACCCTAAACCAAACGCATATCTCTCTAATACCGAAAGTCAAAAATCCAGAAAGTATAAGTCAATTTAGACCTATTAGCCTATGTAACTTTAATTACAAAATTATATCAAAAGTGATGGCTAATAGGCTGAAGCCGTGGCTCCCATAAATGATCACTTCTGAACAAAGTGCCTTTGTACAAGGCCGGCAAATCCAAGACAATATACTAATAATTTAGGAAGTTATCCATCAGCTCAGAATTGAGAAGAGAAAAAAGAAGTTTCCAGCTATTTTGAAACTAGATATGCAAAAAGCTTATGACAGAGTTGTTTTTGAGAGAATGCTTGCTGAAAATGAGATTTTGTGAAAGGTGGGTAGCATTGATCATGCAATGTGTCTCAACAATGTCTTTTAGTGTGAAGGTAAATGGGGAGCCTATGCAATATTTCACACCATCAAGGGGAATTTGGCAAGGCGATCCTCTCTCCCCTTACCTTTTCATTCTAGTGGCAAATATCCTGTCATGGTTAATGCACAAAGCCATGGAAGATGGGAGCCTTAAAGGAATAACTTTGAACATGTACTACCCTACCCTATCACACTTACTCTTTGCCGATGATGCTATTTTTTTCCTGGATGGGACTATCAAAGAATGTTAAAATCTAGCAGCTATTTTAAACCAGTATTGTTTCGCAACGGGTCAAGCCATAAATTTAAACAAATTAGGAGTATGTTTTAGTAGTGGATGCCCTCTAAATCTGAAGAGGAACATGGCGCAAGAGCTCAGAATACCGATCATAGACAAGACGGTGAAATATCTCAGCATTTCGACGGATTGGGGCCAATCAAAAAAAGAGATGTTCGCCTGTATCCTAGCTAGAGTAAATATGAAGCTGGAGGTCTAGAAAGAGAAGCTACTATCCAAAGTAGGCAAAGAAACGCTGATAAAAAGTGTCGTACAAGACCTTCCTCAATATGCGATGTCGATCTTTAAAATACCCATCTCGATATGCAAAGCTATTGAAAGAAGAATTGCATCTTTCTGGTGGAAACAAAATGATACGAGGAGAGGATTGCATTGGAAAAAGTGGGAAGTAATGAAAACTAGAAAGGATGAAGGGGGGGGCTCGGATTCAAAGACTTGACAAAGTTCAACAAAGCAATGCTAGGTAAGCAAGCTTAGAGGTTATCTCAATCCCCTTCAGCTCTATGGAGCAGGATTTTAAAATGTGTTACTTCCCAAATGGAGATCTGTGGAAGGTAAGAAAAGGGCAGTGTCCATCATGGGGTTGGCAAAGCATTTTAGTAGGGAGAGAGGCCATCGAAGCGGAGGTAGAATGGAGGGTGGGTGATGGAAAACTAATCCGAATACGAGAGGACAAATGGCTTACATTAGGTGTGATAGGCGGTCTGGCAAATAAAGATGACCCTGTTATGGTGGCTGAACTTATTAATGAAGAAAGTCGGGGATGGAAAGAAATAGAGGTTCAGAACCTTTGTGAAGACTGTCTAGCCAACGAAATCCTTGCTATCCTAATCAGCCCTACCCCAAAGGCAGATACTCTAGTATGGAAAGGTAACATATCAAGAACATACACAGTTAAGAGCGGCTATAATAGAGTTTGTGCCTAGACCACAGAAACAGAACTAAACAAAGCATCAAGTTCGTTCCAGCCCTCTCGAAGACTATGTACTAAGATCTAGAATTTAACTATCCCCCCGAAAATGCGAACCTTTATTTGGAGCATTTGTCAAGATGCTATACCAATAAGAGAGAACTTATACAGAAGAAAGGTGTTACCTGACCCAATCTGTCCTCTCTGCAACTCCCATCTAGAGACAACTGAGCACACCTGACCAATATGTCCTCTCTGCAACTCCCATCTAGAGACAACTGAGCACCTGTTCTTGCTCTGCAAATGGACAAAATACATATGGGTAGACCCACGAAAGTTGCAACCCCAACACTATTTCCAGGTTTGATAAGTGGTTGTCGGAGAGGTTCGAAGGGAGTAATGACTTACCTGAGAACGAGCCGGTTGTGATGGTGCTCTGGTTTGTATGGAAAACTCGCAACAACTTCATATTTCGAGCGAAGCCACCGGATCTGCACTCCATTGTTGATCTAGCAAAAGCACAACTACAAAACTATAACAGATGGCAGAAGAAAAATGGGGCAAAGAAACCCACAGATCTAAACTTACTGAGAAATTGGACACCGCTGGGGAGAGGATTGATGAAATTAAACGTTGATTGCTCATGGGTGCAAGGAGATTACGCCGGATCGATAGCTGGAATCTTGCGAGATCAGGTCAGACTAGTCGTCGATGGCTTCATGCGAGAGGTTCGTGCTTCATCCTCTGTTCAAGCCGAAGCCCTAGCTGTTCTGCACAGGTTGGAGTTTTTGAAGATGAGAAAGAAGCAGCATGTGGGAGTAGTTGGAATAGAGCAAGTACAAAGTGAAAAGCTGGAGTGCGAGACAGATAGCTTGACTTTGGTGGAAAGTATCTTGGGCTAGGCTGAAAACCCATGGAATGTGAAGACTATAATAGAACATTGTAAAGGAATATTAGCCCAATTAGACTCAATTAGACTCGATGAAGCTGACCCATTGTTCTTGGGAAGCCAACAAGGCTGCAGATTGGCTCGCGAAGGCTCACCAGACTAAAATGCTCCCTCAAAATTGGATGTCTTTTCCTCCTTTACCTCTCTCGAAAATTTTATATTCGGAAACTTATCTATCGTTTTCTTGGAATTCTCGTTGTTTGTGAATGAATGAAAGCATCATATTAGACAAAAAAAAAATTATTGCATCTTCTGGATCTATTTTAGTCACTCTCTTATTATTGACCTGTATATAAGGGGACGACGTCAGGCATGGTAGTGGACAAGGTAAATAAAATTTAATCCTTTATTTTTTTTTATAAGATGTGATGGATCCCTAACCTTGAGAATTATAATTTTCCTCAATATATACTTGAAGGGTCCAAACAGAATTGTCTGCCTGAGTGCTTATTTGAACAAGCAATGTATGAATATGAATTTAATATCACAAAATAAGCACACAAAATGAGAGAAGACACAAGATGTATTCACGATTCTTGATAGTATTTGCCAATTTCAAGAGTTATAATCAACACTCCTTGCTTGGCTGAGTAGCTAAGCTAAAGCCCCAAATCACCGAATCTTTTGCTAATGTTCGACTTAAACAAAAGGGTCCGACAGTACGTAGAGTCTCGAGGTCCAAAATCGAGAATCCATGACTGAACCTACCAAATAGAAGCTAATAAAAGCAAAGTCACAGCACCCACACCAACAAGCAACGTGACCCTTCCGAAACAAAAACTACCACCAAAGTACCCAAAAACAAACTCACCGCGAAAGAGGCACACAACGAAACAGAAGCAAATTTCATTTCAACAATAAAAACGAAAATTGCCGACGGACCCCCATTATTGCCCAACAATAAGTCAACTCGGGATATCGTCAATCGTTGGTTTATGTCCACATTGTAGCAAAAATATCTTGGGCGTGATGCTCCATGTGCTGAAGGTGAAATAGAGACAGAGAGAGTGGGGACACTCCATTAAATAATGTCTTTGTCAAATTATTGCATCAACGTGATTGCTTTTTTCCAGTGACAGAGCTCAATCAGACGGGAATGCATGTGGACCCCATTTTTGGATGAATTGTTTTAATCATGGGACCGTGGTAATAATGCATGGCTTCTTTCTCGGAAATAATAACTTTATTGAGAATATCATGGAAAACGAAAGTATAGGCTAAGTGCTTGAAATGTTATTTGTCAAATCATTTGCTAGTGAGTTTTCCTATTTACTCTATAGAGACTTCATTCATGTCATAAATTATACATTGGTTGCTATTCTCCTTCTAATGCCATAATCAATTAAAAACTTCCATCTCTATTGACTTTAAATTTCAGAATACCATAAAAATTTAAAATTTAATAAAATGTAAAATGGTCGTATGTAATTGTGTGTGAATAATTTTTGATAATGTTCTACCTATTGACATATTAAACTTGGGTTAACTTAGATCCTAAATATCTAATTAATGTTGTCCATTTATTGAAAATAAGTTTTGACGTTTCATGCATTATCTCTCCAATTTTCAAAGTTATTTTTATTACATAAAGCCCCTCGTATCACACCATAAAAAAAAACTCATTTTATAAGGAAATTTTGAAGTTGTTTATTATTTTTGCATAATTTTAAGGTTAGAATGTCAAATTACTCCTTAATTAGTATAAATATTATGACTACTTTTTAACCGGAAAAAAAATGTTATGACTAAACGAAAACATCCAAACTAAATATTCTCATTTTCTCATTATTTAACAGCACTCTTCCAAGTTTAGGAATTAATGGTTTTTTTAGACGATACCAAGAAATTTTGTTAACCTAATTGATATGCGATCTTATTCGAAATTTTATGCAAGTATTTCAAGGCCTCATAGTATGCATGAATTTGGTTTTTCAATAAGACCCTCCTATCATGCATGCGAAGCCTAGGCCCATTTCGATTTTGAAGGTCAGGTCTGAAAGACCTTTTGATAGCTCGGTCCCTCTCCCCTTATAACCGTAATGACATGGAATCATACCATACTCGGGCATGATTCCTCGCCACCCTTGGATCACCTTAAGCAATGTAAGAATCAAGGCATGTGTCGAAATTGACAAAGGAAAGGGATAAGATTCATGCAATTGAAAAAGGGAAAGGATGAATCAAGCCACAACTAGACACAGCTTGATTCATGATCGGGACGGGGCCTACTACGTGATCGAGACGTGTCCTGGTTTGTTGCCAGCATACATGCAACCGGGCCTAACTTGATCCATGATTGAAACTTTCTTTACTTGCCATTCCCCTCTATCAATTGTCACCACAGTTTTTCCGTTCCTCATATTTCTATTACCTTTTTTCATACCACTATGCAATCGGTCCATATTGCTACTCTCTAATATAATGCCCTTGCGTGGGAGTAAAATTGAATGATGGAGTGCTGTAATTTTGCAACTACATGTCAATCTAGGCTAATCTCATTTAATAAAACGCAGGCACCATGTCGATGTTCAATTGAATTACTGCACATATTGAGTGGCCATCGCAATGTATACAATTAAACCAAAGTGCATGCTTAGTTTAAATTAACGATTGCATTTTTGTACAATTGTATGCCATCATAATATCTTCGAAGCACTAGCTCCAAGAATTCTTGCCACCCTTTCGACAACAAAACGATGTCATTACTACGTATTTCTAGTTTTATGGTCCAAGTTGTTCGAAGCGCCAATTTAGAATGCAAGAGATTTGCTACTCACTTGCGATCTTCTCGAATACATGCACAGTTCTTTCATGGAAGTTTCCTTGTAAAAATGTAAGGTTGAAGAGGTCATTGATTTTTTTATTTGATAGAGTAGATTAATATTCTAAAGCATATTTTTACAGTATAATCAAGTTCAAAGTATAGTCTGTGACATCCCAGATTTTCGACCCTATTTTCTGCTGAATAAATCGGACATTTCATTGACGCGCCTATAGGGCTGTTCTCAGAGCTGATCACTCTCGAGATAACTAGACTATCTGGGGAAGCCATTAAGAATTTTATGGCAAATAGACTTGAGAATTCGACCATGAATCGACTTCTCGATCGTGCTCATCTGTCGAGACCATTACGGCACAGATATAAATTGATTTGAGATCAGATACAGGTTGGTTCGATTGAGATGTGCGGCTAATCGTGGGTGACACCACTAAATTGGAAAATTCTCGTGGACCAACACTAGACTGATTTTCTTATCGTTTTGGTACCCTGTGTTCATACTTGAATTCTCGAGATTTTCACGACAATCGAGAGTCATCATTGAGTCGAGTGGGTTCATTGTGGCTCGAAGAAAATCGACCACGGGTCACTTGCACCGAAAAGTTTTGAAGGTTACCCGCTAGTCTAGGTCACGCTAAAAATGCGTCGAATGGAAATTAATCGTGAATTCGAACCCGATTTCAGAAATTGAAAGTTCTGTGATGTTACGAGCTATTTTAGGAACGTTAACTTAGTCTCAGAAGATTTTTCGGAGATTCCGGGATTTTTATGGAAAATCGTCTTGTACGATTCGGAAATTATTGGAAATTCGAACGGGCCAAATTGAAGTGAAAATTGGGCTTCCAAACCGAGCTACTTGGCGATGGGGAACTTATAGAAATTTTGTGGACCTTTCTCCAACAAAATCGGACGTTGAATTGGAGAGAATTTCGAAGAAATTGAAGTCCAAGATTGAATGAATTTCGGAGCTTTGAAGGGGGCTGTATTTTTGACATCAAAAATTGGATTATATGGGAAAATTTTATGCTAGAAAGTATTAGGGACAGAGGATATACATGTAGACTTTGTGGACCAAAGCAATGATGATTTAGTTATTTATTTTGGATTTTGGTCTCTCTCATCAAGCCTTCTCGGACACGTTGGTCTTGCCGACTTCAATACCTCCCTTTCACTTTGCTTTGCTTTCAATCCTTCATCCCTTCGAGCAAACTTCCTCAATTCTCCATCTTTCACCCTTCTCTGCGATTGCCGAAGACTCCACCGAAATTTCCTGCAAGCTGCCCCACCTTCTTCGGTTAACACCTCACTCCACCGAGTTGCCACGAAGACTGAAGCAAACCAGCTAAATCTTCCCCTTAGTTGACCGAAGTATCCCACCGAATCGATCCAAGCTGCCGTCCACTTCCTTCGGTCTTCACTCCAAGCTTCCGCGGTGTCGAGGTCCATTGAAGCTTCAGTCAACCTTGCATCTTCTCAAACGATTTGTTGACCCAGCAAATCCACCGAACAGCCGCACGAAGCCAGCGAACCCATCTTGTTGACCGAAGCCGCTCCTTTTTACTGCCACCGAAGCCCCTTGTTGATTTCGTCCTCTCCACGTGCGGCCAGCAACAGACCGAAGCAGCTGAGTCAACATTTTTCAAGCTGCCGGACAATCTTCTCCATCTTCGATCGAAGCCGCAGCACCCTCCAGCGAAGACCGAAACAGCTCCACGCGTCTTCAACTTCTGCCGTTTGTTGCAGCGAAGTCTTCTTCTCATGTCTTCCTCTGGTCAGTCAACCGATGCAGCTTGAAGACCCAGCGAAGCTGCTGTCGCGCCTTCCCCAGCTCGACACCAGCCGCCAGCTCGCATCTTCACGATCCCATCTCCAAGCGTGGTCTTCTCCACGCACGAGCGACACCAGCAGCTTCTGCGCGCCTTCGGGTTCGGCCCATTCCACCGAAGCAGCCCAACTCCCATTCCATCTCAACCCATAAAATGCAGCCCACGGATCCAGCAAGTTCGGCCCATCTTCAAGTTAGCCCAAGAAGTTAAGCTGCAGCCCAAGTGAACTTCAGCTTCAGCCCATTAATTTCAGTCAGGCCCAATCCAGCAGTCTTCAGCCTATTTGAAGCCCAGCCCAATTCAGTGAAGTCCAGCAAGCCTATTTGAAGCCCGTTTAGTTCAGTCCATTTTCAGTAGGTCCAAGCCTAGAAATTTCTGCAAGCTTGTGAGGCTTGTAGGTCCGGCCCGAGTGTCCGCCGACGTCGCCGAAAATTTGGATTTCGGCCGCCGTCGAGTCGCCATCGCAATGATTCGGTCCCCGCTTGTACCAAGAAAGTTTTACTCACTAATGCTTTCTTAGTTTACTAATTATGCTTAGGGGTTGGTTAGATTTAATTAAGTGCAATTAAGTTGTTAGATTTGTTTAGGACAATTAAATTAGTGACTTAATGATGCATGTTAGGTGGTTAGACTTAGTCATTAGCAAGTAGAGACGTACTTTTATTTATTGAATGCATCTCGGGATTTTTCCCGATCCGTTCTGGCATTCAATCAAGCAATACTAGCATAAATTGGATTTTTAGTATTTATTTATTTATTTATTTTTCCGGAAATTCAACCGGGATGGCCGGTGACCAGAATTTTATGCTGATTGTCGTGGTGCAGTCCGTTTCAATTGAACTTTATTTTGTGCGAAAATGATTTATTTGGGAATTATTTTAAATAATCTTGGAAAATTAATTGGAAATTAACCGGGCATCAGTTAATGATACCAAAAATGTTTTAGTGGAATACAGAAAATGGTGGGATTTATAAAAAGGAGATTATTATATTTTGGCTAGGGCCGATCGTGTACCCACACACGACAGTTTATCGGAAATGATAAAATTGGTTATTTGATTGTTTGCTTGGAATGACATGTATACTGGCTCGATGACTCCACGGAGCATCTGGAGACAGTAAGATATGATAAATTGTGTATATACCGGTTCGATGACTTTACGGAGCATCTGGAGACAGTACGGTATGATAAATTGTGTGTATACCGGCTCGATGACTCCACGGAGCATCTTGAGACAGGATGGTATGATCTACCGGCTCGATGACTCTACGGAGCATCTGGAGACAGTACGGTATGATAAATTGTGTGTATACCGGCTCGGTGACTTTATATGTCATCTTGAGACGGACGGTATGATCTATCGGCCCGATGACTCTACGGAGCATCTGGAGACAGTATGGTATGATTTGATAGCTCGATGACTCTATATGTCGTCTGGAGATAAGATAACATACTATCTATATATCACCTAGGGTGAGTAGTCTTGGATGTTGACCAGACTTATAGAAAGTATGGAAGGGGTTGATCAAGAGATAATTTGGATGACATGTAATCGACTAGGTCGATTGATCGATGATTCGATCTGATTGGGTGATGTGATGTGATGATGTATATGTGATATATATACTAACTTGCAGGAAGGAGTTGAGGCCAAGGTAAGTCTTCTGACTCGTGATGTGCTTAGGCAGCCTAAGGTGTATTGGTTTACTAATCGAGTCTTGGGAGTAGAACTTGCTGAGACGTGGTCTCATTGGTTATTGAATAACCATTTCAGGACCCTGAGGAGAAGCTAAGGAGGAGGAACCTGAAGGGGAGAAAGACTTTTGAAGAAGCAGATGATCTAGAGAGGGATCTTGAGTATAACTCGGATGTGGATTGAGATCCCATCCCTTTTGTAAACCCTGTCTTGGTGTAGATAGGTGTGAGACAAGTATGCTGTGAATAGTATTGTAAATATATTATGAGTTGTGCTGTTAAAGAAAGTGTGGTTGTGAATTTCAATATGAAAAATATGGCTTGCTTTTCTATCCCATTGTTTTATTGTCTGGGGATTTATAACTGCTTGTGCCTGCATAATAAAATGAAAGGGTCGGCGATACTTAGTCCTGGATATCGCACTTTAAAATCAACCAATAAGAAGGATGGGCGCGTCCCCGAGGATCGGGGCGTGACATAGTATGCATCAGTCTTCAAGTTATATGTTAGCGAACCTTTATTTTAACTTCTAAAAGAATACCTTACGTTCTTTTTTAATTTCATACCAAGTTTTCTCATAGGGATGTTAAAGTATGGGGCCATAAATATTTCTCTATCTTGACATGAATGTCTATATAACTTATTAAATATAGTAATGTAAGTAAATAAAAGAAAAAAACTAATAATCATGATACGACCAAACTAAAATTCGAAATGTTAAGAAAAATAATTAACTTGAAATATGAACAAAGGCAAAATAGAATTAAACTAACATTTAGAAAAATATGTGGAAACTATAGTCTTGGGGCTGCACAACAAACATGTATTTTGCTAGTTCTATGTGGACTTCATATGCAATTACTGCCAACTATTTATTTTATCAATAGAGAGGTAAGATGGCCACATCACCAACATATGAATTCACCAGCTTATAAACGGCTCACTCTGCAATTAGACTAATTAGGCCTACGCAAAGAAAGGAGAATTCTCGTAGACAATGGCAAGAACTTTCTATCATTCTACTTAGTTGAAATTAAAATGTTGCTTGTGTATCAAAATATGTGATCTAGGAAACTATAAATTAATAAAGGCGTATCGTGAAATGTTATGAACTAGAAAAGAGATTACTCAAAAGATTATCTCCCATGGAAACAAGAGAAGCACTAATGATGTCGAGAGATTCTATCAGAAACAAAAACAAACAAAAAAAAAAAAAAAAAAGCTGATAAATTGCAACTAACTCGAAAGGGAAGAAAATAAAAGCAGAAAGAGTAAACTCCTTCATTGATTTATCACAATTGCACAAAGGAGGCAAAGTTAGAAATTCTGGATTGAGGTCAACACCGCAAAAGGCCTAAAATGACATTTTCAATGTTTTAACTCAATCAATTATTGGATTAGCGGTATTTGTTCCTTTGTCATTTCTTCTTTGGTTAGGTTTCTTTACCAAGTGGAGGATAAATATGTCCACTTGATTCCCAACATAACTCGTCCTTATTAATAAATCCTAGTTTAAGACATTGAACCATGAATGCTCTGAAGAAAATAACATAGCACATTCTTCCTACACTACACCAAATCCACCTGGCAAAAGAAATTAGAATGCGAGGCAGCATTAGGTGGCATTTATATTGGAATTTGAGATATGCCAGTGATGAATTAAGCTCGGGACCTTAAACACCCCCCGAGGTGCATCTCTTCACATGAGTTAGCTACATCATGAACTCGAGAAAAACGGATGCTCTGATTTGAATTTGCCGGCTAATTCACGAGTTGGAAGACACACTAGACTTGGAGTGATCCTATATCTAAACTGTTTGAACTCATATGTACTTTAAAGAGGAGAAATGTAATGAACACTATTGACACCCGAATTTTCATCAATCATTTAGGTATCTATTTTTTGCCAAAATATAAAAAATACAAAAAAAAGAAGAAGGTAAAAACAACAAAAATATAGTAATAAGAAAGATAACAAAAATAATAATAAAGAAGGAAAACAGATAATAAAATAAAATAAAAAAATCGGGGAAGTCATTTATGCCTGGCCCGTTTCCTTTAGCAAAACTTCCGGCCCACTCGGGCTTAGTCCCTTAATTGGCCCAATTTTCCTCTTATTTTTCCTATTTTGTTTCCTCAAAAGCCCGGCCCTTTGTCCTTCTCCTCCTTTGCACGCACACATTGGTGAGAGTAGAGCGTCTGTGACGCAAGGAGAAAATTCTGTTTTGGGTTGGCGTCGGCCATTGAAGTGGGGAGAAGCTGCAGGGAGCTTAGCTGAAGAGAAGCGAAAGAATCAACAAAAGCGAGGGGAGAAAAAATCTCTTTCGAAGAAGGAGAGACCACTGCTTCATCTCTCCTCTATTTTGTTCGGTTTTGCTAAAGTTTAGAGGATTAAACTTAGCCAATGAACTCACGAGCAAACCTCACTAAACTGCGATCGTTTTCGTCGCGATTTTTACTGATCTAGAGGTTGATGCACTGCGTTTAGACCGAGTACAGCATCAAATTTGGTCTCGGAACTTTTACACAAAAAACGCACGCCACCTGTTTGATGATTTGCGCATTTGACGTTTTGAATCTGACTTTGCATTATCGGATGTTTGATATTGTTTAGATCCGTAATGGTTCGTGTCCCGTACGCTAAATGCTGCGCTCTTTTCCTTTTGGATGCATATCATGCTCATGGTGCCGTTTGAACGTGGTCGGAGTCTAAATCCATCCTTGTTTCTCTTGGCGACGATCGCGATTAGCTAAGGCCGTGTTAGATCCCTCCACCTCTGTTCGAAGCACTTGTGTTTCGTTCAGTTCTGGATTGTTGTGTGCGGCTGTTAAGTTAGAAAGGAATTCTGTTTCGGTGGAGGATGTGTGGGGGTCAACGTAGTGTAAGCCGTCGGCGGCGAAGGTTTGACGACGGTTGGAGATGATCGGCAGTGACGGTTTGGTGACGGTGGGCGAGGTTGGCTCCCGACGTTGGAATTTTTTTAGATTCTGAAGTGCGTTGGTGTGGTGAGCTTTGAGTTTTTCCATAGAGAAGATTCGGCAAGTTGCAGGGGGAGAGACTGGCTTCGGGAAGAAGACGACTTGAAAAGGGGATGAAGGAAATTATTTTAATAAAAAGGCTTGAAAAATTTAGGTTTAATCCAACGCGGGTTGGGTCCAGATAGACGGATTGGGTTAGCGAGTCGAACCGGTAAAACCGGCTCGAATAACGTAAATAAATAAATAAATAAGAAATAAATAATAAATAATAAAAAGAAATCAAATTTTTTTTTCAAAAAACCTTAAAAAAATCAGAAAAATCCAGAAAATTGGAATTCCTTAAAAATTTTTGCTAGTTCTTCAATAATTTTTTTTTTCTCTTAAAGTTTGGAAAATCCTTAAAAAAAAAAAAAAATTAAAACCCAAAATTGAATAAGCCTTTATGTCTTTACAATAAAGACTTTTGGATTGTCATTTTCTTTTAGAGATATTAGGCTACTTGTGTGTTGTTACTTCAATTATACATGATTGCACATTTTAATAACTTGAGTTTTTTTTTTTTTTTTTTTTTTTTTTTTTTTTGAGAATGGTTAGGATGAAACCTAAAAATCTTCGATAAGTTGCTATGGCATTAGTTAGCACATAATCAAGTTAGGTACTGAAAGAGCATTAATCTTAAGACTAATGTAATCAAGTACCCATTCTAAGATCTTTGATCATGCATGAAATGAGATATTCTCCTATATGTCATTAGTTTTCTAGTTGACCTAAATAAGTAAGTGGCGATTCTTTATGTAAAAATTTATATATAATTAATTGAATGAAAACCAATGGTCTAACGTCTCATGAGGTATGGGTTTTGGAGAATCCAAGTCAACTAAGGGCCGTTGGCCCAAATTTGACAATACCCCTAAACATAATTCCTTTCATAGCGAGGAATAGGTTGCGACAAACACTGGTATGATATTTCACTAATAAAAGAGCGTGCTATGAACACAAACATGTCTTGAAAAAAACTACTAGTAACACCACAAAGTTCTTGTGATAGTAGTTTGGACCGGCAAAAAACAAGGTATATGTAATTGAGTCCCTATATGTCAACAAGGAACCTTCCGAATTTTCGAGCTCTATGGTATTTCCCCTTTCCAGTCAAGGTTTGATACTTCACCGGTCATGCTCGAGGAATTTATATCTCTAAAGCACTATCATCAAAATGTTATTGCATGAGAAACGGAGTTCCCTTTGTTTTTTAAAACCTTGATGGGGCAACAAAAATTGGGAGCTCGAGAAGCACCAAACTTGGATCCTTCTTAAGAACGAAGTGATAAAATCGTATCGTAGCTCCAAAGGGAGGAAAACAAGACTAGAAGAGAGTGCACCACGATTTCATCACAACTAAAGGAAGGAGGAATAATTAGGAAATTCGGGACCCGAAGTGACAGCTCCCAATGTTCCACTCCAGTTAAATCAGGTATACTTACCAGCAATACCAATGATGGGAGACATCAAACATTGAATCATCCCTCTCAATGAGCTCAAACATGCATACGTTTACCAAACACAAGCGAGTTTCTATCACGGACACGGACCAACTAGGTGCTTGGAATGCCACTCGAGTGGGTTGATGGATCCTCAGCTTCACCTCTTACAATCTGTCACAATGCCTAAGAGTTATGATGTGATTATTTCCCTCAATATGTTCCTTGTAGAATCCAAAGGGAATTGTCTACCTAGATACATATTTGAACAAGCAATGCATGATTATGAAAGACCATAATTAGAGGATACACAAGATGTAAATTCGCGGCACTTGGCAATAATTGCTAGCTTCAAGAGTTCTAATCATCAGCCTTAACTATAAGATAGAGTGCACAATATGAAAGTCATCAATCTTAACTTGTCAAATTTGTGCTTTTAAACTATATATAGGTTATGTAATATAATCTCAAATCTTAACCACAGATATAAGGGAAGAAACAAACAAATTGAAAACTCGAACATTGACTGAATGGAGAATTCCACTGTTTGATCATGCTTGTATCTAAAGATAAATTTACTGGACAATGGTATAGATGTCTTGTTAGTTGACTTAGTATAAATGATTTAGCATAGATTGGTAATTGGTATTACCATGGAAAATCAGAAAAAGATTGATGAATTAAATTTACATTCCCTACTCTATAGAGCTAGTGACTGACCAATTCATCATGATATGCATGACCAAAATATTACGTTATCAGTCGACATCTGGAAACCTAGTTAAAGAGCATCGAATAATATGGAATGAGAAAAGTGACGCTAGTTTGAACATTTAATTGGTGAATTAATTAACTCACTCTAAAAGACTAAGGGCGGAATAGAAGTTAGAAGTTAATTATGTCAGGGAAATCAAAATTTAGATAAGTTGCTTAAATAATTTTCGCATCCTCTTCACCTAGTAATATGAAGAGCTACGCCTTCGGACCGTCGTGGTGAGCAGCTCGGACTTAACTGAGAACAAGGTAAATGTGGTTCATCCACGTTCTTAGACAAGCTGTGAAATCCTCCGGATATTCTACTTTCATGATTTCCATTTTTGGGGAGAGAAATTTGTTCCCAAGATATGATGTCTTGCCGCTGCTCAATGAATAACACATCTTTGAAGCACTCTTCTCAAATATTATTATGTGAGAACCGTCCTTGTTATATTTGGCAACTATGATGTGAACATGACCAATGGGCTAATGCTCTGTGAATCCGTGCCACCCTTTTCACAGTGAAACCGTGTCATCATATTGCTTTTCTAGTTCTATAGGGCAGATTGAACCACTCACGACCTTGAGAAGCACTGTGTTTGAGAGGTCCTTTTCATATTTTCTTGAGAAACTTTTGAAATTTCCTACTATGAAAATTTTTAAAGTTACAAGCCCATGGCACTAACTCATCATTGTCAAAACGAAAGTGCAGAAAATAAAGGAAGAAAACTGAGAAATTTTAAACTCTGCAGCATCGATGAATGATCAGTTTCCAGAAGAGGTGTGCTTCAGTGTAAGTGTGGATTAAATTTTAGTGATAGTTGCTTCATTTGAGAAGCATAAAGCAGGAGAAATCCACCCCATGATTAGGGACGCGATGACGTAGCACAGTCCATTACTTTTGGCAATGGGACCGTCGGGTTCGGCTGGACAAAATTGTCAATGCCAAAACAAACGGTGGACATCAATTTATCTTGATCCTATAGTTGAGATGCTTTGTCATCCAACGGTTGACATCGATTTGCGAGAAGTGAGCACATGACATTTGGAAAAGAATTACGCTGCCTATCTGGGACAAATAAAATCAGTTCATCACTTGTCTTGTATTCCATCTATTAATTTATGCTTTCATTTGTTTGTTCAGTTATCATGTCGTTCTTCTGTCACTAGCTATTACGTTAAGCTTGGTGAAAGAAAAATGACTATTGAATTATGTTATATCACTAACATTAAATTTGTAAAAAATTTGCAGTTAAGCCATGCACAAGGACAAACTAGTTCAAATTATGCAGATCCGATAAAATCTTGACGCTTTTAGGTCATACGATAAAATCCTAAAATTCGTTAAAAGTATTGACAATTATTTCACATTATTACAGCTGAAATTGATTTGTGGTCTTTTCATCTAGCTCTCATGGGCTGGCGGCACACCAGTTCGCACAAGGACCTCGGACCAAAACCCTCCTGTGATTAATCCTCGTCGGTGGTGACGAGGGTGCGCCACTATATTTTGCTAATATGGTGTTCATCTAACGGTATATTTCCTAAAAGTAGTTAAAAGCGGCATTATTAGGTTATATCGTTGGTCATAACCGACGAAGCTAACTAAACTACTTGGTTGCACCTGTTGAATGACATCTAGAATTTGCACTTTCATTAAAAGTTTTCAAAGTTTCTGATGCATTTATCTCTATTCTATATAGAAGCATTTCTTGTATGGACACAAAAATCAAGGACAATAAATTTGCATATATATATATATATATATGTGTATTTAAATATCATGAGTTTAAAAGATATTTGGTCTAATTATCTTAGTCAATTCTCTTGGATTTTTTTATTATTTTATCAATTAGTTAGATTTGCAAATGCAATCTATCCAAATTTATGTATAGTTGACATTTACTTCATAAATGAGTATGATGATTAAATTTATTTGTATCGTTTAAGTATGTGTATAGATGAATATTATTGATTTGTCTAGTATAATAACCTAAGGTAATAACTATTGCAGAACTATTTTTTAAAAATGTTCAAAAGATATTTAATATCTAAGAAAGTAAAGGAATACGTACGATGTACCATTTGCTTTTTTTGTGCCCCGCGTCTTTCCGGAACAGCGTATCCAGCCGAGTGTATAGATGAACGAAGCAAAGTAGGGATGGCAGGAGGGCGGTTCAGTCGGGCCCACTACGGCCCAGATCATTTCGTGCCACCTCCTTTTGTATTTTTTTGTTAATTTTTTGGGGCCCAGTAGAAATTTTCTTTTAATCATTAATCTTTGAAAAAAAAAAAAAAATTCTAAAGTGGAGACTCTCGTCGTCAAGGGAGAAGAGAAAGACTCTTCTTATTTTGTAACGTCCGTTTGCGGTGAGCTCAGCCATCGCAAAGCCTACACCCCGTTTCCTCCTCTTCTCCCCCCACCTCCCTCCCTCCGTCCATCTTCTTTCCATCACCACTTCAAATCTGAAGGGAGAAAGATGGTCCAAGTTGATATCAGTGGAGAATCGCTCTTTTATTGTCTCGTCAGATTCTATTCTCCATCGCAGAAAGACTCTCCAAAAAGCAACTTTCATCAAACGCTTGCATTTTCTGCTGAAAGATTCCCCACAGATTGACAATGCCAGTGCCCGATCGTTTCGAATTTAGGGCTTTTGTCGACGGCCGGAAAGGCCCCAAGTCCAAACTCCAGTCGGTGTTCGACCTTCATGGCGAAGATCCGAGCGGCCTTGTTTCCTGCCGAGGTCGCCGAAACTCGTAATCCTCCAATTCTTCTGCTTCAGGCCGACCCTTCTTCGCGAATTGGTCTTTCGTCTGATCTGACTGCGGTGGTACCGGAGAGTGAGACGCTTCGGATTCCAGATTTGTAGTGGTGGTCGGCGATGAGGACGGACGGAATTGAGGGTGATCTTGTAATGGCAGCACCTTAGGCTTATGGCATTTCGTTGTGAAGTATGGCGCTTTGGGATTGGTTGTGCGAGCACGAAAGGGGGAAGATTTGGGGCGCAACTTCCTCTGATGGTGCATCAGAGGGAGAAGGAAGACAAGCTTCGGACTGCATTCACCGTGACCGCGGTATTTGCTTTTATTCCCCTAAATCTATTTTTCAATCCTTGAGTTTTTTTTCTTTTATGAAAACTTAGGTGAAGATAATTGACTGGTACTGGTTCCTTCAGGTAGGGATAATCAATTTTCGAAAGTAATGATAGATAACGCGCACTTTTATAGTTCAGTAGAACAATATTGTTTTCTCGAATTCTTGATTTTCCTAATAGCCTTTGATCAGCTTAGTTATTTTCTTTAATCATCTCTTCTCTTACCTTGTGATAGATGGTAGTTAAGCATTATTGTTATAGGATGCAGAGCATGGGACGACTACAGGCGTATCAATGCGTGACAGGGCAGCGACAGCTTTGGCTCTTGCGTCTAGAGATTCCAAAACCTGAAGATTTCAACAGGCCGGGACATGTTTTCCCATTGAAGTACAGGGAGGGCGGTGTCCTGAAAAGAGCTCGGCATACAGAGGCTTCTGTCAACCTTGCTATGTTCGCTAACCTGTGGCAGTTCTCTTTGTGAGGTAGTGGGTGATGATGGCTCCATGGCAAGATTACCTAAGCTTCATGGGTTTGCACAGCGGGAGAACTTGAAATATGCATCTGTTGCCGATCTAATCAGGTAAATATTCTCTTCCCAGCAATCCAATTTTTAAGGACAATCAAATCCAATTTCAGCTGCAACCATCACTTCTTAAGTGTTGGCTCTTTTGGTCAAGATGTTGTTGCTGTGGCATCTCCCCTTTTTGGGAGTGGATAAATGAAGAGTAGAAACCTTGGAACCCTGGGTGGGGTGGTAAAAAAGAGTCTCTTATGGGTTACTGTTGGGCTGTTGTTTTGCATAGCAAAAGGGAGAGAAGCATAAGCTATTTTGGTCTGTTGATGTCTCAAGTTTAGTTTATGCTTTAAGCTTGTGGTTGTTATTCCGCTCGTCAACACCATGCAGATCAATGGTTTTGGGGGTTCTGAAGAGTTGTTTATCGCAATTTTTTATGCGTAGTTGTTAGATTAGTGTTTGCAGTTCATCTATTACCTGATGTTCAACTTTAGAAATTGGTAATGACTGGCCAGGGTTCTTGTTGAGTCATGTCAATGAGCCCATGACCGCTGTTATCTCTGTGTACATTTTCTAGTATTTACCTTGTTTCAAAACCTATGTCTGAATGTCAGTTGACCATTAACTGAGGCGGAGCTTGAGGTGATTCTCAACATTATCACCAGGAAATAAGGATAGAACATCTTGATTGACAAAAGAGTGCTTAAAGTTGTCTGATGTATTTTGACTTGTATATTGAGAAGCTTCTTATACTGTGTGATCGAGAAATGATTTCACGACTCATTAAATGCATAAATTTACTGGTACTGCCGGAAAAAAGAGATTAGCAACAACGTGGGGGTCATTCACAGCCTATTACTATAGACCAATATAAGTTGGAATGCACATTGCAATGGTCAAGGTGAGATAGATTATGAGTGAATTCCTAAAACTATTTAAATAATTCAGAAACTAGTAAAAATAGAGTTTCGAATGGATTAGTTGTAAACTTTGAGAATCTTGTTGGTGGCAGTACATTTTTCAACACTTCAATTTTACTTCATCTTTTATACTTCTAGTGCATGATTTTGTTTGGGAATAATTTTACTGGAATTGGCTGTCAAGCTTTAGAGGTGAATAGTAGTGAGAAATCAATGGTATCTTTTAGGTGGAACGCCATTAAATATATCTTAAATTTTGTAAAGAAATATCTAATCATGTGTCAATCACAAATTGGAGTACCAAATTCATGTTACTTGGAGACGAATGCTGTCTGGACAGGAATGTTTGACATGAGGAGAAATAATTGTTAGTTTATTGGTAAATTGATGGGCTATGTCCTACCATAATTATATTTTATGAAATGATTGAGAAGGGGCCCATATGTGTCTGCAATTGATATAGGAATGTTGTAATTTTGGTTAAAGTATCCTTAGTCTTTTACTTTTATGTCCTCCCTCTAGACAGCAACATATACCGTCACGTGATTTATACACCATAGTTTATCAACTGAGCAGGGTGACATTGGAGATGGTCAAGATGTCCTTGTGAGGGTACCCTCGGAATGCCTCACAGGAGACATATTTGGATCTGCTAGATGCAACTGCAGCAACCAGCTTGCACTTCGATGCAGCAGCTAGAAGGGGTTGCTCGGGGCATGTTGTTGTACCTATGAGGGCATGAAGAAAGAATTACGTGCCTAAAACCGGCAGGACGATGGGCACAACACCGTGGAAGCAAATATGGAGTTCAGATTGCTCGTTGACCCTAGGGAGTACGGAATTGGTGCTCAGGTATTTGTTCCTTGAGTCAGAAACTATACTGATGTGATAGGTGCTGCATAATTTAGCTTTTGAATGAGGTAGATTCATAGTCACTGTCACTATTCTCTTGGAATCGAGAAGGTATCATTCATCTGAAATTAAACATGGTTGATTTTAGTGACTGTTTCAGATATTTTACATAATTTGTAGGACTGCTAGAGGAAGCTAGTGACTAAAGCAGAGCTTCAAATTCTAATCTTAAAAAGATGAGATCTAATTAGTATAAAGAATCACTCCATCAAACTTTTCATAGCATTTGATGCCTTTGTATTAGTTCTTGCCATATTGATTAATACCGTAGATGCTGTGTGACCTGGGAGTCCGAAATGATGCTGATGACGAACAACCCATTGAAGTATGTGGGCCTTATAAGTTATGGCTCAACTATTGCTGGGAGTCCCTGTTGTAGCTCTCATAACGAAGGAGAGCAAGAGATACTTGGGAGACGAAACGCTCCAAGATGTGGCACATCTATGGATCAGAAGTCAATGGCCGCTTCAGCTATCTCATCAGCAAAAATGGCAAGCCGAGCAGTCCTGTTTCTTCTGATCCAGCCGTGTCTGACTCGTAGGAGCCGCTGGATAGTTCGACTGCTAATGGTTTGTTTGGGGGGATACAAGCCCCAGGGTCAAGAACATTGGGACACCCGCTGATCATGAGTTCTCGAAAATTCTATGGCTATGCAGTTTTATAATTATTTTAATTTTCATTATTACTATGCTGATGTCATTCATCCATTTTGTGCGGGGAAAAGGTGAAAGACTAGCCGTCGTATTGGAACTTCCTTTTGTGCTATTGATGACTTTTAAGATTTATCCTCAAAACAGCCTTCCTTAGAATCTGGAGACCACTGCAGATTTCATGAAAACAAAGTTGGTGCAGGACATTCTTTCTTTCCTTTTCCGTGACCACCTCAATGGTGACAGATATTACTTGGAGGAATGTACTTATACTGTGTTGTGGATCAACTCTCCATATGCACGACAGATAAGGATTGTCTTTGACGTTTTATTTTATTGATCCCATGCTCCGCACGAGCTCGATTTATACTTTGTCAAACAAAGGACGCAATATGCTGAGAGGTTCAAAATTAGGCACATGCGTACCCGGAAGATGCAATGTCCAGGTGTAATTTTTGCTACTCCCCACAAAACATCAGGAAATACATCACCATTCAATTACTTTTTAGCAGAAAGTTTTGCTTTCTTTGATCTGATTAAGTAAACAAAACATAGTGAAGCAGAGATTTTTCTGTAGGCATACCAGAAGAGTTTACACCTAATTCTTGACATGGAGACTTTGAGTTCAATATTATCAATTCTAACAAGCTCGAAGACATAGACATCTTCTTCCTTTAGAGAGTAGGATCTCGAACAAATGAGATGCCTTCTGCGCAAAACTTTTTTGATGCTGTTCCTTTTCTCTCCGGCGATGAGAAGTAATCCCCTGAGCACAATTTGTGTAGTAAGTTGTAATGTCTGAACCGAAACTAGATTTAAGGCTTTAAATGAGCCAACTTAAATAAATGAAGCATGTAATTGGAGAAGATGGTCATTTCTGAGCCGAAAAGTTCAAAAACAAATAAATACCGGAGGAAGCTCGTTAAGAAGAACATAAAGGGAATCGAATGGATGAAAAGATGGACAATCTGTCGGTTGATCGAAATTGTATTGAGAATAATCCCCGACGTATTGAGGCTGAAGTCGATAGATTTGATTTACAAAATGATGTGTAATAAGTATGACCATCGCCATCGGATATTCAGCCCACCAGTTAGAAGGCTTGACCAATGAGCGGTTTGGTATAGGAATTAAGCATAAAAACTCTTGCGAAGACTTGCCGATGATTTCAAATAGCTAATGGACTTTTCTCAAAATTGTTTGTCTTGGCCCATTTAGTTGCACCTGCGGCTTGCCGGACCTCAGCAGACGATGCCGTGAGGCCAAACCCCACCTCTAGTTGTTATAGATAATTGGGGCAAAAGAAAATTCACTCAAACTCAACTGATTGTATGTATCATGTTTAAGCTAGTCAATTTTAGCGTTTTAATTTACATTATCGCTGGGAGAGTCTCACTAGCAATTCCTGTAACTAAGAATTGAAAGAAAAACACCAGTACCTGCTACAAACTGAAGATCCTTAGCCTTTAGAAATTCCTTAGTCTTGTGTCCTGCACTTTTAAGGCGATTAAATTTAAGTTTTTTCAGCTAATATTTTGGTAAGGTTCATAATTATTTTGTTCAATTTCATTCATTTTTCTAAGTTGAATAGGTGAAAGACTAATCCTCTTGCGTGACTTCCTCTTTCATTGTCAATGCTGGCTTTTAACATTCATCCTTGATTTTTTCAGTAAGTTGCGTATTGATCACTAGAGAGCAATTCCTATTGGAAAATTGATGTCAGATGCCGACATGCCAAGTCAGCAAATTTAGTTGAGTGGTGGCCAGGAAGGACTTCATTGCATTTAATTCAAAACGCTTATGACTTAATCGTACTTTTTTAAAATTTAGAACTTGATTGTACATTAAGCAAAATGTTTGAGATCTTTTTTTATGTAAGACCCTAAAAAAGAAGAAGAGAATAGATCAAAGTGTTCATTCGTTTGAATGAGAAGAGAATTGAAAATAAAAAGGAAGGAAATGGGATGCTTCATTGAGTTATGAAAAATGAGAAGGGTGTCATCTGGGCAGTTATGCTGAGGTGGCAAATGGTGAGAAAATCATGTCGTCACCACCCATCACCAGCAAGTACCCTCTTCTTTTGCAAACCGTGATTCTATTTGTGAGAGAGAAAAATTGGAAATAGAAACACTACCTCAATAAAGATTTCCGTCATCTTGACTTTTGACTGTGCCTCTGTAACTTCCACATCTCCATACCGCTTGCAACATTTGCCCTTCCCTTTATCAGTGACTAGACAGGTTAACAAATATGAAAAGTTTAGAACTTATGGTGCTTCGGGTGTCAGACAATTTAAGAAGCAAAGGCAAGAGAGGAACAAATGGATGAGAATGACATTAATTGGATCTTACCAATTTTATGTGCACTTGTTTATGCAAATGACTTTTGTATTGTTGTATTGAGATCACCCTCCCAGTTCCCCTGCCACTCATATCTGAACAATGATACATAACTTAGTTTTGGTGTGCTTGGCATACCCTTAGAAAATATCTTCATTTTCGGGCACTCATCCACTCTAATATATGTTAAGGATGGAAACCTGAATATGCAATGTGGGGTGGAGGAGAAGCATTCTAGGTTACGCAAATGTTTGAGTCTCAGCCAAGATAGCTTCTCAAAAGAAATCACTTTCCCCTCTTTGTTTGCATCATCTGTCACTACTTCTTTCATTCTTTCACATCCTATTATAGTCATGTTAGTGAGATGAATCAAATTTGTGACCGCTGAAACTGTCACTAGCTGTACCAATCCAGAGGAATTTTTCACTACTAACTCCGTCAAATTCCGAAAGGATGTCATGACTGGAAATATTGTTGTCAAACTGGGACAATCCCAAACCTCAAATTTCTCAATACTTTGGAGAATTTTCGCCACTAAATAGCCTTCTCTCCAAACATGCTTTAGGTTGTGTAGCTTGCTCAACTTAAGTTCTTTCAAATTTTCAAGCATTGGATGTTTTCCCTCATCAACAAATCCTTCATCAGGGAATATATCTTCAAAAGAACCACAGAAGACCTCAAGACTTTGTAGGTTATGAAATCTTTGTAGGAGGAATGTGGGAGGAAAGACGGCAATTTCATCATGAAAGCATGCCAATGTTAGTGCTTTTGGCTTGCCAAAGAAGTCATAACAAAAAATTTTGTTTTGTATCGTCTGAATGTCCTTGTTGACCAACAAAAGTCTCTCCAAGGTGGGAATGCCCTACAAAATTGCCAATACAATGAGAGAAGTAAATTCAACAGGGCTTGAAAATAAATCATGGGCCCTTAGAGGTAAACTTAAGTCGGTTGACTCCTATGGAAGGGGGCCATGTTCTCGCATTTCATTCATTTCTAGATGCTTGCATACAAGTCTCAAGCTTCTAAAGTCGAGCTACAAAATGCAAACTGTAAACGAATGCTCCACTATGGCCATCCGCCAACCAAGGTAGGTTGTGCACCCATATTATAATGATTAGATAGAAAGGGAAAGAATTGTATTGGCATAGTAATGATCAAACAAATGAATGAAAATTTATTTTACCTAGAAAACATCAAAAGAAAGATGGTCATCGTGCTGCGATTTGAAAATATATTGCTAAATATCAATGCTTGATTCTCATTTTAGTCCATAGAAAATTCACATTTTTAATTTCACAATGAAAATTTTTCAAAGAATTTTTAAGAAGAGGTCTATATTGTAATCACCCCTATTAGGAATATCTTATCCTGTCAACAAAAATATGTAGTTCCTTAAAATTTCAGGTGATGAGATGCACTCATAGTGTTATTAAAACATTTTGGGTGTCCACAAATAAAAAGTGTGCTTAAAGATATTTGAAATATCTTTTGTCAACAAAGTGATAGGTAAGGGGTTCATGTTTTTTATAGTATCATAACGTGGCATGACTATGTGATGCATATGAGATATAGTGTGTGATGTAAAAAATAAAGAAGAAATTGAGGAAGAGCAGTTGTAATCATACCCTCTCAATTGAGAAGTGCGCCCTGGGGTCTGAAAGGTCATGTTCTTCTTCTCTCTGAGCCCACTTATTCATGGATACCACAAAAGACAACATGTTTAGTTTGTCACAGTGGGTCACTCGCAATTCCATCAAGAATGGCCAATTCAAAGTGAGTGTGATAGAGCAGAAGCTTTTGAGTTGTGGCATATCATGTAATACCAAAGAAGTAAGTTCTGGGAAAAGAAATTGAGTAGTGGTAAAGTAGGGAGTGTCATCTCCACTTGTGACTATTTCCTCGAGCCCACAAGACTCCACTTGAAGTTTCTCAAGTTGGGTTAGACTTGTAGCCACCCAATGTGGAAACAAAATTTCAAGGTTCTTACAATTCTTAGCCTTCACTTTCTGCAAATGTTTAAAAGTGAGAGTTTCTTGAGGACTGAAGATCCATATTTTGCTTAAGTTATCCATATGGGAGAGAACCATTGATTGAAGGCAAGGAAATTGTACCTGCCATATTGAAAAAATGATATAATGAATATGCCTACCATATTGAGTAATGACCTCAAAGAAGGAGTCACAAATCATGAGAATTCTAGAACTTGTTAGTGACAAATAGGGAGACGTTGTTGACCAATAAGTCTTGTGATTAAAGAGTAAATAAATGTGCGGATACATGTTATGATGAAACTTTCTACTAACAAATAACAAGAAAAAAAGTAGTAATTGGGCAAATGAATCTTTTAGAAAAAGGGCAAACAAGAAGGGAAAAAAAGTGTTCAGTTGGTATGTGTGAATAGCATTTTGAAGAAATGATGTAAATTATAACAAATTTGGTAAATATATAGGCTTGCGTTGGATCAATTCAATCAAAATATATTTGAAAAATGATTTTTATTCTTATAAAAATTAGATGGCGGTGAGTACATGTATATTCCTTGTTATTCTACTTTGACGGCAACCTCTCCTAAATTATATCGAATCAATAAAATGATCATTGAAATTAAAAATGTAAGTTGTTTCAATTTATAATCGATAGCACATGGAACATTGACTTTTAATTGGCCTACTTGACATTAAGTATTCGCAACGCGCCTTCTCCATCTAATTTTTGGAAAGTTGCTATAAGGACATCAAGGAATCTCCAATTCGCTGATCACATATAAATGCGCTATTTTACTTCAATGCATTGGTGAATATTAAAAAATAAAAAGTTGATTGGATCATTAAAGCCTAGAGAGCACTCCAATTAAAAAAGGCCATTGATGCAACATTGTATAAGGTAAGAATTCTCGGACTTATTTGCTTCAAAGTTGAAGATGCAATTGAAAATTAATTCTTGATTCGTGATTTCATCTATTGAGAAGATGATTATGGTACAATGAGTACTATTTGGTAACCAATTTGGGAAGTGGATTTACAATTATGAAATTTTTAGTTGGTGTGACACTTAACTCCAATACCTTATAGCCTGGAATGGGTAACCGATTTCTAATCCTCGATTGATGCCATGCGTCGACGATTTAGGAGTTTTGTGCATGTGGAGGCAAAAAGAAAAGAAGAAAAAATTAAGTTGATGTTGCACTGCATAAGAATTCTTCTTTTTTTTTTTTTTTTTAATGTGACGTGCAAAGCAACATCCTATTCCCAAATTCCAATTACTGGCATTGCATATTTCGATTTGACAAGATAATTAATCTAAAAGCAAAAGCATTGTATTAAAAAAAGAAGACTGACCCGTGGAGTGAAAAGTGAAGGGGTGCCAAGGTCAATCTCCATCCTAGATTGCCAAGTCAAACTTCTCATCTTGGGGCAGTGGGTGATGCTTAGATCTTCTAAGTTGGGACAATCCAGCATATGATTCTTTGATGAGAGAAAACTAGTTAAATTGGGCAAGCGTTTTAGTTCTATCCATCTAAGTTTCGGGAATGTAATCTTCTCCATCGTGCTTCCTTGCCCTTCTTCCTCTGCGATTACTCCTTCCATTTTACCACACTCATTTATTTTCATCCATCTAAGACTGGCTAGGCATTGAGCCATTGATGGAGTGAAAGCATGTCCCAAGTTGTTGCAATTGTAAAGGGTCAGACTAGATAGAGATTTGAAACAAAACATTTCTTGAAGATCTTTGTTCCACAGTCGCCTCAACTTTGGTAGATTGACTAAGTCCAAATAAAAGAGCTGAGGCAGCACTCGAGTGCTTTCCACACCCTCTAGCCCTTCAAGATTGAAAATTTCTTCTAGCAACTCACAATCGCACACTTGCAAGCTTCTCAAATTATCTAGAACAAGCATCAATTTGGATGGAATAACATTAATAAATGATGGACATTTATCCACCATCAGTGAGTTTAATTGCCAAGATGACTTGATGGGATTAAGTTCGTTGTGCCATCTTCCAATAATCTCTGGGAACTCAGATAGCCTCATAAACTCTTCTCCAGCAAATGTAGCCTATCAAAAGATGCATCATTAAATGTAAACTCTTAGGTGGCAAAAAGCAACTATTCTATTGGTGATCAAAACCATTCAATTGCACAAAATTTGAAAACTAATGCATACCATTTCTTCAAACATATGTCGGATGGTGATGTTGAGATTTCCCTTCCAAAACCATGTTGCCGTTGATATATGTACTCTGTCTAGTTTTGGCATCTCAATTGGTCCCTCCGAGAAATACTTCATGTTAGGACATCTTTTCACAATGACATCTTCCAAGAGAGGGAATGTTAAAGTGTATCCACATGAGCTGAAACATCTTAACCTTGTCAAACCATCAAACTCCATACACTTCAATTGATTGAAAGCCACTACATGCCCCTCCTTACCTCTCTCGTCACAAATGATTTCTGTCAACATTTTACAATTACTTATCCTTAATTTTGTGAGTTCTACCAAATTTGCAGCTATTGTCGGTGTGAACATATTTGATAACCCAACACAACATGATACATCTAGAGTCTTCAAATGTTGGAAGTATCTTGAAAAGGTTAATATTAGTTTTAGCGATAACCCATCACAATCGGACACATTAAGGGCCTCCAAATGTTGAAAATATCTTGAAAAGGGTAGTATAACTTCTAGGTCATGACTTGGGTCTTCTATGGCTTCTACATTGATGCTCAATGCTTCTAGATAAGATTCACATACAACTAGTTTTTCCAAGTTGGTTAAACTCTTAACAAAATGACATGTGGATATTGCAGTTTCCTTCGAGAGATGACAAAACTCAAGAACTTTAAGCTTGCTGAAGAATTCTTCATTATGACGATGCCCATGCCATATTTTCATCTGTACAGATAAATCCAATTTTAATTCTTGTAGATTTGGGAATGCACCCTGAGAAAATAGTCAAATCAAAATCTAAAGTCAATTTAGTTGAAAGAGTATTCACGTGTTTTGGTATAGGTCATGCATATCGGACACAATATTTGCATTTTAAGATGTTAAGTCTCATGCTATACAACAAAAGTAAATGTGCTTTGATGCAATTAACATTATGGCTGATCTTTCATATTTGATTGTATCCTTATTTGAACTTAAGTGAACCCCCACATTCCTGTTTCTATAGATACATTCCTTATGAAAATAACTTAGCCCTCAATTGTGGCCACAATTGCATTGATTTCAGTGATTAACGTCAACCCATATTTCCTTTGTTCACATAACATTTGTTATCTTTGTAGGGTTCAAATTAATTACACACTTATGCCATAGTAAGCTCACAACACATGCCATGTGTTTCTTACCTTTACCCAAAAAAAAAAAAAACACATGCCATGTGTTTTCAATCTTTGTGGTACTTAGGAGAGAGCTAAACTATTGGAATTGGTCCAAACCATTTTTAAAGGGGGATCAATGAGTATACATTTGATAAATCAGACATGGACAAGAATTTATAGTCAATACTTGAAAGACATATGATGTTTCCATGTTATTCATAGACAAAATGGATCGATATTTCTATGGACTCGTTATTTTGGTGCTAACGTGAGAGTCGTAAAGTTTACATATTCATATGAAGAACAACTTGTATGTGATGCTTGGCTTTGACCTTAATCATCACTTTGAATATTTACTATCAAAGCAAAACAAATAATCTTGGGTCATACCTTTTCATTTTATGCAAAGTTTTGACACTTTGGGTGTTCTTTTGCCATGTTTCCATGTGAAGAGAGGAAGAGCTGTTTATGAATTAGCATCTCATTCTCAAGTTGTGAAGCAAGTATCTCCACTTTGTTACAGCCATGCACCTCCAAGGTCTTCAACACCGGCCAATGTAAAGCATGTGTTCTGTAGATGCACTTTAATTCTGTTAGATGCTCGAGCTTGAGGGAGGTTAGCCTTGGGAACACAACCTTGGGAATTAGTCCTTCATTCTCAATGAGTTCAACAATGCCACATTTATCGATCTTCAATTCCTCAAGTTGCATTAGATTTCTAGCTACTGAGGCCGGAAATAGAGAGGTCAAGCTCTGGCATCTAGAAATGCTAACAGAACGTAAGCGGAATTTAACTTGACGGTGGAGTTCCTTATTCCATATACACTTTAGCTTATTGCACGCTTCCACATCAAGTGATTTTAGACTGTGCAAATAATCCACAACAACTTGATTATCCCATATCATCTCGATGTTATCCACGTAAGTGATTTCTAATGTCTCCAAGCTAGGAAATGAAACCTGCAGTATTAGCTCACAAAATTAGTGATTCTATTAAATTACGAATTCATGATCTCCAATACGTAAATATAGATGAATGCCGGGGGGATCATTAAGTTGCACAAAAGAAAAAAAAATCAAAAAAAGAGTTACAAAATTTCCATACTAACGTGGTTTCAATTTCCTTCAGTATTTCATAAAATCATCTAAAGTTTTCTAAATTCTCATTGAAAAAGATAAGGAATCTTTCTCCAGCCTTTTCTTCCAAAAAAAACTCGCATTGCAGGGCTTAGTTTGAGCGTCAAGAGTCCCAAATAATAATCATCATTTTCACGTATATTTGAAAAGGTATACCGTTTGTAATTTGGCCGCAACAATACTTATGGACATATTATCTTTGAATAATTTTTTCTTGGATGGTCAAATGCGAAATCAAAATTTTAATTTTAGTCTTGACATGGACAAAAAGAACAATGGCAAGATTTTATTTTCCAATATTGATAAAGGATATATGAAAACAAAATTCCTCATAAAGATCGCCTATCAACTCTAATACCCAAAATAAAAGAATAAACATAGTGAGAACTTACCTACCAACTCTCCACCTCAATGGAAACATGAAGTGAATATTGTGGACTAAATCATCACCCTATATACTTTAAAGTCGATGGGATGGGAATAGAATTCCTAATTAAGGAATTGCCATATCAAAGATCATTCTACGACTCGGATATAGAGGTTTTTTCTTCTTCTTTTTTTCTTTTTTTTGTCGAAGATATAGAGGTAGATTACCATGCAAACTTATGTGATTTTTTTTTTTTTTTTTTTTTGGTAAAGCAAACTTATGTGATTTTTTTGTCTTCATGTTTTTTCCTTTTTTTATTTCCTTTACTTTCCCTTCCAGATGCATGCATTTGTGGTTGGAGTTTCTCATTTATTTTACCTTTGTTCTCTTAATGCGACCACGTTTACTTTCTGGTTGTCTACTTCTCAATAGGGTCTCTGTTGCGACAGAACTGTCCAATGTTTACAATTTCTTTTTAGCTCGCTTTAATGATTCTTTTAAATAAGTATACAAGTGTTGATTCTGAAAGAGTGTACTGATTGACCAAAAAAAAGAATATTAAACAAGTGTACTAAGATATGTATAATCTACCTTATAACATGACATATATATCTATCATAAGAACAAGAGTGTAACATGTTCTTTTCTTCGTCACTGGAGTAATGCTATTTGAGTTTACCTCCATATTCATCCATCCATTAAGTTCCAAAATATCCAAAAGCAATCGTGCACGCGAGTGAAAACTTGTAGACTTTTATTGAAAAAATGAGGAGTGAAAGGGCTAATAAATTCTGACATGAATTAATGCATTAATACATGACTTTATGGAAAATTCCGAAAGTGATACGAATTGAAACAAACTATACACATAAGTTTTAGCATATTTAACAAAAATAGTGTTTCAAATGACACAATTACAAAATCCAATTATGACACATGAATACGAATTACTGGCCAGTTAATTTGTTTAACAGAAAGTACACATTGGGTAACCTATAGATTGAGTAGCTGTTACAAAGGAGATAAAATTAGAGTAATCCCATTCGCCGACGGAGATAAGAGCAGAGGGGCAAGCAAGAAAATGATCGAGGAATCAATGAAACGTGCAAGGTCGTTTGAAAAACAGATGCCAACATGGAAGCTCCAGAATGCTCACCGTTCATCTCTGAATAACCTCTGTTTATCTACCTGGCAGACGCCGAGACTCCTTTGCAGGATTCATCTTTCTATAATTACTAGGTAATTAGCAGCAGCATCCTCATGCATTGTGCCGGCGTGAATTTTTTCATTTATGGAGAACAGGTATGTGTATTTTAGGGTAGATAATTAGTTTAAAATTGAGTGGAAAGCACAAGAGAAGTTCTCCTTGCAAGGAGAATGATCAACATCTTTCAAATAGTAATCTAAGTGACATTCAGGAATGACTTTTTAAGGAGTACTCTATAATAAATATCTATATAGAGTTATCATTGAAATGCTGTTTTGGTGACAAAATGGCACGTTCAGAAATTCGGCCACGTGTTTGCCACAACGATAATTTGCTGGAAAATTTTGAATGTCTGGTTGAAATGCATAACTTATAAAGATATAGAATTTAACCCCGTAATTTGAGAGTTGACAATTGAGCTCATCGAAGATTTAAGTATCCGACTTTGGTATATGTAGTGACTCTACTTTAAATTCTTCATTTCAACTCAGAATCGCAATTTGAGCGGTAACTTTGCTTTGACTTATCCAGATTTTATGGTGCAATGATTATGTGGAACGTAATCAATTTTAACCGAAGTAGGCTTTGTAAGTAACTTATTTTATTTTGGCTATGCTTTCTCTTTGGTATAACTATTTATTTGTTAATTTCAATTATTTAATCAGGTGAGCATAATAATTGTTTCTAGGCCTATATCTCTTTTTTGTACTTTTTTTAATAATTTGTTTGATTGATCAAACTCTTGCTTTCTAGGGAATGGTGTGAATTGAAATTTGCTCTCTGTTTATAGGTAGCGCATGCAAACGTTTCTGTTCCGGGGAAGAGTTTTTTTTCAGAAATGGTTCTTTTCTATTTCTGCTCTGGGGAACAATTTCTGAGTAAAAGAACCCGTTTGATAACGACACAAAATTTCTACTCTGGGAATAGAAAAATAATAGAAATGCGTTTGATAACGCAACAATTTCTTTTTGTATTTATTCATTTTTAATCTTGCCGAAGCGGATTACCGCCGCCTCCCGCCGCCGTGACGGCGGGCGGCGCAGCGGCCGAGCCGGAGACGGCTGCCCGGCCGGCGGAGTGGCGACCGGCGCGCGGCGGCGTCGGCGACGGCGGCCGGCAGTCGGCGCGTCCGGCGGCCGGCGTCGGCGGCGTCGGCGGCCGGCGTCCGGCGGCGTCCGGCGGCCGGCGTCCGGCGACGCGTCCGGCGGCGCGTCCGGCGCCGGCGTCAGCGGCGTCAGGCGGCGCGCGGCGGCCGGCGGCCGGCGGCCGGCGGCGGCGATCGGCGGCCGGCGCGCGGCGTCCGGCGGCCGGCGGCGTCCGGCGATCCGGCGGCGGCGTCCGGCGGCCGGCGGCGCGGCGTCCGGCGGCCGGCGGCGGCGTCCGCCGGCCGGCGGCGTCCAGCGGCCGCGGCGGCGTCGGCGGCCGGCGGCGGCCGGCGGCCGGCGGCGGCGGCGGTGGCTCCGGGCGGTTCATGGTGGTCGCGGCAAGAAAAGAAAATAAAGAAAATTAAAAAGAAAATCGCTTATTTCTAGCAATTGTTCAGGGAACAAGAAGCAACTTTTTTGCTTCTTGTTTACGTTTCCCAAACCATTCCCGGGCTAAGTTTTTATTCCCTGAACAAAAAAAAAAATAATGTGGCGTTAGCAAAAGCAGGTTTTACGTTCTTTTTTTGTTAGGGGAACAAAAAGAACGAAAACCAACGAAATAGGAACGTTTGCATGCACTCCCATAGTGTCACGTGGCAACTTGAAATGCACGGCATGTGAATTTCCAAAGTACTATAACACAGAAAATTGATGCCGAGTATTTTAATCCAACGCATTTTTGTTATATTTCATATTTTGACTTAACGTTAATCACGTACCTCTCGATTGAAGAGGACAATTGAGCTTGATTTGATGTGGTCTTGACTCCAAGCTTCTTGTGAACCTGCTATTGGTTTTTTATTGGATGAAAAAAAAATGTCACAATTTGTATTGTAGGAATGAATCTATCTACATGAAGATCTTCAATGATCAAAACGACAAATTAATCTTACACTTTACGCGAGAGAAGCATGTCAAACTTTCCAATCTTCGGAACCTTATATTGGTTAACATTGGGAATACTAGAGTTTCTATTGTTTCCATTCCCAGCTCTTCTTCCTCCATAATAATTGCCTCCATCTTCTCGCAATACAATACCTCTAGTTCTCCTAATTGAGCAAGAGATTGAACCATGGATGGGAAAAATAGAAACTCAAGTTTTTCACAGTCAAACACCTCTAGCTTCTTTAAATTATGGAATCTTACTATTCCACATGGATTCTTGTTCCATATGCGCCTCAAACTCGACAAAAACGATAAATCGAATTTAGTTAGCTCAGAAAAGGTCTCAACATTTCCATTGGCGCTTGGTCCATCAAGGTCAAAAATTTCTTGCACGGAAACACAATCTTGTATACTTAAGGTGTGTAACTTGTGTAGCTTTACTAGGGACAAGAAATCGATAACCTTTGAGAGAGATGTGCACTCCAAAACCTCTAGAGTTTGGAGATTGCTTAGTCCTAGTGGAGATTCATCACTCCATATATCTTTCAGATTGGGAAGTCTAGACATAATCAAGGACTCCAGGGATGGGATTGAAACCTGGAAGATAGATCCATCAACATTAGGATTTATAATAACAAAAGACAGGCCAAAAGTATCCGTGCTAGAGCAACCATTGACAAAAATCTTTGATAAACAAAATCTACTTTGCAATCTAAAAGGGCAGTTTACGACCCCAAAAGACAACCAATGGGCTTTACTTGTTATTTACAATATAACAGGGGACGTTAATACGATTAGATTTGGTTTGCAATTTAGTAACAATAAGCGGAATTACGGTCATTGAGAATTTTTCTCTCATTCAGTTTACCATGGACAAGGAAAACTAATGACCTGATAAAGCAAAAAGTACTTTCAAGATAAATTACTTCCTATAAGGTGAACTACCCCCTTGAGGGTATCTAACTGCTTTCAAGATACATTGCTCATTTTATAGGATTATTACTAGAAAGTAATTTAGTATCTCGCAAGTGGACATTACTGCCATTGAAAAAGTAAAGAATTGTAGAATGATTGTGATTACGAAAGGCATAGACAACTTATTATCAAAGGAAAATGACTCATTCCAACAAGTGATTGACTATCTCAGTAAGGCAAGATTGCAATCACAAGAAGTAAATTACTGTGCTATAAAACCTTACTAACGGAAGGTATATTTAATTTACTACCTAAATAAGGAAATTTTGCAATTGAACAAGTAATTTATTAATTCACGGGGAAAGTTACTATCATAGAATTCTAATTACTGCAAATAACTTCCTCCTGATAAGCTTAAACCCACCCACCTAGGCCTGCTTGGTTTTGCCCAGACCCAATTAGTTTATACATGAAATTTTATAACTTTATCCAATAATATCCGATAAGATATCGTATCTTCTGACATATGGTAATAATTAGTACTTCATTACGGCTACGTACTCCCTTCTATCATTAATGTTTACTTCCAGGGGCATGGATCATCTCCTACGATCCTTACAACCATTGTCTGCAGCTAGCGCAAATAGTCACGTGGCACATTGTGTTCTTTGTTTTGATCTTTTTACACAAATTCGTGTTCTCTCTCTCCCTCATCGATTTCTCTTTCTTTTTTTCTTTTTTTCCAAACTCGTGTTCTCTCTCTCTCTCTCTCTCTCTCTCTCTCTCTCTAAACCTCAGGAAGATGCGGCCACGGCTACTACTAGAGTCGGATTCATTGACCGCGCCCACGCTCGCTATGGCAATTGCAGGGAAAGAGAATTTGCACCACTTCGCAAGGGAGATGAATGAGCCCGAGGGTCGAATCCATGAGCTGTTAGTGGCGACATCGATGGAATTGATTGGTGGCTGGTCACCTTGTTGGCGGATGAGTGTTGCGACGGCGGAGGCAAGAGATCTGGTTCTCAACCCCTCAACGCGTGGTGAGAAGGAGAGAAAGAAGATGTAGGCCCTCTCATGATGTTGAGCAACTTCTTGATGGGGAGAGAGAGAGGGAGAGAGAAGGAGAGAAGATGATAAGGTACAGCCATTCATGCGGGTCGTGGACAATGGGTGTATAGTAGGCTGGAAAAAATCCATACTCAAGTTTCCTTTCATGCTTCGTGACTCTTCGATGGCATCACTAAGTACTCAACATTGCTGTAATTTTCCTCAGTAGGCCGTAACTTCTAATGACAATTATTAGTAACTATACCTTTAACCATAATGTGCCTAAAGTCATCCAACTCTCGGCTGGATCTCTATCCTATGGTTTAACTATAGAGATCGTAACATAGAATACTACCACTTAGTAAGTACCTATAACAAAGCAAGTTAACTCAAATTGTCATAAAGTTATTGCGTTTAGTAATTAACTGAAGCATTGTAAATTTCCTACAAGTCCTTGTTAAAGACAGTAATCTATCTTAGGGAGAGCACATCACCTCTATGTTCTTGTAAGTATGAAATTTCTAGAGATCTCAACTTTCCGTGAGAAATAATAAACAACTTGAGATTATCGTGAACTTCTTTCTTCCTATCATTAGTAAAGTACATTGGACATTATTTTAAGGTCTATCAGCTCATCTAACCTGTCATATTAATTGTCCTTGTCATCGTAATTTTCTTAAGGTTGAGTCTAAATCCACAGCAAAGATGTCTAAAACCACAACTTTTTAGGTGAAGGGACGCAGTTGTCCCTTATTACAATGGAAAGCTTTATTTTTCTTGTCTTTTCTTTTGCTTTTTTTTGTGAAGAGCGACTCCTTTTTCAAAAGTTAACTGCTTTAACTTAAGAAAATCCTGCGTCTGCAAAGCTACTGGCAATCTCTCATCTACCTCGCCACCACCCGTCGCTCCCATCTTTACAGCTAGTTTAACTTCTCTGTGTTTCGTTCATTGGACTATCGTCATCCCCGGCAAACCAACCTTCAACTCCCACGCTCGTCGGCTGCCACCTCTTTACTATGTTGGAGAGTTTTGTTACAGTTAAAGAGAGGTATGTCATTATAATCCCACGTATATTTGCAGATTGTAAGCAAAAATATAAGAATGAAGTATTTACGCGAGAGTAATTCTTCAATGAAGATTTAGAACCCTAGAAAGTTAAAAGCCTCACGACCTCTTTGCGACCAATCTAGTTCCTCCATTGTCTTCGGAAGCAAGCTCTCTCCATGTGAAGATAGTCAGGCACACTACTTTGTCGGACCCACAACTTAATTTCCACGACTCTTTCTTTATTGAGAGGGAAACTAACGTATTGCCTTAGTCTTGGGCCCCACCATCAATATCGGTGACGACCGCTGCCCATTTTTAAAGGGCAATCTTCTCAGTCAACTGAAAGGCTCATCTAGCAGCAATTTTTGCTGTACAAGATAGTTGGCCCTTTCTTTTCATAAAGAAAGGGCAATCCTTACTTTACTAACTTCTCTTTCTTGTCAGGAAATTATCTCAGACAGTTCTCTAAGTCAGATTCCTGGGTGATAAATGTTTATTATACAGAATTATTAATTATTCATATTATGAATGTTACGGCCTACTATATCTCGATTGCTATTTCATATGCTCGAGTCTCAACTAAATCAAGATTAATAAGCTCCGAGCATTCGTCTACAAATTGTTTCATTTTAAAATTTCAACAAATTGGAAGCATGCTTTTGACCATAATGAAGGAACGAAGCACATGAAGTTGTTGGGCGAACAACTTGATTAAGAGAATTAATTAATAAAATTAAACCCAAACTTTTATCTAGACAAAGCAAGAAACTGTTAAAATTGATCTTTTACCGCTTCGCATAAAATTTTTGAGTTATTTTTCAGTAAATTATGATAATCAAGTCTGCACCCAATCATGGACCATATATATTTACATTATCCCTTTATTTAGGTCAGAGTCATACTTAATTTCATGCAAAAAAAAAAAATGGTATGATTTATGGGGATGAAATCTATCATCGACATTAACATTATAACTTGATTCGCATGCATTGTGAAATGTCGGGGACTCAGCCAAAATAAAATATTTAGGACTCAAACAACTCACCACTAAAATGTTACGACTCCTATGACACTTTCCCCACAAGCATATCTATATCTTTCTTTTATGTTGACTACATCATTACATATAATTAAACATAATACCATGTAGCAATCTTAGAGCTATAGACGAAAATATGACATTTCTGGAAAATATTTTCCAGAAAATTATCTTTTAGAAAAATAACAATATTTTTTGGTGTTGGGTTTAAACCTAAAAATGAACTAAAAATTACTTTACGAAATTTTGTATGGAAAATCTGATTTGATTTTCCTCTGTGCACTTCTTTTAATGATTTTCTATTACTAGTTTTTCTTTTCTTTTTTTAAAAAAATTATTTAAATTTTTTATATCGTTTCTTTATTTTTCTTTTTCTTTCTTCTTTGGCTAGTCACCGGCCATAGCAACGGCCAACGACTGACCACAAGCAAGCTCGCCTCTTGCCTTTGGCCGGTTGCCAGTCGTCCCCGTGGCCAGCCAAGGAAAAAGGAAAAAGAAAAATTAAAAATTAAAAATACAACAAAAAATTAAAAGTAATAATAATAATAATTAAAAATTCGAATTTCTTTTAAAAAAATTTTATAAGAACAAATGCTTCATTAATTAAGGACCGAAGCTCGAATGCCGAGGACTCACACACGGCCTTTATGGACCTGGGTCTAACTGTCGGGGACCAAAGCTTGAGCAATGGAGACCTGAGCACGACATTTATAAAGCCAGGCTCAAGTGCTGGGACATCAGGCTCAACCTTGATAGATCTTAGTATGGGTGCTAGGGCACTGAGGTCCCACGCTCGGCTTTGTGGACCCAGGCCTGGGCACTAGGAGACCTAATCCTGAATGCCAAGGACCCAAGACCGGCATTTAGGTTTTTGTGCCTACGTGCAAAGTTTTAAAATTAAGCACTAATACCTACTTAGATTTTGGACAAAGTTTTTTAATTTTTCAAAGAAGAAATCATTTTCTTAAATTGAAGCACAGGTTTTTATTGAATAAGAGAATATTTTTTGTTGACACATTTTTCTAAGTAAACCAAACATCATAAAATAAGAAAAATATTTTTTTTAACCTTTTTTCCATTATGCATGCTCGGCAATATTACAACTCCTCTCTCAACAAGCCACCCGTTATTTATTGCCCATCCCCTAGTCTCTTTCTTCATTATTTCACTATTTAATTGCCACACTCATATTTTTTTTCCTCATTCTTCAGTGATGCTAATTACATCAGTATAGTAATCATTTATTTCAAGAAAATAAAAATTAAAGAGAAATTACACACAACCCCCTATGAACTTGTACACCTGTACTCCTAAACTTCTAATTATCACATATATTACTTCAACTTTTATATTATTGCGGATGTCAAACCTTCATGTATTTTACTATTTACATGTGATTTTTTAACTGAAAAGTCGCAATTCTTCTGTATTTATATTAGTCATCATCCTTTGGCCTTTGAATGCGTTAGAATAAAATAACTTTTCCAAAACAAACACACACAAAATGAGGATAAAAAACGCAATCATCTCAAAAAAGAAGAGAAACGGAAGATGGCTTTATCTAATTAGAAGGAGGCACGAATGGATAAAGAAAATAGGAAGAAAATTAACTGAATTCAACAAAAGAATATGCATCATAATCAATGTGACATCTAATTAACAAAGGAAGGAAAGATTAAAAAAATACTACATTCTTTTGATAAAAAGTTACCTGTTGTCCATTGAAAAATACAGCTTGACTACCAACTTGGTCGTTCGATGTACCGCTCGAAGGAGCTGTTTTGGCGGTGAAAAAGTTCTTGATACTTGGCAAGTCACGCAATTCCAATACATGCAAATTATGCAACTCAACTTTCCCACAAACATCAACTTCTACAATCTCCCGCATTAAGTTGCAATCGACAACTCTGATCTCTTCTAACTGTGGAAGTTCTCTTAGTAATGAAAGAGGAAACAAAACTTCCATCTTGTGACACCCTACGACTCGTACTACTTTTAATGTACCAAAGGGCTTGGAGGAGATACTATGGCACAGTTTCTCCAAGCTGATGAGATTCTCAAGACGTAATGACTCCAACGTCTTAAAAGTAGTTTGGGAATGCCATCCGAGGACGTAACAAACGAAGGGATTATTCTCGATGTGTAGATGCTTTAATGTTGGAAAACCTTCTAGGAATAACTCGGAAATACTTTGCTCAACTCCATTCAGCCCGTCCAAATATAGATCATCGCTTCTATCTAAGGTGGTTCGTACACATCCTTTATGAAAAATGTCATTCATTGTATCCAACTTGAGTTTCAACGCCTTCGACCCTTTGAACTCACTTGACCAACCCCTCGCGTTACCTATTTGGATTCTATACTTGGTTAATTTCTCAACGTTTAGATCCTCTGGCAAGGCGCATGGATCGGGAATGGATACATGCAGAGTGTACAAATTCTTCATGTTATTCAACTCAATAAGATTGGCATTAGTTGGTGGAGTTTGCTTCACAGCATTCCATTCATCAAAACTATTCTCCATATATAACTCCTCCAATTTGATCAAGCTTCCAAGCACACCCGGTTTAATTACCCGAAGCTGTGAACAATGGTTCAAATCTAATAACCTTAACTCTGCTAGCTGCCCAATTTCTTTTGGCAGTTGGTGAATTTTGGAGTTCACAAAGCTGAGAATTTGTAGCCCTTTTAAGTTGCCAAGACTAGCTACATCCTCTAATAGACAACCATCAAGACATAAAGTGTGTAAGTTCTCCATGAATTGAAACGACGAAGGCGAATGAGTGAGATGTATCCCTTTAAGATTTAAGACTGCGAGTTTTCTCATAGAGTTGAAATATGAATTTGGAACAATAAGAGATTCATTGTTCGTGAACAACAAAAAGATCTGCAATTCGGGACAATCTAATTCCTTAGGTAGCTCCTTCATGTCAATATAAGGAAAGCATATTGCCCTACAAGTTTTGAGCTGGTCCTCTGACCACTGTGTTACTGACTTATCTTTCTCTTTTAATACAAGAAAAGGATGATCTCTTGAAGCAACTGAGGCAACAAAATCACGAACCAAGTCGTGTACCTTGATACTATAAGCATCTTCATCCTCTAACAAAAGGGAGGAGGCTTGAAGAGTACTGATCAATGATGTCAAACTATCTCTAGCTTCCTCCATGTTATCTTCTAGAAATAACCCCAAACCCACACCATACCTCACTAAGTTTTCAATAGAGGGTTTAGAGACGCCACAGACGACACAGAGTCGTAACAATGATTTCACATCCTCGCCTTTTAAATGGTCATAACTCAATTGCAGCATCTTATTTATTTTCTCACCAATTCCCTCGTTTTTGGACAACTTGAGTTGTTTCAAAACATTCTTCCATCCGGATAAATTAGCGTGTTTAAGAAGTTTTGCCATTTGGACAATTAGGAAAGGCAAACCTGCACATTTGTGGAGTGCTTCATCGACCAAGGGTTTGAACTCGAAATCGTGAACTTTGTCTCCCACATACCTCTCAAACAATCTTCTCGCCTCTTCCTCCTGCAATCCATCAAGGTGAAAGGGGTCGTCGCAACCCATTTCCGTTTGCAAGACATCTCGCTTTCTCGATGTCAACAATAATTTGCATCCTCTGACTTTGTTATCATGTCCGCAAGGAATGCCGACTGATTTCAAGTCGAGCGCCTCCCACAGGTTGTCCAGTATAATGAGGACCTTCTTTTTCTTCCTCTCCTCATCATTTTCATGTTTCATCTTCTCCTCATTTTCCAACCTGCTGCGAAGAAGATCCGCTCGCACGTTGACATACTCTTCGTTCTTTATGTCCAGGCCTAACGCATGCGCAATCTCTCCTTGAATCCTCTTGATTTCTGGATTTTCCGACACCTCAGCCTTAGCGACCAGATTAAACGACTTGTCTTCCCTTACTCTCTTTTCAACATCTGCCAAAAGGGTGGACTTGCCGACGCCACCCATCCCGTAAACCCCAACCACGCTCTTGCTGTTATCGGCAAGAGCGGCCATGATATCCCGTAAGATCGAAGCTCTGGATTCGAAGACGCTATCGTCCCTAAGCTTAATTGAAGTCGATGCAAAAGAAGTAGAAGCTGTCACGGTGGCCCGCTGGACCAGATTCGGAGCAGCTACATTTCCCGGAGCTGGATCACTATAGGAGATGTCGTCCAATCCCTTGAATTCCCCGCATTTTTGAGTGAGTTGCTTAATGACCTCGATCTTGCCCTCGGCCTTCCTGCTGAATTGATAGCGACATTTGGGGTCGGGAAAAGTCCCGTAGCAGCAAGTCTCGCTATCTTTTTCAAAGTTGCCCAACAGGTCTTGCGCCTCCTTCAAGGCCTTCTCAGCATTTGCCTCCCAATCCGTGAACTTGTCGTAGAAATTCCGAAGATTGTTTCTGGCCACTTCCGCTTCAACGCGGACCTTCTGAGCCACGTTCTCCAGATTCCGGACTTCCTTTTTAAGATCCAGGGCGTAACTCTTGGAGGACATCACGTATCCGAATTGACGCTTGATGGGAGTAACTACGCACTTCAAGATATCCCATGCAACAGAAATGGCAGAATCGATCGACATTTTCCTTTAACTTTTTTCCGGGAAAGAAAGAGCGAGAAACAGAGAGACGTAGAGAGAGAAGAACGATGAGAAAAGGGCAGCAGACAGTGAAGAAGAAGAGGAGGAGGAAGAAGAATGCTTGTGTGGAGGAGAAAGAGCAGGACGCAGCAAGAACGATGAGAGACAAAGGCGGTGAAGATATTTGAGTACAGAAGAGGATGAGGAATCAAAGGCCGAGATTCAGTACCGGAGATCCAACGATTCACTATAAAAGTCAGTTCGCTGTTGGTCGCCTCTATCAAGTCACCAATGTGGACTTTCAAACAATGGAGTAATGGAAATGGATGACCCATTTCATCGTTCCCAGACTTGATGTGTCACCGTCACAATGTTTAAGTCTCCATCCTTTCCTTCACTAATAATGGATAAATATCTAATTAATGTTGGCCAGTAGGTGAAAACATGTCTCGAGTTTTCATGTATTATCTTTCTAATTTTCACAGGTTTCTTAACAGAAAGCTCCTCAAATCAATCCTTCAAGTGAAAACAAAAAACTCATTTCACAGGGCAAAATTGAAGAAGTTTACTTTTCTTCTTTTTTTCTGCCAACCATAAGTGTTAGATTAGAATATGTCAAATTACTCAATCATAAGTGTTGATAAAGTAAGCTTTTTCTTTTTTTAATAATCTAAAAGCATCGATGTGGAGGTTAAACCCATGAAATATCACGTAAAGCCGGTTAAGCTCAAGCCTTGGCCTGTGTAGGTGACTCTAACCCAAAATAAAACAGCTTGCATGCAACTTGTGGAACAAATGAGCGTTTCCCCACTTTCGAGCTGAAAATCTCACAATGCCCCAACCAAATACACCTATCTTGGGTTAAGCAAGCATAACGTTTTATTATAATGAGTGAGTGTATTTTGCATCCTGTATCATTTCTCAAGAAATCGACAATGTTGACATAAAATTATCGTATTAGGTACATTCAATAATTGTACGATAGAAATGCTGAATAAATATAACGATAAAGTAATAGTATTATATGATAGATATTTATATTATTAGCCTCGGAGATAGTTGAATGTCAGCTGGCCAAAATTCTATGCGTTTATTGGTCTCACATGACAAACATGCCCATCATAATTGGTAGGTTGGAAAAGTCAATTTACCCCAAATTCGGTAGATGCATTATGGCCGTTTGAAAATATTTTGACTAAGTAAAAACAATTAAAGTCATGAGGCAAATATTCTTTGTAATTAGGTTGAGTAGAAACTTTATCTAGTTAATAAGGAATTAATGCACATAAGAATATTATCGTATCTGAATAATCTATCTAATCAGAAATGCATAACGTTAGCTTAAGTGGAGCCTAGGTGGCCACTTTTTTCATTGGAGAATGTGCAAATCCAATTCTTGGAATAAGGACAATTCCTTTTTAAATTATGTTATCTAGAATGCTAGGTGTCAATCTTAGATGCAGCCCTTAGGGAGGAAACTATTATTATATAATTATAAATAGAGATTCTCTCTCACATTGATTTTTGTAGGGAAGTTAGTGCATAAATTTTCTTTGTATAAAAAAATACAATTTCTTAAAAAGAAAAATTACACCCAACAAAAACAATGTTAACATAAGCAAATTCAGAGTCGTCTCCCACAGAGACTGTTATTTGTATAGTTATATCGATCTATATCTTCACTTTGATATTCTATGTGAAGTTAGCACATAATTTTGGGTGAAAAAGTTTAATTTCTCAAAAAGAAAATTTACACCCAACAAATACAATGATAAACATAATCAAATTAAGACTCCCTTCCCACACAGAGAGATACTGTAGGTGAAAATGGAAAACAAAAGAGATTGTATTCAGCATTTTATTCTTTCTGGTGTCTTGAGGAAATATTACATAGGGACAAATTTGGAACAAACCCAACAAAGTATCACGCATAAAATCTAATCGCATCCAGAAAAAACCAAAGAACCCTTTGTGGTTGGTGGGTTTCCTCAAGAACTTTTTTATATTTTAAGAGGGGCTTCCATCGTTAACTAATTTAACCATAAAATTAGATGTTTGCCGTTGAAAAGCAATCCGTACCTATCAATTTTTAATATATCGATAATATTGCGTATAACTCTTAATAAAAGCTACCTGTACTTGGCAAATGTATCTATTATTTGGATAAATGACTTTCATATATGGTAATATTTTCATATGTTGTAAAAACTTTCCTTAATAACAAAAACATGTTATTTTTAGTGATATTTCCTTTTTATTAATGCAATATCAACAAAATTCAATCAATTCAACCAAATGGTGATTATCCAAAAAGAAAAGCCTAAAACAAGATAATAAAATATATCAATTTAGAATAAAAACATATTTCGGGGCAGTTATAACGGTGAAACCAATTAAGGTTAGTTGGGCTTAATTTCCAATTCTCGGCAATTAAAATTCAAGAGAAGAATACAATTGAAATTCATAAAGGTTTAGTGAAGTGTATATCAGTTGGGGCGAGTCCAGCTATGGCCTTTAACATCAGAGATTCCAACTTTAACCACCTCTCCCAAGATCTGTCTCTGTTAGGGACATGTAAAAGAACTGGGAACGGCTCAAATCGCCTAGAACAGAATCGGACGGGACCGAACCAAAATCGGCAATTCCTATGAGGGCTAGTCTGGTTCCCAATTCTAATTTAGTGGAACTGGTGAATATTGATCCGATTCTCGGTTCTAAGCATGGAACCGTCTACCCACCCACTTGAATCAAACAAAAATATATATATATTTTTTAAAAGATTTATTTTAAAATATTTAATAATTTTGTAATTTAATATATATGCACTTATATGTATATTAGTAGTTATTAGATATTATTAACTAATTTTGTCTCTCGGGTCTATAATGGGATTAACCCCTTACTTTTATTTTTCATTCTAATAATCTATTTACTTGTTTTCTCAACCAAAACAAAATAAACAAACGTAGAAGAAGCAGAGACCATTGAAGATGTCTATAAGTCCAATGACTCATTTTAAGAGTATAATTAGGTCTTTTTTTAACCATTTCATGATTAAATTAGGTTGACATTGAAAAGATTATGAATCAAGTGATTAATGTTTAAACTTTTGTTAGGTTAGAGCTTTTAACGTGGAATATAATTTTCCACTTGTTGCCAATTTCAGGAAATCTTGAAAGGACCACACTATAGCCTTCGAATAAATAAAGTTTTTAGCTAATAAATATTATCTAATCATTTTGCCCTATAGTTTTCAATTCTTAATCAAAATAAATGATTCACAATTCAATCCAAATATAAGGCTGAAAATAAGTTTTGTTAGAATTTGAGACTGGTTCCATTGATCCACCCGAGAACCAGATCGGACCGGCGGTCTGCTTCTTAAGTGAATCCATATAATCAACGGGCGAGTCATTGTTTCAATCTTTTGGAACCGGTCCTTAGGTCTCATGGGATTAATGCCCGGACTATGCTCATCCCTAGCCTCTATAGTTGTTTTCGGTCAAAGTAAGCAACATCTATTTACTCTTTCGAGCTCCACACAACGTCATCACCTATTCCTGTACAGTGCAAACGAGGCCCCTTCTCCGGAACTTGCATGGGGTGATTTTCTGGACAGCTGCCCTTCATGCAAAATAAATAGATTTCATGTTTTATTGACTCGATCTCGCTCTCTCCCCCTCTCCCTCTCTTTCTCTGGCAAGTGAAGATGGACTCACGGATACGTAAGTACAGCGTCGCCTTTGGTGCTAGATGCCGGTTGTATTAGCGGTGACTTGAAATTTTCGTCACCTTCTTCCCCTGCAGTGCATATTAATAGCGGGACCAGTATTATGACTTTTCTCCGAACGCCAAGCCTTCACTAAGGGGTGTAACTCCAGATTTATTGGAATGAAGGGGCGCCAACAATGTCTGTTATATTTTAACCAGGGAGATAGGAAGAAATATGCGATTGGTCTATTACACTTGAGCATTAATTTTTCTTTCTCCGCTAAGTCAGAGTTTGGTCCTTAAAATTTAGAACCTTAGCAAAGACTCGAATTGAACCTAAGCAAAGTCCTTAAAAGGCTCGTGAAAAAGAAACAAGCGGGGAATGTACTTTGGGGTGGGAGACCCCGCAATGTCACCCCATGTTCCCTCCTCCTCGGGAAGATAAAATTAGAGGAGGAATTTAGGGGTCTTACAATGGTGAAGGTAAACACCGCATCAATACATCTATCTTGACTACTGCCAAATAGGCTAGTATAATAATCACCCGCTTTTGAAGTGAGTAAGGACAAGTGAAATGCCTGTTGCCGCGATCTGGCTATCTTTAATGATAAAGTCTACAACTTACTGCCAGTAATGGTTAGACGTTGGTCTTCAAAATTTAGAACCTTACAAAAGACTCGAACCACAAGGAAGAAAGAGGAGATGGTTACACATTATGGAGCCCGTTAATCTTAGTTTAGGCCTCAATTAAACACCACTCAATTCTTGGTCATAAAAATGGGTGGTTTTCTACATCATTGGTCCTTTTCTGGACCAGTCACCATCACCAATGTCCTTTCTTCATCCTTTTCTCCGCCCTAATGGACAGACATCGAGTAGGTATCCATCCTCTCATGCTGTGCCACAGCTAAGGTACTAGTCATGATCCTTTCAACCTTGCATCCTTCGCCCCCGCAACCACTGCAAATGGTCCTTTCATTCTTTGCCATCGCTAATGTATTAGTCCTGATCCTTTCATCTTTTGCCATGGCAAATGGTCCTTTCATCGTTTTTCACTGCTAATGTACTAGCCCTGATAGTCCAAAAAAAAAAAATGTACTAGCCCTGATCCATCCTCTCATCATTTCCACCACTGGTAATGGACAAACGCTGATTAGGCACTAGTCTTAAACACCCTCTTTGTGCGGATCGATGAAATCATACTTAAAATATAAATTTAACATTACAATTAAGCAAATTGTCATATTAGAATGTCGATTATAATTGTTACATTAGATGTAGCTTCAAGTAAAAATTGTTGGATCAGAACTTCTAAGAAAATTAAACTTTTTTTATTCCTATTTCTTGAATACTGCTACTCCATACATGACAAAATTAATATGGAAACAATTGTGAGCAACAATTGACATTGCTTTGTGGTTCCTCATTCTGATTCTAATTATCACAAATGCTTGGGTTTACTTCTAACATCTATTATCCAAATATTGCGGTTATCACAAATTGATTTTCAAAGCCTTCAAATAGAGTTATGTGTTTTTCATAATTTATGATACCTAATTATTTCCATTTTCAATTTTTTTGAGCAAAAGCAAAACGCAGAAAATGGTACTTAAAAAGTCTAAACAAATAGAATAAGTTAACTATAGAAGTTTAAAAAAAAAAAATGATGATGGAATGTCATATGGAGTCTTTGTGGAATCACTGTTGCATATTTCTAATTCATGACAATCATTCTGTCCAACATCATCAAAATGAATATAGATCTATGGGAAAAAAATGACTTGGAAAATAATGACAAAGTAAAGTCCTAAGTTCTTATTTTGAAACATATCTACTGTGAAACATTATCCACTAATAAAAAGATGTGGATGGAAATATAAGTGAAATATAGTATGGTGATTTTTTTTACAGTTACCATTTTTTGGAAGATAAAAAATTCAATTTTATTTTCACCAAGAGCTTTAATTGCTCGCATCATTTTTAGAGCCAAAGTTCCGTAGTGCGTGGGTGAGGATGGACACAGTAATTAGTAGTACAACATGGCCCTTGGTGTCAGATGGCACTCGCATTAGCGGTGACTTGAAGTCGTTTTCACACACTTCCTCTTCGGTGAATATTAACGACAGGGACAGTTTCATGATTTCTTTTCTGAACGGCAAGTTTCTTTAGTGAGGGGTCGAACTCCAGATTCATTTAAATAAATGGGCTACAATAATGTCTGTTATTTTAATTCGAGGTGATAAAGAAAAATATGTGATGAGTCTTTGTAACCAAGCATACATTTTTCGTTTTGTAGTAAGCCAGATTTTGGTTCTTGACGTGATAATCTTTAGAATTTGGTGATGCAAACACAGTAACTTTTTCCTAAAATATTCTATTATCAATGGCTGAGATTCAATAGTAGAGATCCAACAATTAAGAACTTTAACAAATACACAAACCACCATAAAGAAAGAGGAAATTGGTACATATTGTCAGGGATATTTAGAATATTTCCTAAGCTATCAAGAAAGAATAAATCAAATTAAACCTTAGCTTTTTATTCCTTTATGCCGCCATTTTTAGTCATTTCATTTGAAGTAACTTCTCAATTTTGTCGAACATCATCTTTAATCATTTCATCTTCAGAGGAAATATTTATCTCTAACACAGATGATGGAGCTCCGCAACTTAACCTTAGTTTAGGCCTAAACTCAGCACCGATAGATTTCTTTAGTGTGGAAATGAATGATATTCTGTATTATTATTCCCATGCTTGAACAGTTCCATCATCAGTGTCTGGTCTCCATCCTATCCTCCACTGCTAATGGACAAACACTATTGTCCACGAGTACTTGCGTCCATTGGCCCCTTTAGCTTTTTCTAAAAGTATCTTTATTAAAGGTAGAGAGAGAGATAGATGGGACATCCTGCTAGCAATGTCTAGTCAAATTAGGACCTGTTTTAGTCACACCTTCATTATTGACCCTTATTTGACTGTTCGCCGACAGGCATTGGATGGGAGAAGGCACGTGCAATTTAGTTCTTTATTTTCTGACAATATATGATGAAACATCAACTTCACCGTCCACGAATTTTCTAAATTAATAAAACTTGCAAAATTATTATTTCTTTCAATATATACATTGAAGAATCTAAAGGAACTGTATGCCCGCATAATTATTTGAACAAGAATGTTTGAATATGAATGAAATACCATAATATAAATGCAGAATGAGAGACACAAGATGTGTATTCACGATACTTGACAGTATTTGCTAGTTTCAAGAGTTATAATCAGCACCTAGAGTTATAATCAGCACCCCAACTGTATAATGGGTGCATAATATGTAAGTAATCAATTTTAACCTATCAAATTTTGTGCTCTTAGACTATACATAGAGTGCATAACATAATCTCAAGTCTTAGCCACGTGTACAAGGGATAAAAGCAAGCAAAGTGAAGCTAAAACAAACTATAATACGAGGCAAGATTAGAAATTTGGAGACATGCACGATGAATTAAGCTTGGGAACTTTCCATGAATCTCTAAAAGAAGATGGCTACATCACCACTTTGAAAATGAATGCTCTGATTCAAATGTGCTAGATAAGTTAATCTTGCTAAGAATAATGTGTTTGGAGATGATTGGCAAAATGATGCGATTGTCTCACCCCAGCTTGTTCACATCACTTCTATAAATCAATTATTTTAGTTGTTGTATATCTCTTGCATTATAACATTTAAACGATATGTGCGTAACAAATTATAAACTTTTACCTTGATTGATGCTTGGCTAGACACAAGTGAACTCTAAACACTAGAAGACATTGTAATTTAAAAAATTGGAGCATTTGAAAAATACGAGTTTTTTCGACTCAAACAGTTGTAAAAATAAGAAGAATAGAAAAGATCAGCTTCGACCATGGCTTAGGAAACTCCATCACGCATGAGCGAATGAAGTTCCTTGTCGCCTTTCATAACCAAATTTTGAAGAAACAAAAACGGTTTTGTAATTGCATGAACCCAATGCTCATGAGCCCCAAATGATCTCATTATTTGTATTACATCATTTTTAATTGAGACCCAAATGATGCAAGTTGAGCTTACTACCACTCTATCTAATTAGTTAAATAGTGTGGAGTTTTTAACATGTGGAAATAAAGTTTCGTAGGGGAGGACATAAAATTAGAGGATCAAATTTGACAAATGCAAATTATCATTTTACTCGTGTGGTCAACAAATGTATGAGACTAAGATTTGATTGTGATTAATGGGTAGATATACACAAGAATCTTCTATTTCATCAAAGTACAAGCTGCTGGATTTTACCGCTGCTGGAAAATTGCACAATCAGTCTAAAACTTACTACATGTAATGTAATGGAGCTCCAAATTTTTTAATTTAATTAATTTAATCTTAATATTTTGAGGAAAATTGTAAGCAAGTCCTTTCGGCAATGATGTGACGTGGACTAAGGTTGCAATGAAACGAGGCTCTTTTTGTTGAAATTAATGGCATCTTTCCTTAGTCAAGCGGCTAAAAAGCCCCAAATTACCAAATCTCTAGCTCTAAGGCTTGACTTAAACAAAGGTTGACGAAACGCAGAGTTTTCGGGTCCAAAATCGAGAATCCATGACTAAATCTACCAAACAGCAGCGAATGCAAAGCCACAACACCCACACCAGCAAGCAGCTCCACCCTTCCGAAATAAAAACTACCACAGAAGCACACTGAAACATGAACTAACCACAAAAGAGGCACACAACAAAACAGAAGCAACTTCATTTCAACAGCAAAAATGAAAATTGCCGACAGACTCCCATTTTGGCCTAACCACAAATCAACTTGGTTTATCATCTTGGGTTTATTTCCTCATTGTAGCAAAAATATCTTGGGCGAGTGGGATGCTCCACACGCTAAGGTCAATCAGAGATAGAGAGTGGGGACCCTATTATTAAATAATGTTTTGTCAAATTATTGCATCGAGTATTCTGAGCAACGCGCGTTGCTATTTTCCAGAGCTCTATCAGAGAGGGTACATGTGGAGCCCCTTTTTTTGCATTACTTACTGGTTCAAACATGGGATTGTAATTATAATTCATGGCTTCTTTTTTGGAAACAATAACTTCTTTGATGAATAACGAAAGTATAGGACGAAAGTATAGGATAAGAGTTCTGAACGTTATTTTTCAAATCATTCCCTACTCAAGTTAGCCAGTAAGTTTACTATTACCGTATGAAAACTTCCTTCATGTGGTAAATTATACATTGATTGACATTCTTCTTCTAATTCCATAATCAATTGGATATGATAGAGCAATTAATAAAAAAATAAAACAGAAAAAACAGAGATGGCCAGTTCTTAAGTCGACCATAGAATTAGCCTATGCAATTCTAAGCTATTATAGGATCGACCACTTCAATTAATGAAAATAGGAATTGATTTCACATGGTAATTTTCAAGTTTTTGTTTTGAAACATACCTATCATGAAACACATCTAACAAGAACGGATAGAAATATGGGTGAAATATATAGAGCGATTTTCTTTGATAGCTATCATTTTGCAAGATAAGTAGTTCAATTTTATTTTCACCGACAGCTTTAATCCTTGGTTATTTTTTTTAGAGTCGAAGTTTGGTATTGGGCAGGTGAAGATGGACACAATGATAAGTAGCAGAACCCGGTCCTTAGTATCGGATGCCAGTTGTATTAGTGGTGACGTGAGCCCTTTTTGGCTCCTCTGCAGCGTACATTAATGGGGGAACAGTGTTATGTCTTTTCTCTAAACACCAAGGCTCCACTAACAGGTCTTAATCCATATTTATTTAAATATATGGGCTACAATAATGTCTCTGCTGTTTTATTTCGGGGGTGATAAAGAGAAATATTGTGCATTACATTTTCAATTTGTAGTAAGCCAATTTTGGTTCTTGACATGATGATCTTCAGATTTTGGTGATAGAAACTAAACAACTTTATTTGGAATATTTTATTATCAACCGATGAGATTCAATAGCAGAGATCCAACGATTTATAACCTTAACAAAGACACAAACCATGAGGAAGAAATGGGAGATTATTTAGGATATTTCCTAATCCATCAAGAGAAAATGAATCAAATTTAACCCTAGCTTTTCGTTTCTTTATACTGCCATCTTTAGTAGCTTCATGGTTTTTTTCAACACCGTCTTTAGTCATTTTATTTTCAGAAAAAATATTCAAAACATCTCTAATACAGATAATGGAGCTTGGCAGCTCAACCTTAATATAGACCTAAACTAAGCAACGATAGAGTTCTTTAGTATAGAAATGGATGATTTTCTGCATTATCATTCCTTTGCTCGAACAGTAACCATCGGCAATTTATGGTCTCTATCTTATCCTCCACGGCTAATGGACAAACATTGATTGTCCATTAGTACTTTCTTTTTAGCTTTTTCAAAACGCATCTTTATTAAAGGTAGTAACGAGAAGGAGATAGTCATTCACTCGTTGGACAAACATTGAATGATATTCTGAATTATTATTCCCATGCTTGAACAGTACCATCAACAGTGTCTGGTCTCCATCCTATCCACCATTGCTAATGGACAAACACTGATTGTTTTTTAGCTTTTTCAGAACGCATCTTTATTAAAGGTAGTCACGAGATGGAGATAGATGGGACGCCCTACTAGCTAATGTCTTTGTCAAATTATTGCATCTTCTGAACCTGTTTTAGTCATTGTCTTATTATTGACCCTTATATGAGGGGACCACGTCAGGCATGGCAGAGGACATTGTAAATGCAATTTGTCCTTTATTTTTTGATAAGATGCGATGAATCCTTACTGTTGATAATTATTATTTTCTTTAATATACACCTTAAAGAGTCCTATTCTGCCCTTATATGCTTATTTGAACAAGCAATGTAGGAATATGAATTTAATATCATAATATAAGCACACAGAATGAGAGAAGACACAAGATGTATTAATAATTCATGATAGTATTTGGCAATCTCAAAAGTTATAATCAGCACTCTTTGCTTGGTCAAGCGGCTAAGTTAAAGCCCTAGATCACCAAATCTCTAGCTCTAACGCTTGACTTAAACAAAAGGGTCCAATGGTACACAGTCCCTAGGTCCAAAATCGAGAGTCCATAATCCAATCTACCAAATAGCAGCGAATAGAAGTAAAGTTGCAACACCCACACTAGCAAGCAATGCTACCCTTCAGAAACAAAACTGCCATAGAAGTATTTTACCCAAAAAAAAAAAAACTGCCATAGAAGTACACAAAAACAAACAAACCAGGAAAGAGGCACACAATAAAGCAGAAGCAAATTTCATTTCGACAGCAAAAATGAAAATTGCCGAAGGACCCTCATTTTTGCCCAACTATAAATCAGCTTGGTTTATCATAAATCATTGGTTTATTTCCGCATTGTAGCAAAAATATCCCGGGCGGCATGCTCTTATGCTTAAGGTCAATCAGAGACAGAGAGAGTGGGGACACTTCATTAAAACACGTCTTGTCAAATTATTGGGTCGAGTAGCCTCCACACAACGTGCATTGCTTTGTTTCGGTGACAAAGCTCTATCAGATGAGATATGTGTGGACCTCATTTTTTTTTTCTTTTCTGGCATGAATGGTTTTTTTTTTTTTTTTTTTGTCGAAATAGCTACTGATGTATTAGCTTACAAAGTCTTGGAGATCAACGAGGCGTTACATTCAGAAAGTAAAATATTCCTAAGGGATAGAGGGGGTCCATTCACCCAATATGGAGGAAGTTGTTTACGGCGGTGTGCACGAACGAGCCAATCTGCCGCTTTATTTACCTCCCGGGGACAATGCGTTACTGATACTTAACGGCCCATACGGAGCTCCTGTTCGCACCTTTGGATTATGCTTCTTAGATTCCATGGTATCTCGGCCCGGCCCAAGACATAGTCCACCATCGCTGAGCTATCGCTTTCACATACGAAGCGAAGTTCTTGACTTTGAAGCACTTGCACGTGATTGGACGGCCAGTTGGAGATAAAGCGAAGACCGTGTAACAGTGCTTCGGCTTCTGCTTGTTCCGCGGACGAAACCCTAGCTTCCGCAGCAAAACCGTCGACCACGAATCCCTCTCTATTTCTTGCGATGCCAGCTACCGAACATAGAAATTCTCCCTAGCTTCCGCAGCAAAACCGTCGCACCTTTGGATTATGCTTCTTAGAAAATTCCATGATTGATATGCGATCATATTCAAAACCTTAGAGATTTTCGCTAAGAATTATGGATTTTTTTGGATAATACCACATAATTTTGTTAACCATATCAATATGCGATCGTATTCAAAACTTCATGCAAATATTTCAAGTCCTCACGGTATGGATGAATTTGGTTTTTCAGTAAGACTCTCCTATCATGCATGCGAAGCCTTGGCCCATTTCAATTTTGAAGGTTAGGTTTGAAAGACCTTTTGATAGCCCGGCCCCTCCCCTAGCGTGGCCCCTCCCCCCTTATAACTGTAATGGCATGGAATCATACCATGCTCGGGCATGATTCCTTGCCACCCTTGGATCACCTTAAGCAAAGTAAGAATCAAGGCATTTGTAGAATTTGACAAAGGAAAGGAATAAGATTTATGCAATTGAAAAGGGGAAAGAATGAATCAAGCCACGACTAGACATAGCTTGATTCATGACCGGGATGAGGCCTACTACGTGATCCAGACGTGCCCTGTTTCGTTTTCGGCATACATGCGACTGGGCCTAACTTTGATCCATGTCCGGAACTTTCTTTACTTGCCACTCCCCTCCATTGAATGTTACCACAGTTTTTCCATTTCTTATATTTTTGTTACCTTTTTTCACACCACTATGCAATTGGTCCATATTGCTATTCTTTGATTTACTAAAATTCCCTTGTCTGGGAGTAAAATTGAATGATGGAGTACCGTAATTTTACAACTACATGTCAATCTAGGCTAATCTCATTTAATAAAATGATGGCACCATGTCGATGCTCAATTGAATTTATGCACATATTGAGTGGCCTTTAGAATGTAGACAATTCAATTGAAGTGCATGCTTAATTTAAATTAACAATTGCAATTTTGTATAATTGTATGTCATCATAATATCTCCGAAGTACAAGCTCCATGAATTCTTGCCACCCTTTCAAAAATGAAATGATGTCATGACTATGCATTTCTAGTGCTATAGTCCAAGTTGGTCCACTTCGAACATTGGGAGGCACAAAATTTAGAAGGCAAGAGATTCGTTGATTACTTGCGATCTTCTTAAATATACGCACGGGTCTTTCATGGAAGTTTCTTTGTAAAAATGTGAGGTTGAAGAGGTCATTGATTTTTTTTTATTTGATAGAGTAATTAATATTCTAAAGCATATATACAGCATCATCAAGTTCAAAGTATAATTTGCATCAGTCTTCAAGTTTTATTTTAGCAACCTTTATTTTAACTTCTAAAAGAATACCTTACATTATTTTTTAATTTCATACCAATTTTACTCATAGGCATATTAAAGTATGGGGCCATCAATATTTCTCTATCTTAACATGAATGTCTATATATAACTTATTAAATATAGTAATGAAGTAAAAAATATATTAACTAATATCATGATACGACCAAATTAAAATTCGAAAGTTTGAGTAAAACAATTAACTTAAAATATGAATAAAGGGAAAATAGAATTAAACTAACATTTAGAAAAATATGTGGAAACTATAGTCTTGGAGCCGTGCAAAAACATGTATTTTGCTAGTTCTATGTAGACTTCATCTACAATTACCGCCAACTATTTTATTTTATCGATAGAGGGGTAAGATGGCCACATCACCAACATATGAATTCACTAGCTCATAAACATCTCACTCTGCAATTAGACTAATTAGGCCTGCGCAAAGACAGGAGAATTCTCGTAGACAATGGCACGAACTTTCTATCATTCTACTTAGTTGAAATTAAAATGTTGCCTGTGTATCAAAATATGTGATCTAGGAAACTATAGATTAAGAAAGGCGTATCGTGAAATGGTTATGAACTAGAAAAGAGATTATTGAAAAAATTCTCTCATTAAAACATGAGAAGCACTGACGTTGAGAGATTCTATTAAGAAACAAAAACAAAAAAAGGCTGATAAATTGCAATTAGCTCGAAAAAGGAAGAAAATAAAAGCAGAAAGAGTACACTTCTTCATCGATTCATCACAATTGCACAAAGGAGGCATAGTTAGGAATTCTAAATTCAGGTCAGCAACGCAAAAGGCCTAAAATGACATTTCCAATGTTTTAACTCAATCAACTATTGGATTAGTGGTATTTGCTCCTTTGCCGTTTCTTCTTCGGTTAGGTTTCTTTACCAAGTGGAGTATAAATATGTCCACCCAATTCTGAACTTGTCCTTATCAATAAATCCCGGTTTAAGGGATTGAACCATGAAAGCTCTGAAGAAAATGACATATCACTTTCTTCCTACACTACACCAAATCCACTTGGCAAAAGAAATTAGCATTCGAGGTAGCGTTAGGCGACATCTATATTGGAATTTGAGATATGCTAGTGATGAATAAAGCTCTGGATCTAATCCCCCCCCCCCGGTGGGAGGGGGATGGAGGGCATCTCCTCATATGAGTTGGCTACATCATGAACTTGAGAAAACGGATGCTCCAATTCGAATTTGACAGCTATTGACGAGGGGGAGACATGTTGGACTTGGATTGACCCTACATCTAGGCTGTTTGAACTCATATGTACCAACACTTGAATTTTTTTAGATCATTCGGATATCCATTTTTTGTCAAAATATAAAAATACAAGAAAAAGGGTAAAAACGACAAAAATATAGTAATAAGAAAGAAAACAAAAAATAAATATATAAACAAGAAAAATAGATAAAAAAAATAAAATAAAATTCGGGTAGGCCATTTATGCCTGGCCCGGTTTCTAAGCAAAATTTAATCCCTGAATTGGCCCAATTTTGCTCTTATTTTTCCTATTTTGTTCCAGCCCAACCCTTTTCCTCTGGTTTTTCTTCTCCCTTTCTCAGCCCATTTTGTTTCCTCAAAATAGAAAGATCTCCTGCCGTTCGCTGCCACCTACTGGAGTTCTCCGTTCTTGAGCTAGGCCACGTTTTGCAAAAAGAGCTGGTGTGGCTCTGTTCGTGGCCGAGTTGATTCAAGGAAAAGCAAATCTCCTCCGAAAACTCTTCACGAAGGCGAAATCCCGTTCATTGGTAGGACGTGAAGGATTCGGTAGCCGATTCGAGTTTTTATCACAACACGAACATTTCAAGTTGGGTAATCTCTGCTCTGTTTCGTTCGGTTTTGCTGAAGTTTAGAGTATTAAACTTGGCCATCGAACTCACGAGAAGACTTTACTAAACTGATATCATTTTCGTCGTGATTTGTGCTGATCTAGAGGTTGATGCACTGCGTTTAGACCGAGTACAGCATCAAAAATGGTCTCGGAGCTTATATACAAAAAACGCACGCCACCTGGTCGATGATTTGCGCATTAGACGTTTTGAATCTGACTTTGCATAATCGGATGCTTGATAATGTTTACATCTGTAGTGATTCGTGTCTAGCACACTAACTGCTGCGTTCCTTTTCCTTTTGGATGCATATCATGCTCATGGTGTAGTTTGAACGTGGTCAGAGTCTCAAATCCATCCTTGTTTATTTTGGTGACGATCGCGATTAGCTACGGCGGTGTTGGATGCCTCCACCTCTCTTTCAAGCACTAGTGTTTCGTCCGGTTCTGGATTGGGGTGTGTGACTGTTAAGTTAGAAAGGAATTCTGTATCGGTGGAGGATGTGTTGGGGTTACCGCAGGGTAAGCCATCGTCGGAGAAGGTTTGACGACGGTCGGAGATGACCGGCAGTGACGGTTTGGTGAAGGTGGGCGAGGTTGGCTGCCGACGTTGGAACGGTTGAGATTTTGAAGTGCGTTTGTGTGGTGAGCTTTGAGTTTTTTGCATAGAGAAGATTCGGCAAGTTGCAGGGGGAGAGATTGGCTTCGGGAAGAAGACGACTAGAGAAGGGGATGAAGGAATTTTTTTTTTTTTTTACAAAAGTAAAAAGAGCTTTAAAACATTAAGGTTTTATCTGACACGGGTTGGGTCCAGATAGACGGATCGGGTTAGCGGGTCGGGCCGGGTAAACATGGCCCGAAATCCTTTCGCGAAATATAATAATAATGAAAATCATTAAAAAATCTTTAAAAGCATAATAAAATCATAGAAAATCATAAAAATAAAAAATAAAAAAATTCACAAAATTCATAAAAACATAATAAATAAATAAATAAATCATAAAATCATAAAAAAATTTAGAAAACCTTGAAAAATCATAAAAATTTAGAAAATTGGAATTCCTAAGAAAATTTGCTAGCTCTTCAAATATTTTTTTCTCTTAAAGTTTGGAAAATCCTTAAAAAGATTAAAATCCGAAATTAAACAAGCTTTTATGGATTTACAATAGGGATTTTTGGATTGCCATTTTCTTTTAGAGACAATATTAATGTTTTTTCTTTAATTACACATGATTGGGCAGGAAGAAGAAATGAGGGAAAAATAAATAAAAAACAAAATAAATAAAAACTGAAAAATGAAATATTATTAAAAATTGTCTACGTTAATGTTGACGAACGATCGGCATTCATTTCAAAGACTTGGTCAGCCAAATTTGGTTATATGAACTAAATTGGTATGATTGCAAAATGTTTATGACTAAATTGGCAAAATAAAAATGTTTAGAATTAAATTAACAAAATTGTAAAAGGTTTTGACCTTTTTGATAATTTTTCCTGATGATAGAACATGATTTATTAGTTCTGGTGTAAGCTATGGGACGATGGGGGATTGTCATGCCAGATCCAACGATAGACATCAATTTATCTTTGATTGCATAGTTCAGATGCTTTGTCATCGAACGGTTGACATCAATTTGCGATAAGTGAGCACACGACATTTAGGAAGGCATTACGCTACTTATCTAAGGCAAATAAAATCAATTCTCCACTAGTCTAGTATTCTATCTACTACTTTATGCTTTCAATTGTTAATTCGGTTGTCACGTCATTCTTGTGTTGTTAGCTATCACGTTAAGTTTGGTTGAAAAAAAAAGGACAATCAAATGCTATTATATCACTGACGTATAATTAGTAAAATTTTTGCAATTAAGCCATGTACAAGGACAAATTAATTCAAATTCTATAGATCCAACCATGCTTTCAGGTTATGTAATAAAATCCTAAAATTTGTCTAAAATATTATCAAGTACTCCACATTATCTCCTCTAATTTAAGTGACAAAGTCCAATGCGGTCTTTTCAAATATTTTTTTATGACAGCTGAAATTGATAGTGCACCTAACTGTTTTTTTTTTTTTTAATGTAAGATCTTAAAGCTCTCATGTTGTGGTCTTTTCCTCTAGCTCCCATGGGATAGTGGCACACTAATAAGCACGAGGACCTAGGACCAAAAGCATCGCGTGATTGATCCTTACCGGTGGTCATGGGCAGGGTGCCACCATATTTTGCTAATATTGGCGGTATATTTCCCGAAAGTAGTTAAAAGTGGCGGCATTATTAGGTTATATTGTTCATCATAATTTACAAAACTAAGCTATTTGGTTGTGCCTGCTAAATAAAATCTAGAATTTGATTACAATTTCATTAAAAGTTTTCAAAGTTTCCAATGCATTTTATCTCGGGAAAAGTGCCAAAAAAGTCATAAACCTTTTGACTTTGTGCCGATTTAGTCCTAAACTTTTTTACGTTGTGCCGATTCAGTCCTTTCCGGCCAATTTTGGCCGGATTTTGCTGACTAGACACCGGCTGGCTGACGTGGCTTGATCGACGCTGATTTATATAATTTTTAATAATTTTTTAATATTTTTAAATATTTTTTATTTTATTTTTTCTCTTTTTATTTTTATTTTTATTCTTTTCTTTTTTTCTTGTCATCTTCTTCCTCCAGCCGGTCGCCGGAGCTGGGCGACCGGCCAGAGGCCCTCGTCGGCCACCTCGCCCTCGCGGCCACTGGCGAGGATCGAGCCTCGCCCATGGCCGGCGGGGCGAGCCCCGCCGCCCGGCGCAAGGCCAGCCTGCCTCGGAGAACCCAGGAATCACAAAACCCCCACCCCCGACGAATCGCCGCCGCGGGAGAAACAGGCGAAAATCCGGGGCCGGAGCCGCGCGACCGAAGACACCCCGAGCTCCCGTAAACCCTAGAGACGACGACGACGATGAGCGGAGGAGGGAGGAAATTTCTAGGGCGAGATTGGGATCGGAGAACGGAGCCGGGGAGGAGTCCAGCTGGCCTCGCGCCGAGCTGGCGGGGCTCGCCCTCGCCGGCCATGGGCGAGGCTCGACCCTCGCCAGATTCGGCGAGGGCGAGCCTCGCCACCCAGGCCGCGAGGGCGGCCTCGCGCCGGGCGGGCGAGCGAGGCCGCCCTCGCGGCCACTGGCGAGGTGGCCGGCGAGGTCGACCTCGCCGGCCGTCGCCTCTGGCCGGTCGCCGGAGGAAGAAGATGAGAAGGAAAAAAAGAAAAAGAAAAAGAAAAAGAAATAATAAATAATAAATAATAAATAATATTTAAAAATATTATTAAAATTTGTACACGTTAGCGCCGATCAGGCCACGTCAGCCGGCCGGCGTCCAGTCAGCAAAATCCAGCCAAAATTGGCCGGAAATGACTGAATCGGCACAACATAAAAATGTTTAGGACTAAATCGGCACAAAGCCAAAAGGTTTAGGACTTTTTTGGCACTTTTCCCCATTTATCTCCATTCTACATAGAAGCATTCCTTGTATGGACATAAAAATCGTGGATGATAAATTTGCATATATATATGTGTGTATATATATTTAAATGTCATGTGTTTAAAAGATATATAGTCCAATTTACTTCGATTCTCCTCGACTTTTTTTAGTATCTTATCAATTGGTTAGATATATGCAAGCCATCGTCGCCTGAAGTTCTGCTGCCGAACAGGAACCATTTGACTAGAGAGAACACTATCCTAACAACAGCGCAGGCAAAGATGTCGAGATGAAGGAGGTGGCGATGATGAAAGGAGAAACCGAGAAGAAGCAGGAAGCCATGACGTGTTTTTCGCGGGCGAAAAGGCCCCAAACGAAGGCTCAAACTTCTCTTATGCACTAACAGTAAAACAGGGTAAGACAGAGGACTTCTCGCCATCGGTGGGGAGGTGATCGCTGGCGACGATGAAGGACGTCCGACAACGAAAGAGAAGGAAAGGGATTTTTCCTAGATTCAGTCTTATGAGATTTTTCCTTTTGCGTTTTTGCTAGTGGAGATGAGTTTTAAGTAACTCAAATCTTAAGGTGGCAAGTGTCATGCTCTAAATGATTGACCGGTTTCATAGATTAAAATTTCTTTAATTGAATCCAATGTCTCTTTCACCATCTCTAAATCAAATGTCTAAAAAATTTTAGAAACTAACGAAACTCCAGTTTCTATTTTGAGTCTGGTTAAATTCTTCCATTTAACCAAAAACTCGACCCTCGGCCATTTGTATGAAAATTTAAAATTTAAAGGACTAATATCGACACCTATGTGCAATTTTTTTACGTTTAGAGCTGACTTTTTTATAAGTTTGACAAAAGAATCAATCTAAAAGTCAATTCTTAATTTATAGACAAATTGATGCCTAATTACTAACAGAGTCAAATGCTCCTAATCTCTCCATGCAATTAAGGTACTAAGAAGCTAATCTAATTTATTTATTTTTCTGTCAAGAAATGAGTCTTGACACATTCATAGATCACAAGTAAACAAAACTTAAAATCAATCTTTGAATTCTTAACATAGTAAACAAAAATCAGTACATTCATTTATAGCAAATAAGGCTTAAATAGAGTAGCGAGGGCATTGCCTCCAACTCAAATAACTTCGAGTTGGATATATAATTCGATTAGCAATCTGTCGCGTACAATCAAGTGCTTCGCCATACAACTTCCTAACAATTTTTTTTTTTTTTCATTTAGCCGTAAAAAGTAAACACATGGTTAACACAAAATGTTAGGACGATAAGAAAATACATATTAAACCCGTTAGGGTAGTTGAGCAACCAGAAACCTTAAAGAAGCACCAAATTTGAGGGACTCTTGCCAAAATGAAAATATAGAACCAAAACTAGCACCAAGAAACAATAAAACATGAACAGAAAAGGATCTCATTTTCATCAATTAATAAAGGAGGCATAATTAGATTTCTTGAATTCATATTGACGCTGTGAACGGTCTAGAGTAACACGTCCGATGGACATCTCAATCAATGTGAATCTGATCCTTACCACCACTGCTGAAGATGGAGACTTTGAACACAACATCATCCCTATCAATGAGCTCAAACAAGCAGACATTTCCTTCAGACAAATGAGTTTCTCTTGCAAATGCTCGCCAACCAGCAGAGAAGAACACTCGGATTCCCCGCGTATATCTTGAGAGCTTCACCGGCCACGACCTGTCTGAATACCTAAGAGTTCCTTCTTTCTTGTTTTCTTGAATATGTTGCCTGACAAATCGACCGGGAACATGCTGCACATGGGTAGACGTTTGAACAACCAATGTATGCCGAAAGAAGGACAATAATGTAAGCATGCGCCCTTGGAAAGAAAGCACACAAAGGAGGCTTTAGTCAACAGTCTTAAGAGGCTCATGAAAGCCATTGATCTTAACCCGCAATGTAAAGCATTTTCAAACAAATTACTGCCATTAATTGTATTTAAGGTTAGTACTCAATTCAAGTGACACTCTATCTTTTCACTAAGATAGTGATGGAGCACCTTGTCAAGGATATCAAAGTGAATGGATAGTCCCCACCTAATTACTGTCTTTACTACTGTTCTTTCTTCTTCTTTTTCCTGATTCCGCGTTACTCCACCATTGGGATGCCCCACGATCACTCCCAAGGAAAATCATTTCATATGGTTCCCAATACAAACCAAATCAAGAAAACACAATATTGATGCGAGATTAGATAGAGATCATAATTGAACTTGAAATATGGCAGTGATGGATCAGGCTCAAGATTGTACCATTTTCCTAAAATGAGACTGTTGTATCACCAGTTTGAAGAAGGGATGCTCCGAATCAAATTCACCGGCTAATTCAGGAGTAGTGAGAGGCCTCGAAGGAGTAGGATCACAAAACACTGGCTCAGAACGGTTCATTCTGCATTTAGACTCTTTGTTCCTGCCTGGAATTAAAATGAGAACTTTAAAAGACATTATCATTGTGAATGTTTCTTTGATTGACTATGAAGATCTTTAGCATAGAAGTCATGTCATGCCATAACCAGCCCAAAGTTTCACTATAAATAATGTAAATCAAGTTTCTACCTGCACTGCTGAAAATGTAGACTCTGAACACAATATCATCTCTATCAATTAGCTCGAACACGCAAACATTTCCAACACGCAAGTGAGTTCCTCTCATGAATGCAATCCAACCAGAAGAGAACTGCATCGACCCACTGGGATAAGTCCTAAGCTTTACTGGCCATGTTCTGTTTGAATGCCTGAGAGTCGCAATTTCCTTGATTTGCTGAATGTGCTGCCTGATGAACCAACGAGGAACATTCTGCCCACACGCATATTTGAACAAACCGTGATTTATAAAGAAAGACTGGGGAAGCATTCCTTTATTCAAGCAAGCAAGCAAAATGTAGATCGACATGGTAGTTTTAGTAACTCTCATCAACAGTCTTAACAGGACAAAAGTCAAGATGTCAAGGTCTCTGCTCTTAGAATTGGCACGAGGGGTAGAGGATCTTTGCCTTTCTAAACAAATGGTAATGAACAGATCCAAGGAAAACGCTATGTAGTTTCCTAAAGAAATCCAACCAGCTTAGGAAAGAAGGCAAAATAGTAAGTGAATTAAACTCTCAATCTTACCACTACATGATGTTCAATATAAGATGGCCGGATCACCACCTTGAAAAAAGGATACTCCGAGTCAAATTCGCAGGCCAATTCAAAACTACGGAGAGGCCACGAACTCATAGGACCACCAAAATTTGGCTCAGGATGGCTAGCTCTGCACCTAGATTGTCCGATCCCTTCTGTTCTTTAAAAAAAATGAAATGCTTATATGATACCAGTCTGAAGTTTTCATTAGTTGACTCACTTACCATGAAAAGATTTAGCACAGAATGGAAGTTAATACTGACATGGAAATCAAGATTTAGATAAGTTGACCAAACGAAAAATTCGCTTCCTTTGCCTTAGAAGTTGTAACTACTTAACCATAATAAGCATTACCGAATCCATTATGCTATCAGTCAACATAAACAAGCTTATCAAAAATTTCTCAAGTACTTGAAAAAGATCTAACAAAGGAGAGAGTGATGTAAGAAGAAACGTGACTTATAACATGACAAGTCACACCTTCGAGATCTGGTGAGGAGCAGCTTGGACTCGGCTGAGAACATGATGAATGTGGGTCGACCCTCTTCTTCTGACAAGGAGCAAAATCCTCCGAATCTTCAACTTCTATGACATTCTCCCTCTTTGGCGAGATAAATCCACTCCCGAGGTTTGATATGCTGCTCAAAGAATAATCGATCTCCGAAGCACTCCTATCGAATATCATCACACGAAAAGTGGAGTTCCCTTTATATTTGAAAACTACGAGGTGACCGGGACCAATGGAGTAATGCTGCATAAATTCTCGCCACCCTTTCCACAACCAAACTGTGCCGTCGTTAAGTTTTTCTACTCCCATACTCCAGGTCGAATTGCCCAGAACCTCGAGTAGCACCAAGCTCGAGAGATCCTTTCCATATCTTCGTAAGAACTTTTTCGGAATTCCCTATTCAGAAAACTCAAAAGTTATACTTCCAGCACTAAAATTCATCAAAATTAGATCGAAATTGCAGGGAAAAAAGGAAAAGCACTAGGCAAATTTTAACTTCTGCAACATGGCAATGGAAGATCGGTTTGCACACAAGCAGGGTGTCACCGGGCAAGTAAGGATCGAGTTTTAGCTATAGTTGCTTCATTTGACAAGAGTCAAAACTAGAGAGACCCAACACCTTTGTCCACACTATCCTTAGCCAACCAATCCTCAATTCCAATAAAAAGAACTGATTTTTATCTTGAATCAATCAAAATGAACTGATTTTTAGCTAGAATCAATCAAAATGAACACTTTTTTTCTACAGGGTATTCGTTTTTTCTCTCTTTCCGCAAGAATCAAAAGGATTACTCAAAGCCAAACGCATGGAAAGATCCCCAGATTGATTGTAAACAGCAGCACGAGGGGCGACAGTTCTAAACCAAGACGGAAACATCGCTGCGAAAAAGCGGGAACTTACGAGCTTCCCAGATTCGAGGGTGTCGGAGAGAATTATCTTGAAGAAGTGAGGGCTCTCGAGACGAGGTCCCGTCGCGGCATCTGGGTCGACGCCTCCATCTTCTCTCCGGCGACGGCGACCGCTAGCCATGTACACAGGGATCAGTGAAGGAGGAGGGAGGGGAAGGGGGTTTTGTGCTATTTGCCTTGTGTTCTTGAGGCAACCTTCTTGTGAAAGAACCTTGCCGTTGACTGTAATGTCATTGATGATATCATGATAAACATTTATATTATTATTTTATTTTATTTTTGGGACAGGAGGAACCGCCTACCGGCCGACAGCCTCGGTATAAACCCCCAGTGACGCTAACATAGGACCCACTACTATGGCGTCACGCTTAAGAATCCTAACGACAATGCTGGGATTTAAACCTTTTCTTGTCATGAGGAGGAGTCGGTTCGAACCAACACCGCCACTAAGAGCAGTGGTATAAACATTTATATTATTTTTGTCCTAAAAAGGCACAAATACTATACTACAAAACAAAAAAGTATAAATATCAATCCTGTCCATAAGAGATAAGCATGGTCCGAATGAACAGTTCTCACCTTTGAATCAGGAACCACCCACTAAGAACTAATTCCGAAAATTTAGAATCGGGAATCATCTGTTCGTTTCATATATCAAACCGTCAATCCGGTCAAATTCTCAAGTGAGTCATTGGAACTGATCCCCAATCCCTACAAAGCTTATTCGGCCTTATACTCGGATTGAATTGCGAACCGTTGATTAAAAAATTATAGAGCAAAACAAATAAACAATGCTTGTCGCTTAAAAACTTAGTTTCTTCGAACGTCATGGTGTAGTCCTCTTAAGATTTCCCGACACCAAAAACATGTGAAGAATTAGATTCTACGTTAAAAGTTCTAACCTCCACAAAAGTTAAAACATTAATCACTTGGTCTCTTTATTCTGAACGTCAATCTAATTTAATCATGAGAATGAATAAGAAGAGACATAATTATACTCTTATGGACATCTCCAATTAGTTATTTCCTTCCTCTATGTCTATTTATTTTATTTTGGTTGAGAAAGTAAATGGATTATTAAAATGGAAAAAAAAAAAAGGTTAGGAGGGTTAATCCTATTACATACCCAAGAGACAAAATTAGTTAATAATATCAAAAAACTACAAATATACATATATGTACATATATGTTTGGTTGAAAACTACAAAATAATTAAGTAATTGAAATAGAATTTCTTTTTAAAATATATGTATATCGGTTCGATCGATCTAAGTTGGCGAGCGATTCCACGCTTAGAATCGGGAGCCAAATCGGTACTCATCGATTCCACTAATTTGGAACCAAGAACCGCTGGCCCCCATGAGAACCGTTTGCTCTAGTTCCGATGCGGTCTAGTTCCGAGCAATCCAGGCAATTCTCAACTCTTTTGCACATCCTTACCATCCATAATAAAGAGGCATATGAAGTTATATTTTAGTCGGATACAGCCACCATTATTCTATTTCCATGAATCGGATATATGTGAATATTATCATGCACATTTATTTCCAAGTAAATTGACATATGAGTAATTTTTATATCTGTGACTCTCCAATCAAAAGGCGTGATTGGAAGACTTCCTCATGAAGGAAAACATAACCCAAGATAATGGACGAGGCATTCTTCGGGGGTCTTTGAGGCCTACTTTGTTCTTCAAATTATAGATGAAATGAGCAAAATATCATTTTAGTAATGCTTCATAAAGTCATAAATGTTTCCCTGTTTTTCTTCTAACCCATTAGTAAATTTAAATTTTTTAACCCCAAAAAGTAAATTTATATTCTCTTATTGCAATTTCCAAGAAAAAAGAAGATTTATGCAAAATTAGTTTTTTGGGTTCCTCTCAGCACCATAAACAGCCCAATGTGTGACCCCCTTCTGTAGTTGATCTCAATCGATTCAAATCACTGAAAATGGAGATTCTGAACACGACATTTTCGACCAGATCATTTCATGGCATTTTGTTACTAAACTGTTTTTCCACAATTAATGTTGTTAAGCTTGTTAGATGACTCGGATTAGTTTTGATTAGAATAATTTCAACTATATGCTTCACACCTGTCAATTATGGTCGCAATTTTATGTTTGGAAAGAAACTATAGTTATTTAGTGATTGCCAAAAAATTTATTTCTATTTTAAAATTTTAGATTGTTAGCACTTGAAAATGAGCTCTTTAAGTTCTCAATTTCTCAATTTTTTTGAATATGCCTAAATGCACATAATTGGTGCATCCATGCTGATCGAATAAGGCTCCTCCAATAAAGTGATGGACATGGCCTCCAATTTGAGATTATTTTGAATTTGAAACATAAGCCGAGAAAAAATTATAAAATAAAAAGTTCTAAATTTATTACAATTATATCAATTTAGTTTTAATTTTTTAATTATACCAATCGAATCATAAACCTTTTTGCATTATCAATTGAGTTCATTTAGTCAATTTTAATTGGAAATAACTGAAGTGAACACCGACAAAGTATCACATAGAACCGTCAACACTAACGTGGGCAATTTTTATATTTTTTTTTTATGTCAAAAATTGAATTTCTTATACTTTTTTTCTTTTTTTCTTTTCCTTTTATTTCCTATCAAACAATCAGCCCTCACCAAATTTGAAAGAAAAATAATAATAAAATAATAAATCAAATTTTATAATATGATTTGCGTCCATATCAACAATTTCCAGCTAAAAATATAAACTTAATTGGCAAAATATGATAAGATGTAAGACTAAATTAACAATGATTGCAATAGGTTTAAAAAAATTTGGTAATTTTTCCCATAATCTAATCAAGAGCCCGTCACATAAAATCAACCAATAACCGATGCCACTTTCTACTTTTATTTTATTTTCATTTAGCATAAAACAATATAAATATAATGTCAAAAGGCGAGGAATGCAAAAAGTAAACGCATGGACTCTTTGGTATAACACAAAATATTAAGATGTTAAGGAAATACATATGAAACCCCTGAGGTCAGTTGAACAACCAGAAGCCCAAAAAGCGCCATGTCTGAGGGATAATTTCCAAAATGGAACCATAGAACTGAAACTACCACCAAAAAACAAGAAAACATGAACAAAAAAGTGTCTCCGTTTCATCGATCTGCCATTGCTGGATGGAGGAAGCATAATTTGATATCCTGGATTTACATCGACGCTGCGAACAGCCTATAGTAACATGTCCCGTGATCACCTCAATCGATGTGAATCTGGTCCTTACCGCCGTCGCTGAAGATGGAGACTTTGAACACATTATCTTCCCTATCGATGAGCTCGAACACGCAGGCGTTTCCTACACACAAATGAGTTTCCCTCGCAAATGCAATCCAACCAGCAGAGAATGACGCTATCTTTTTATTTTTACATCGTAAGAGCTTCACCGGCCATGATCTGTCCGAATACCTAAGAGTTGCCATTCCCTTGTTTTCTTGAATATGTTGCCTGATGAATCGATCAGGAACACTCTGCAATTGCATACATGTTTAAACAACCAGTCTATGCCGAAAGAAGGACAATGATGTAAAGATGCACTCTTGGACAAAAAAAAAGAAGCACACAAGGCCATATTTGCTAGTTTTGGGAGCCTTAATGCAGAGTCTTAAGAGGCTCATTAAAGCCATCGATCTTAACCCACAATGTAAAGCATTTTCAAACAAAATGACTGCCCATTAATTGCCATTTTAGGTTAGTAGTCGATTCAAGTGACTGTCCATCCTTTTCACTTGGATAGGGATCAAGCACCTTGTCGAGGATATCCAAGTTAATGGAGAGTCTCGACCTGATTACCGTCTTTTACTTCTGTTTCTTCTACTCCTCTTTTTCCCGATTTGGCGTTACTCCGCCATTGGGATGCCCCACGATCGCTCGAAGGAAGATATCTCGTCATATGGTTTCCAATACAAACCAAATCAACCGGGGAAAACACAATATCAAGGCAATATTCGGATAGAGATTGTAATCAAACTTGAGACGTGGCAATGATGGATTAGGCTCAAAGACTGTACCAGTGTCTTCAAATGACATTCCCGTATCACCAGTTTGAAGAAAGGATGCTCTGAATCAAAATCTCTGGCTAATTCAGGAGTAGTGAGAGGCCTCGGAGGAGTAGGGTCATGAAATACCGGCTCAAGATGGTTCACTCTGCATTTAGACTGTTTGCACGTGCCTGCAGTTAAAATGAGAAATTCAAGAGACATTACTGGAGTGAATGTTTCTTTAATTGACTATGAAGATCTTTAGCATAGAACTCATGTCATGCCATAACTAGCCTAAGGTTTCACTTCAGACGACGTAAATCAAGTACCTACCTTTGCTACTGAAAATGTAGACTCTGAACACAATATCATCCCTATCAATCAGCTCGAACACGCAGACATTTCCTACATGCAAGCGAGTTCCTCTCACAAATGCGCCCCAACCAGAAGAGAATGCCGCCCCATGGACTGAACGTGGATTGCTCCAAAGCTTCACTGGCCACGATCTGCCCGAATGCCTAAGAGTCACGATTTCCTTGATTTCCAGAATGTGCTGAATGATGAACCTACGAGAACATACTGCCCAAGCACATGTTTGAACAACCCATGCTTGGTAAAGAAAGAACCCAGCAAGCAAAATGTAAATTGATACGGTAGTTTTAATACCTGTAATCTACAGTCTTAACAGGACAAAAGTCGAAAAGTCAAAAACTCTGCTCATAGAACTATCATGGGGGGTCAAGGATCTTTGCCCTTTTAAACAAATAGCGATGAACATATCCAAGGAAAACGCTATGTAATTTCCCACAGGAATCCAATCAGCTTAAAGAAAAAAGCCAGAATGGTGATGAATTAACCTCTCAATCTTACCGCTTCCTTCTTCATATAAGATGGCCGCATCACCACCTTGAAAAAGGATACTCTGAGTCAAATTTGCTAGCCAATTCAAAACTAGAGAGAGGCCATGGACTCATAGAACCACCAGAAACCGGCTTAGAATGGCTAGCTCTGCTTCTAGACTGCCCAGCCCCATCTGTTCTTTAAAAAAAAAGGAAATATTCAGATCACACCAATTTGAACTTTTCATTACTTGATTCACTTTCCATGAACATATTTAGTACAGAATGGAAGAAAATACCATCATGGAAATCAAGTTTCAGATAAGTTGACCAAACGAAAAATTCACTTCTCTTCACCTCAGCAGTTGTAACTACTTAACCACAATAACCATGATTGAAATCATTATGTTATCAGTCAACATAAACAAGTTCATCAAAAAGTTCTCAAGTGCATGAAAAAGAACTAACAAAAGAGAGAGGGCTGTAAGTAGAAACATGACTCATAAAATAACAAGTCACACCTTCAAGATCTTGTGATGAGCAGCTTGGACTCAGCTGAGAACATGGTGAATGAGGTTCAACCCTCATTTTTTGATGAGATGTGGAATCCTCCAAATCTTCAACTTCTATCACATCCTCCCACTCTGGCGAGATAAATCCACTCCCCAGGTTTGATATGCTGCACGCTGAATAATCGATCTCCGAAGAACTCTTGTTGAAAATCATCACGCAGAAAGTGGAGCTCCCTTTATATTTGAAAACTATGAGGTGACCAAGACCAATGGAGTAATGCTGCATAAATTCTCGCCACCCTTTCCACAACCAAACTTCGTCATCGTTACACTTTTCTACTCCTATAGTCCAGGGCGAACTGCCCAGAACCTTGAGTAGCACCAAGCTTGAGAGATCCTTTCCATATCTTCCTAAGAACTTTTTCGGAATTCCCTATTAAGAAAAACCCAAAAGTTTTAGGTCCAAGACTCGAATTCATCAAAATTAGATCAAAAGTGCAGGGAGAAAAGGAAGAGCACTGAACAGATTTTAAGTTCTACAACATGGCGATGAAAGATCGGTTTGCACACAAGCAAGGTGTCACCGGGCAACCAAGGGTCGAGTTTTAGCTACAGTTGCTTCATTTGACGAGAGTCAAAGCTAGAGAGACCCAACACCTTTGTCCACACTATTTTTAGCCAATCAATCCTCAATTCCAAGTAAAAGAACTGATTTTTATCTAGAATCATTCACAATGAACACTTTTTTCTTCAGGGTATTCGTTTTTTCTCTCTTTCCGCAAGAATCAAAAGGTTTACTCAAAGCCAAACGCATGGAAAGATCCCCAGAGTGAATGTACACAGCAGCACGTGGGCGACAGTCCTAAACCATGACACAAACAGACTGCGAAAATCCGGGAACTTACGAGCTTCCCGGATTCAAGGGTGTCGGAGAGAATGATCTTGAAGAAGTGTGGGCTTTCGAGACGAGGTCCGGCCGCGGCATCCGGGTCGACGCCTCCATCTTCTCCCGGGCGACGGCGACGGCGAGCCATGTACGGCGGTGTCACGGAGGTCAGTGGAGGTGGTTCGTGCGCATCATCGCCCTGTGTTCTTCAGACAACCTTCTCATAGAAGAACCTTGAAATGACTAACAATGTTACTGATCATATGATAAAATTTTATAATATTTATGTCCTAGAAAGACACAAATTTCTGTACTGCAAATAAAAAAGTCCAAACATTAATATGAAAAAGCATATGAAGTTATATTTTAACCAGATATAGGCATCATTACTTAGTTTTCATGGACCGGATTAATATGAATGTCATGCATTTTTCAGGAACGAAGCACAAAATTTACTCTAGAACTCACCTAAGGAAACTATATCCAACTTGATCTCTTATCAAAAAAGTAATCAAACCTCTTGGTGGCCTATATAAAATTGAGGTGTTATTCGCACTGCAAGAATGAACTACCCGATTTGCTAAACACCATTCATCATATGATTTTTCTTCTCTAAAATTATGCAGTATTCTGATACTCTGGAAATACACTGCATGAGCATAACGTGCATGCATATTTATTTTCAAGTAAATTGACTTATAAGTGATTTCCATCTCTGTAATTCCCCAATCAAAAGACGTGGTTGGAGAACTTCCTCCGACTCGAAATGAAGGAAAACATAACCCCGAGATGTCGGGCATGGCATTCTTTGGAGCCTGCCTTTGTTCTTCCTACATACTTCAGAGTGGTCATAACTCCCTCTTTCCCTAATTTGGTGCATATGAACTATGAAGCTCTTTAACCGACCAACATCCTGCCAAAAATTTCAACGCTAACAAGACTTAATCTACAAATACAAGAACAAACTCATTCCCCAACACACAAGGTTTTACCCTGTTTTTCTTCTAACCCATCAGTTAACATGTTCAGGCAACGTTCTGGTTCAAGTGGATTTACATTTTCTACTTGTAATCACCAGGGAAAAAAAGAAAATTGATGTGAGCGAGCAGAAGCGAGCTCTTCGTCAATTAGTCAAGCAACAGAGAAAGGGAGGGCATGAACTAGGGTTGGCAAATTAGTTTCTCGAGTTCCTCTCGGCATTGTAAACAGCCTAATACGTGACAATTCCATTGATTCACCTCAATCTATGCAGATCACTTCCTTATTTACACCACTGAAAATGGAGATTCTGAACACTATGTTGTCCCTATCGATGAGCTCGAACACGCAGGCATCTCCTATGCACAAGCGAGCTTCTCTTACGAATGCTGACCAGCCGGCTGCCAAGAATGCAATCTGGAAGCGCTCATAGCCATGGAGCTTCACCTCCCACAATCTGCCCGAATTAACAAGAGTCGCCATTCGCCGGTCTCCCCGAATGTATGTCTTCATGAACTTCCAGGGAATGTTCTGCTCATATAGTAGTTTGATGACCAAGCAGTGTATGATTGAAAATTGGCATAATATAAGCATGTAAATTCATGAGCGAAGCACAGAAGATAGCTCCCGCTTACCAATTTTGTGTATATATGATTTGGCAATATCACAACGTGGAAAAACGGATACTCCGATTCAAATTTGCTAGCTTTTTCATAAGCAGTGACAGGACTCGGACATGGAGAACCGTGAAAAGCTGGCTCCGAAGAGCTCTCGCGGAATTGAGATTGTTCAATTTCAATCCGACCTGCACCACAAAGAGAATTCTCATAAGCACCAGTATGAAATTTTCACGCACGGACAATGAAAGAATTTAACATGGATCGCATCACTTTCATTCTCTTCCCAGAAGATACAACGAGTAGATTTCGCACCTCCCAAATCATTATTTCATTCATCAATCAACAAACAGCTTCTTAAAAGGTTTTCTAGGATTTGAAAACAAATTGAGAATAGAAATAGTGTCAGCAGAAACATAACTAATAAAGAAACAAGTGACTGACACCACGAATTCAGATTTGAATATGGTGCCATCACCGACAGCGACTGTGCATCTGAATTGCCATGATCTTCACAAACCATACCGAAAAATTCATCATATAGGAAAGCTCATAATTAAGGAAGAGAAAACAAGAAAAAAAAAAAAAAAAAAAAGGTGCACTTTTATGGATTCAGCAATAATGAACTGAACAAAAGAGTTGTAATTAGGAATATTGAATTCCCAGGTGATATAGACGGCTCAAAGCGACACTCTTAATGCTCATCTCAATCAACATAAATCAGGTCCTTACCATCACTGCTGAAAATGGAGACTCTGAACACAATGTCATCCCTATCAATGAGCTCAAACACGCAGACATCCCCTAGACGAAGACCAGTTTCTCTTGTGAATGAGGGCCAACCACTAGTGAGAAATGCCATCCCTCTGTGATCATAGTTCTTCAACTTCACTTGCCAAGATCTGTCTAAGTAACTAAGAGTCGCAACCTGCTTGTTCTTTTGAACATGTTTCCTGAAGAATTCACTAGGAATGCTCTGCCCAGGAGGTGTTTAACAACCAACATATGATTAGGAAATGTGGTAGAATAAGGATACACTCATGAGAGAAACAAACACGAGACATGGATTGGCGATAAAATTTGCTAGTTTTAGGAGTTCTAATCAACCGTTTTAACTTGCCAATGGAAGTTACCAACCATAACCACTTAACCTGCAATTTCGCATCTAAATGTCAAAATGTATACTCTTTCGCATAACTGAAGCCATTAATCGTGAGACAAGTACTGATACGATTCATATTTGAGTTCGATTCATACCATGAACACTCCAAGGAGAACAATAAGTCATGTGGTTTCCCACACAAACTAAATCAACTTGGTAAACACTAGAATATAAGACAAAATACAAACTGCAATCACATTTGAATTCAATGCATGCCACCGATGAATAGACCTTGGCATCTTACCAAACGTTGCCGAACATAAGAAGGCCGCATCACCACTTTGAAAAAGGGATGGTCTGATTCAAATCTCCTAGCTTTCTCATAAGCAGAGACCAGGCTCAGACCTGGGGAAAAGTGAAAAGCTGGCTCGGAAGAGCTCTCTTTGTGTTGAGATTGTTTGCTTTCGATCCGACCTGCACTACAAAGTGGAGAATTCTCATAAGCAGTGTCAACTTTTCACGAATTCAAAATGGAAGGGTTTAACATGGATCGCAAGTCGATATGCATGACCATTTTCATGCTCTTCCCAGAAGATATAACCAAGTAGATGTCACACCTCCCAAATCGTTATCTCATCAATCAACAAAGAGAAAGTTCCTTAAATGATTCTTTTAGTATTGGAAAACAGATATGGAAATAGAAAGAATGTCCGCAGAAACAAAACTTATAAAACAAGAAGTGCCTGAAACCTCCCAATTAGACATGAATATGGCACTATCAACGACAGTGACTGCGCATTTGAATTACTAAACACAAAAAAAAAAAAATCTTGGAAGGCATAATCTTGAAAAAATTGTGCTCATTATTAGAAAGAAAAAACAGAAAAAAATTGTGCTTACCATCACTCTTGAAAATGTAGACACTGAACACAATGTCATCCCTATCAATGAGCTCAAAAACACAGACATCTCTTAGACGAAGACCAGTTTCTCTCACGAATGAGCACCAGCCATTAGAGAGAAATGCCGTTCCTCTGTGTTCAAAGCTCCTCAGCTTCACTTGCCACAATCTGTCTGAGTACCTAAGAGTCGCAATTTGCTTGTTCTTTTGAACATGTTTCCTGAAGAATCCACTAGGAATGCTCTGCCAAGGAGGTGTTTAACAACCAATATATGATTAGCAAATGTGATAGGATAAGTATACACTCACGAGAGAAACACACACGAGATGTGGATTTATGATAAAATTTCCTAGTTTTAGGAGTTCCAATCAACCGTTTTTACTTGCCAATGGAAGTTACCAATCATAACCACTTAACCTGCAATTTCGCATCTAAATGTCAAAATATATGCTCCTGGACATAACTGAAGCCATCAATTTTGAGACAAGCATAGATACGATTCATATTTGAATTGGACTCATACCACGAACACTTCGAGAAGAATAGCAAGTTATGTGGTTTCCCACACAAATAAATCAACTTGGTAGACACTAAATATAAGACGTATAAACTGCAATCACGTTTGAACTCGATGTATGCCACCGAAGAATAGAGCTCGTGATCTTACCAATTGTTTCCGAACATAAGAAGGCCGCATCACCACTTTGAAAAAGGGATGGTCCGATTCAAATCCACTAGCTTTTTCATGAGCAGTGACAGGTCTCAAACATGGAGAACCATGAAAAGATGGTTCCAAAGAGCTCTCTTGACATTGAGACTGTCCGATTTCGATCTGACCTGCACCACAAAGAGGAGAAATCTCATAAGCACCAATATGAACTTTTCACGAATTCACAATGGAAGGATTTAACGAGGATCACATATCAATATACATTATCATTTTCATCATCATCCCGGAAAATGTAACCAAGTAGATTTTACACCTCCTAAATCATCATCTCATAATCAAAAAAGAAGCAGCTTCTTTAAAGGTTTTTTAGGATTTGAAAACAGATTAAGAATAGAAAGAACGTTAGCAGAAACATAAGTTATATTGCAACAAGTGACTGACACCTCCAAATTTAGATTTGATGTAGCGCCATCAATGATAGCACTGTGCAGTTAATTACTATGAATTTCACACACCATACGGAAAAATTCATCATCTTGGAAGGCTAATAACTAAGGAAGAAAAAACAGATAAAAGTGCACTTTTTATGGATTCAGTGAGTATTAAACTGAACAACAACTGAGTTGTAATTTGGAATACTGAATTCCTAGGTGATTTAGACGGCTTAAGTGGCAATTCTAGTGTCCATCTCGATCAATATAAATCAGGTCCTTACCATCATTGTTGAAGTTGGAGACTCTGAACATAATGTCATTCCTATCAATGAGCTCGAACACGCAGACATCACTTACATGAAGACCAGTTTCTCTCACGAATGAGGACCAACCGGTAGAGAGAAATGCCATTCGTCTGTGTCCATAGCTCCTCAGCTTCACTTGCCACGATCTGTCTGAGTACCTAAGAGTCACAAGTTGCTTGTTCTTTTGAACATGTTTCCTGAAGAATTCACAAGGAACGCACTGCCCAGTACGGGTTTGAACAATCAAAATATGATTAAGAAAGGTGATAGAATGACTATACACTCACGAGAAAAACATGCCCAGATGTGGATTCATAATAAAAATTGCTAATTTCAGGAGTTTTAATCAACTGCTTTTAATTGTCAATGGAAGTTATTAATCATAACCACTTAAACTGCAATTTCGCATCTAGATGTCAAAATATATGCTCCTGGACAAAAACTGAAGCCATCAATCTTGCGACTGGATATGGATATCATTCATATTTAAATTTGACTCATGCCATGAATACTTCAAGGAGAATAACATGCCATGTTGTTTCCTAGACAAGCTAAATCAACTTCGAAAACGTAGGACAAAATAGAGACAGCGATCAAGTTTGAACTCGATGTATGCCACTGATGAATGGAGCTCGGGATCTTACCAAATATTTCTGAATATAAGAAGGTCGCATCACCACTCTAAAAATGGATGGTCCGACTTGAATTTGCTGGCTAATTCAAGGGCAGTGAGAGAACTTCGACCTGTAGAGCCACGTAAAACCAGCTCAAGATGACTTACTCAGCATCCAAACTGTTTGATTTCCTCTGCACTTAAAGATGACAACTGCACTAGATTTTATCAATTTACTTATTATGACATTCACATTGATTGAAAAGTAATGTGATCTATTTTCAAAGTAAAAATAACTTGATGCAGTATATTTGTCATCACTTTCACATTAGAAATAATTAAATCAACTACATTGTCCACATACTTTATCCATCAACACATAAAGAAAGTTTATTAAAAAAACTTTGAAGAAATCAAACTTGAAAAGAACTGAGGAAAGAGAGTTATGCTGAAACCGAACATGTTGGAAAATCGCAAGTCACACCTCCGAATCCTCGTGACAAGCCCTTTGACCTTGGCCTAGAACGAGGCGCGAACCCTTCTGAATCTTCGATTTCCACGACATCTTCCTCTTTACGAGAGAGAAATTCACCCTCAGGCCTCGGTCCGTAGCTTCCGATGCTCGAGGGATAATCGATCTCCGAAGCGCTCTTGTCGAATATTATCACACGGAAAACGGAGTCCCCTTCATATCTGAAGACTAGGAGGTGACCAAGACCGATGGAGTAATGCTCCATGAACTTTCGCCACCCTTTCCACAACCAAACCACGCCATCCTCACTCTTCTCTAGTTTCACAGGCCAGGTTAAACCGCCTTCAACCTTGAGAAACACCAAACCCAAGAGATCCTTTCCATGTCTTCTCAAGAATCTTTTTGGGATTCCCTGTGACGAGAGCTTACGGTAAACACATTGCACTTACACGAAACCAAGCTCAAGAACGCCAAAAGAAAAACAGGAGAATAGGAGACGTGCTGGATGAACAGCATGAGCCGAGAGATCTCCAGCAAGACACCAACCAGAACAAAAGAGACGCAATGCCATGAAGATTGCCGATGGATATGGAGCGAACTGTGAAGTGCGGACGAACTTACTAGCTTTCCAGATTCCAGCGTTTGAGAGAGTATGATCTTGAAGAAATGAGGAAAGCTCGGTGGGGTGGCCGGAGTCACCTCCTGCTCGGCACCTTCGTCTTCTACTCTCCGGCGACGGTGGCCACGACGGTGGTGCCGGCGACGGCGAGCCATGATCGATCTCCGGAGACTCTGACCGTTCGACTCCCCAAGAACGAGAAGAAAGAAAGAGCAGGAGTTGGCGCGTCGGATGGAAGCGTGTGCTTTCGTCTTTGAATTGTTTCAATTTGTACCGACAGCTTTACACGTGGCGTCTCCTGATTTGGTGTCCCTCCTATCTTGTCAAGAGATTACGCATATAACACTTTTTAGATTTGGTAACCAAACCTCCGAAAAACCTACAAACTTTTAAGCGAAAATTACAAAAAGGTCTGTCAACTTTTCCTGATATTCGATGTCTTGTCAGATGAATATTACCAACGTTGTGACTATTATATACCGATTTAAGATATATACTTACCTGAATAATTTGAGTATGACTTTCCTTTTCTGTTAATTGTTTTTTTTTTTTTTTTTTGATCCAGGGACTCCGTGCGCCGCTTCGCGATGGAGAGTAAACCCGGGAGTGGGTAGGCCCCACCGCTGGCCCATCCCTTTTCTGTCCATTGTTCAAACTTAATATATTTATAATTACACCACCCACCGATAATTACTTCCATCGAAAAACTTTTGAAAGTGTTCCGAAACTTTTGAAAGTTTGCAAAAAAATATTATATATATTGATAATTACTTCAACAAAACAATATTTTGTAATAAGCATTCTTTTGTTACGTCCACTTAGAAATTGACATGTGTCCACTCATGTAGAATTAAATTAAAAAATAAAATTATGTCTAGAAAGATATTTGCCATAGAAGCTTATATCATTGCCTATAAGAAAAAGCTTCTTTTGCTTTGTTGCCTATTGAGACTTGTCATCCACGGTCATCATTGGCAATGATTAGGGGTAAGAATAGTTATAGGGTAAAACTTGGAATTGAAAAGATATGTAAATTGTAGGTTTCAAGTTCCAAAATTTGGGAAACCAATTTTGAGAAACCAATTTTGACAAGTAAGTTATAAGTTCTATGTAGGTGGAACATGGAACCTAAATTTTGGAAGAAGTTTGTGCTTTTTCTTGGTCTATTTTGTCGCGCAATCTTGCAATATTTCATAGTTGCGATGATGAATATATAATTTAGAATTACTAGTCTAAACTTCTATTTTATGACTAAAACTTTTATATATTCTCCGTGTCTCTAAATATAAGTTGTGGTCAATGAATTATAGTAACAAATGATGGTCATTAAAGACGATAATTCATTACAATCGTTTAATTAATAATCTATATGGAATATAGACAGACCTTGGAATCAATCCTACAAATTGTGACGTAGTAAGTTCTAGGTTCTAAATTATGTTAGATCGGTTCTATATTCCAAAAAAAATAATGAATCTCTTCCAAAGTTTCAAGTTCCAAGTAGAATCTGTACGGAATATAAAAGCCCTCAACCCTAGCAATGATTGTCCAAGATGAACCACCCCTATACCCATCACACATCGTTCGCGGCCGTAGAGGAGCCATGTCGCCAACTCCAAACATGGCAGTTCCCAAGCTAGATGTGAAGACACAACTCCACATTTGGACTGGTAAGCCATGGACCAACAAAGCCTTCGACCATGGTCGAGGCAGATGCGGACTAGCAATGAGAAAGACAACCTCAATTAATGACGAAAGGGGTGGCTCGACCTAGACGCATGGGACACAGAGGGCTCTGGATTGATGAGGAAGGAGAGAGAGAGCTAGTTGTGGGTGAATGAGGAGAAGGAAGAGAGAAACAAATGACAGATATTTATTTTATTTTTTAATTAATTCCATATCTATTGTTGATGTGGTATTGTGGACGTATGTCAACTTGCAAGTGGATGTGAGTGAAAAAATACGTGCCACAAATAATATGTATCCCTTGAATATTTTTTCTATTCTAGTAGATTTTGTTAATTTAAAGTTAACAAAAATATGTTGAATATTTTCATATAATATTAGCTAAATAAAACATTTACTAATATTCTGTGAATCACATTGAACAAATCAAAAGTTTATGAAAAATATTACACACTTAATTAAAGTTAAAAAAAAATATTGATATCAATTTCCCAAAACTTTATTGCATCTCGAAGAAATTACATTGAACTCACAAAACTTTCAAGATTCCCTCCAAAAAATCTTGACTGTTGCACAAAATTAACCTCGGTCTTAAAAGAAGATCTCCACGGATGGCCGCTGGAACCAATGCAAAAGTGAAAATTTTCTTTATTAGAATATGTAAAACGATAAATATTTTAGATTAAAAAAACTAATTGTAATCAAAGAAAAAACTATAAAAGGAGGGTAAATCCTTTTACTGTTATTAACGTTGGTGCTGATATTTTTAGTATTTTCATTGATTTATTATTCCCTCTTAATTTAGTTTTCTCCCAATTTTTTTATATCTTTTTTCATTTTTTTTACGGTAATTAAGGGTAAAAGAAATATTTCCTACACAAAATAACATGAAAATATACTTGTACATCTCGAAAACCACATGCATTGACTATACGAACAGAAAAAGTAGAGTTAACGAAAGTTTAGTGCGGTATCATGTAACGGTTGAAAGTTGGACACCGAATGGGAACAACCTCCAAAGTTCATGGGAGTTTTGTGTAATTTTCCCTTGCATTTTAATACATGTGGATAACTAGTCCACTGAAAATTAAACAAATTCATCGTGCAAATCAATTTAGGAAATAGCTGTTTCATTAGTGTTCTTACTCGTAGGTGAGAGCATAGTTCCAATGTAGAAAGTAGAATCTAAGAACTGGACTAATGGGAATCTATACAATTCTATATTCCAAGATACACATTGTAAGTTTCAGATTCTTGAGGAACTTGTTTCAATGAATAAGTTTCAGGTTCTAAATTGGTGAAACCTGACCAAGAACAAGTTATTGCATTCTTCTTATTTTATGTCTTCGTGCGATCATGCAATATTTCATGATATTCGATAATAAATGTATAATCCAGAACCATTAGTTTAAACTTTCATTTTATGACTGAAACTATTACTTTATTAATGTTCCATTTTTTGTATATATAAATATAAATAATGGTTAATGAATTATAATAATAAGTGTTGGTAATTAAAAATGATAATTCACTACAATCATGCAATTAATAACCTCAGTAAAACCTAGTTCTAGGGTTGGATTTAAGATATGCAGGGCACATTCTAAGTTCCAAAAAAGAGAAACTTCTTTTAATTGATAGGTTTCAAATTCTAGGTAAAACATATATGGAACATGGAGCCGCTCACCCTTGTTACTTTGCTCTAGTAGCATAGAGTGACTATTTATTTCCATTTTTAAACTTTCTACCATTAATTTATTTCGCGAATCAAAAGACAAGGGAAAAATTATAAAAAAAAAAATCCTAAATTTATTGTAATTATACCAATTCTGTCATAACCCCATCTCATCTCTAGCACGAGCATGACTCAACGGATTAGCAATCAACACCTCAAGCAATGTCGAACGTCTCGAAAGTCTTTTATCTTTAGTTAAGCGCATGTGGAAGCGATAATAAACAATCTCCATACAAACAAACATGGAAGTCAGGCAAGATATATGCAAGTCAAGCAAATAAAAGCAACATATACATATATATTCACACATCAAAAGCTGTTTTGATTACATGCCCGTCCTAGTCCTAGGCTACTTATTTTCGTTTCCATATATAGTCAATCAAAGTGCTGTGGTTGCCTAACTCCTCTACTGAGCTGCTCCCAAAAGCGGCTCCCATGCTAAGTTCATTCCTTTCTTGGACTTTGGTTCACCCATCACACACCTGAAATGGTGAAAACAACAAGAGTAAGTCGATGACTCAGTAAGTAGAAATCCTTAATTCTCCTATAGGAGGACATCTCGCCATCGATCGTCGGATATAAGGTCACCAACCACTTATCAATGGCAAATCAATAGCAAGGTTCGTGCCTTGCCTGCTTATGCATATGAAAGGCTTTCAACTGTCTATATGTTTTCAAGAATCAAATATAAGGAGTTAGTGCATATGAACAAGCTTTCCAAAGATCCATGGCTTATAATCATTTCGGTCATAAAAAGGGATGCGCACATCTCATGAAACTCATTCAAACACTAAGTGACCCAATTCAAACAAATGCTCAAACTGATGCAATGACTTAACAATGCATATTAAAAAAACCCAGCGTTTGCAAGCATCACACATGAATCAGTCATGAACCACATGTGGACTTTCATTTTTTTCCTTTTCCATATCATATTAGTCGAAATTAATCGACTCTTCTAGTAACAACCGAGCATTGGTCCCCCCCTTGGCAACCGGCATCGTCCCCAACTCATTATCAAGACGGCATCCAAGGCGACCCCCAAGCATCGGCCTCACCCGGGCCAACATCGTCAACGATCTCAATATCGGGATAGTGTCAAGGCTTTACCCCAGGCAATGACCCAACATCCCCCAGTGTTGGCATATAGGTCCATCGTGTGTCCATGCATTTCAAGTATCAACCAATTCATTTCATGTTTAAACTCTTAATCAAATAAAAGGCCCAAAGGCGTGCCATGCAAGGTGAACTAATGAATGACTCTTATGTTTTATTAAATCAAACTCATGCTGGATGCGATTCGGGCTCGTGACCTTGACTTGGAACCATTCGCTCAGGCTTTAGCATTGTCCATAGCCATCGAGACCTCTCCCCAACATCCGAGTGTGCTCGACACTCATGTGAGATCATGAACTTACTTAATGCAACAACAAGTAATATAAACACAACAAGCATAACAACACAAACCAACACAAGCAAACAATGACGTGATCCTAAAATCGATAAGCGTATCACATCACCCTATCTAAGAGTTAGGAAAATCTACTTACTACTATTTGAACCTAGCTCCAAGATGCTTCTTTGGCAGTTGGTCAGCGTCTAGGGCGACTTGAAAGAGAGGGACATGAAAGAGAAGGGAGGAAGGGAGAGGAAAAGAGAGAAAGGCCAAGGCTTAAAATGTGAGGAGGGCTCATATTATTTATAGGCCTTCTTCTTAGATTTTTATTGCAAACTCATGATAATGCCTAAATAATGAGTTATCCTATCTATTTTCTCGAGTTAGCCCACCTATCTTCTCGAGTTGGCCCCTAGGTCATTTGGTGTTAGCTTATGATTGGTCCACCTATTTGCTTATCCTCCGAGGCTCACTCTAGGCTCATTATTGCCTATGACGCCTAAGGGACACATAAGCCCCTTTTATGCATAATGTCTTCTTCTAATTGGTTGGTTTTTTTGCCTTACTTATCAAGGCTATATTCTGGAGCCATCATACCTTAAGATTTATCCAAGATTTGGTCATCAAGAAATTTGAACTTTGGACGACTTGTTTTCCAAGTTAAACACATGAGCATATGACTCATTAAGTTCATTAGTTAGCTAGCTTCCAAAAGCATTCAATACATTCTTATCTTCAAGCCAAGAAGACTTTAGATTGGCTTCTTCCTCTAGTTAGGTGTGTAGCTCCCTTCCCCTTCAAGTTGGGTGTGGCACCCCTCAACGGCCCCCGATCCGATTGGGGTCGCCACAATTCGCTTACCTTTCACTTTCCCTAATAACATGACGCTCTGATACCAAAAAGGGATGTGACACCCCTCGACGGCCCCCGATCCGTTAGGGTCGCCACGGTTCGCTTACCTTTCACTTTCCTTAATAACATGTCACTCTGATACAATTTCAATTGCAGCGGGTCCATACAACCTAGGGGTTTACATCTTTTAGATCGGTCCCTTGCACAATTCATGTAACAAAAGCATATCCAACAACTCCATTTCCTATATTCAGAAAACGATGCACACCAACTAAACATCTTATATAAGTTAAAGCCAGACACTTTTATTTACATAAAGCAGATGGACATCTTTAGTCGGTCATCAAAATGCCATGGTTTTCTATATTTGATTATACTTCAAAAGATGACTGGCATCTCCTCCAACAGTCGTATACTTAAAGTTCATCGATCAGTGTCGGTGTCCAAAAGTTCATTCCTTTGCTATCCTCCTCCTCACGGTCATATCCAACCACTTGATCCTTCTACTGGTGGCAGTGGCAGCAGATGTATCTTATCTATTCTGAAATGTTAATCCCCAAAATGGGTGAGTACAACAACTCAGCAGTAAAGATCCACCAAACTACTCATTGCGTAAAACAGAACAATCAAGGCATCCTAACAAAGCACATATCATTCATGCATATCAAGCATACCTCACCTCACAACCATACATATATCATCATGCCATCATCATCAAGCATTCATGCATACCTATACCATATGTGCATATACCACCATGCACTCATCATCAAGCATTCATGCATATATCACAATGCAATGTGCATATATTACCATGCACTCATATCATCCATGCTATCAAGCACGCATCACCATGCAGTCGTGCATATATTGCCATGCAGTCATGCATATCTTGCCACGCCATCGTGCATATATCATCATGATTCGTATTATCCATGCTATCAAGCATGCATCACCATGAGATCCATTCAAGCCTTCATGATCGCATTCTCCATATCAAATAGCATTAATTTATTTTCATAAGCAGATCATGCATCACACCATATGCATACACCCATGCACATGATTCACTTTCAATTCTTATCTTTCACAAGGATCTCATCAATTTTTCTTTCTAGGGATCAATGTTTGCATCCCACAATTTATCGCTCGCACCCAACCTAGCATCGCGAGGAACCTCCGGGCATGTATTCAAAATACAACCGGGCATCCGGCACACACACACCTCCGGGCATCTCGCATCCCAACTAGCATCACGAGGTATCCCCCCGGCACACACCTCCAAGGCTTCCAGAATTACATACCGACATACCACCAAGCACTCTCCCTGGAATTACATACCTTATACCACCGGACATCTCAAAACTCCCGAGGACCCTCCGGAATTACGCCACTAGGCCATTGGGCATCCGGCACCCCCACATTCCGGGCATCCCGACACTCCCAGGACATCGTCGGCTCACACCTCCGACGGTCTTCTCATCACCACAATGCATATTCCCATACATCTCATTTTCAATTTCACATTTGATGCAACAATTTGAGCCCTTTTTAAAATCAATGGTTTTGAAATGGTTTTGAAAACTTCATTGAGTTCATGAAAATCTATCAATCCTTTGATGTCATATGAAATGTATGAATGTCATCATGTCATTGCACGAATAATAATATAGGACATCATGATTTGCATGATAAATCCAATAAACAGTAAATAAAACAACTTCCAGCTTAAACAGAATGTGTGCTATTCATGAAAAATTCTAGAAAATTAGCAAACGATGAAAATAAATTCTGAAAATTTACCACAATGTAGATAAGATCTAAGAAAATATATTTTGTGAAGGACACCATATTAAACAAGGCTTCACAGAATACGTACAGATCCGTATATATCACTGAAAAGGGTTTTTAACATGCCCCATGCACAGTTTCGAAAACAACTTCAATTGAACCCTCAAATGGACTCAAAAATTCTGAAATTTGGACATTGTAGTTAAGATCTATAGCTACAAGTTTCATGAATAAGCAGAAGTCAATTCGTTTCGGATTAAAATTTAAAACCAGTTTACTTTCCTGTTTTCGGGTTTATCTTTTCCAGACTATCATCATTCAAAGAAACTCGATTCTTCGACTTATATATGTTCATTTCTTCTAATTTTTCAGTATGTTATTCCTCAGAATATTAACTACAACTTTCATTAAGAAAATATGATCAAATTTGACCAGATGGTTTTATAAAAATCACGGAGTCTTACTGGGTCGAAGTAATATTTTCCAGATCCGGTTTTCTCGAAGAAAAACAATTTCACCGACTCACCTTTCTTATTTTCCTCTGAATTTTTTATATGTTTTTACCTTAAGAATCTACTACAACTTTCATTAAGAGATCAAGGTGAGATTTTCAAAATAAAATCACTTTATAGTCCACGAAATCAGTGAAGCTCAGTACAACATTTCCAGATCTAACGTCTTCAAAGGAAAAATCGTTTCACCAAGAAAACTTGTTTTTTTTATCTCAAATTTGAGTATGTTAATCTTAAAGATGTTATCTACAACTCTCATGAAGAGGTCGAAGTGAAATTTCAAGTGAAAAGTGACATGCAACACACGAAATCACGAAGAGGTCAACAAAACAGTTTCCAGATCTAACATTTTCATAGAAAAAGGGTTTCACCCCTCAATACTTGTCCATTTTGTCTCAAATTTTAGTATGTTATACTTCAAGATGTTCTCTACAACTTTTAGAAGAGTTCAAAGTGAAATTCCAAATAAAAGTCGCATGCAACCCCCAAACTCGTGAACCGTCAAGCTGATTTTCCAGAAACAGCATGCAAGACCAACAAACCTCTCCCCAAAGCTCCGAAATTGCACCACTTACCACAACCACGATTTATCATCTTCTACACACACTTTACAGCAAGCAAAGGGTAGGTTTTAGGACTCTACTCGCCTTAGATTCAAGCACAAAACAGCAGCAAACAAAGGCAAAACGGCAACGAACGGGCGGACTTCTTCCTCGTGCGGCCTCCTCCTCCTCTCTCGGTTTCCCTCTCTCACTCGACAACTCTCTCTCTCTCTCTCTCTCTCTCTCTCTCTTTCTTTTTGGTTGTTTAAATACTTGCATGCTTCCCTTTTTGCATGGAGGGACAAGTGTTCTCATGAGGAGAACAAGTGGCAAAAAGAAGAGAACAAGTGGCAACATTGAAGATAAGTGTTGGAGGACATGCACTCCCCGCTCCCCTTTTGGTTCGTGCAACACCCTGGGGGTGTTTCTTGGGCCTTCTTGGGCCCGAATTCTTGGGCCCAAGAGTCCATGAAATAAGGCCCTAATTCCCTTTATATATATAGTATTTTATCTCTATCAAATTTAACTTAATAACAAAAATTCAGATTGCTTTATATACAAGTATACACACACACATATATATATACTCCAAATTCTTATGGCCCACTCAATATCCTCAAGTTCTAATTCTTTAATTTTTTGCGCATATAATTTTTATGCAAGATCAAATCCCATCCTTTTGGTTCAAAGGATAAAATTGAAATACTATTCCGAATGAACAAATACAAATCAATGCTTATAAATAAAAGAAAAGCCACAGTTCGGTGACTATCACCTATCCGAGGGTTGTCTAAGATTTTGGATGCCACATTGGGCATGTGGTTCTCCCATTCTAAGGAAAAAATTAGTTTTGAGCAATTTTAGAAATCAATACCATTACCTTATCAAACGGACTTGAAAAATTATATAATTTCAATATGTTGTAAAGAAGACCTTAGAAAAAAAAATATCATGAAGGAATCCAAGCCAAATTCGTTATGTGAAAAGAGCAGCAATTCGTTGAACACAACCCAAAAATTCATCTATCGAGCATTCAATCGGTTTAGGGAAAGAGACTCATTTCAAAATCCAAATCTTCACAAAAATCTTTTGAAATTTTATTATGTTATAGATATGGATGTCATTTAAAACTTTTGTGAATGAAGCATTCCAAGCTTCTCCAAATTCGTAACATAAAAAACTCTAAAAAATTGGCAAACAACAAAGGTCCAGAAATTTCGAAAATTAAATGAGGTAAATTCTAGTTGAAAAGAGGAGTGTTCTCACTTTGCCTTGAATCAAGGGTCATTTATGACTGTACAATATTATCTCCAAAGATCCTAAGTAGGCTCTATACTAGCTTGGACACTTGTCTCGGTTATTTATTGGTTAATGTCCAAAAGAGATAAGGTAGACTTCTCTTGGTCCAAAGTTGGACTTGTCTTGACCTTCTCCTCTCTCTCTCTCTCTCACTGCATGTGGCTTCTCCTTTGTAGGTTTCAAAGTCTACCATTCACACTTATATCCTAGGATATTAATGGCCTAAGCTATAGGGATATCTTTCTCCTCACTTTATTTAATGTGTTTATATTTGTTCACACTTGTTCACACTTGTTCGCACTTGTTCATACTTGTTCACACTTATTTTCTAGGAATTTTTTACTACCCTAAGGCCTGTCTAGCTTAGTCCCAAGAAATGTTGAAATTGAGGATGTTACAAATTCAATCTTAGACTCTCTTTTTTTTTACTAATTGAGTCTTAAATCTTTTACATTTGTGCAAATTTAGTCCATTGCTGGCTAGCACTAATGGGCATGGTTAGTGCCGACGTAAATAAATTTTAATTATTTTGTTTTATTTTTCCTTTTATTTTCTTTCTCTTTATATATTTTCATTTTCCTTCTTTCTCTAGCTGCCAAATTGAGGCAACCTCGTCAACCCCTAGCAAGACTCGCGCTTTTCCATCGCTAGGTGAGGTCAACCTCCCCGCTAGCTTTTCCTTGCCTTTGGCCGCCGCCTCGATCTAGCAACCAGCCGAATGAAGAAGGAAAAAGGAAAAAAATAAAGACAAAGGCAAAATAATAATAATAATAATAATAATAATAATAATAATTAAAAATTTCGAAAATTACTAAAATATTATTGAAAATTATTTATATTAGTGATGACCTACCAAAAATAAATTGAACTAGCGCAAATACAAAATGTTTAAAACTTAATTAGCCAAAAAAATTATAAACTGAATTAGTACCATTGCAATAGATATAACTAATTTGGTAATACAATAAAACATGTCATCAAAGTGAGTATACCGATATACGTAAATTACGTTAATGAGTAGCTAAAGAGGCTGTACATAGGCTAATGTGAAAAATCTCGTTTTTGAAGAACGAAGGATGTTCCTGTTTTCAATGGGGAAATTATTTTTCTAAAAAGTGAAAATGCTATATTTGATCATTAAATATAATATATATATATATATATATATATATATATATATATATATATATATATATATATATATCTGTTAAGTAAGTTCCCACGAAACATTTGCTATTAAAATTCCTATGTATTGACGTGTTTTTAACTCTCAGAAAACAATTAAACGGTATTAGATTTGATATCGATCCTTGCACTTAAGATGACTCGTCCCTTTTTTAAAAAGAATATTATAAAAGTACAATTAAGTTCTAAAACATTTAAAAGTGCAGTTAAATTCTAAAATTTATCCAATTAATGCAATCAAGTCACTCTTCCTATAATTTTATCTAATTTGACTAATGAAACTTTTCCTTAATTTTTGGAAGGAGAGTGTTAATGTGTCAACCATATCGGCCATTACAAAAGGAAAAAAAGATTAAAAGAAGTTGCAAACGAAAATTGAAAGGTGGCACCCGCGACCGTGGAAAACTAGAAGGAGCTGCACGTCAAATAGAAAGCTGCACGCGTCCATGGCTACTCCAGCTTCATGGAGCTTGACCATAGCACTTGAGCTTTAGTTTTATTTAACGTCGTGACGCTCTTTTTTTATAATTTTGCCCAATTTGACTAATGGAAAAAGTCCATTTTCACTTTTCCTTTAATTTTTGGAAGGAGAGACGTTAACGTGTCAACCCCGTCTGCCATTATAGAAGGAAAAAAAGATTAAAACACCCGTGACCATGGAAAACTGGAAAGAAGTGCACATCAAATAGAAAGGTGCACACGGCCATGGCTACTCCAGCTTTACGGAGGTTTAAACCACAGCACTTGATCTTTAGTTTTATTTAACGTTGTAATGTTGTTTCTGTTCGATAAATGTAGTTTCCACTTTCATCAATAGGAATCAACACACGGCTTCAGGTCCTCTAAATCAAGAAGTCAAACGTGACTGATGAGGGTGAGGGATACGGTGAGTTCGTGTTGCACTGAAATTAGTTATACAACTTCTCCAAATTTTGAAAGTTCTTATCTCCCAATCAAGATCAAGATTTGGAAGTTCTTCTTCCAATTTAACTATAAATCTAGGAGTTCCGGTACTGCTCAACCTCTCCTAATCTAAATCTAGATTTTGAAGTCTGTTTAACTAATTTTTGGTGTTTTCGTACAGTGATGGTATTAAGTACCCTACGCATGTACCGTCCATTGGGCAAGTCGTAATCATCATAAAATGATAATATGGTATTTACTCATCACTTATGATAACGTGAGATTTGATAATTAGTTGCCATGCATTCTACATTGATGAAATTAACTAAGTAGTTTAATTGCACCAATTTTTTATATTTTAGGACTTAATTGAATTTTCTGAATATTTTAAAACTTAATTGCATCTTTAGATTATTAATGCATTTATTTTTATTTTTTTCTCTCTACTATATCACTTACCTCGCGTCAATAAATTTGACATATGAACAGTTGAACACCCAGTACAGCGTTTTCCAACACCCCTCGGACAGTGCAAGGGCACAGAAAAGACCAGACACATCGTCATTCTCGTCTCTGCTTTACCTTTTAGCTTTTTCTTTCTTAATTATTTCTTTTTTGAACACCAAAATAAATGTTGTTTTTACAAAGATCCTCTCTACTACTGATGGGAAGAACTATATGCTCGTTTGAGCAATCGGAGGAAGGAGAAACGGAAATTTGGAGAAATTTTGAAGTCTCACGTTCTCTTCATCTCACAAAGCTTTTAAATTTTTCCTTAATTTTCATGCAAATTTTCTTTCTCGCTTCATCGACGGCACCCAATTTGCACACCATAAGAGCTTTCCAATGGCACCCAATTCGCCAAATTAAACAGAGCGGATCTCTAAATATTACAAATTTTAACCATTCTCATACAAATGAAGTTGGACAAACTACGTATTTCATAGATCGACGTGATTCATAAACTTTCCAATGTTCTTAGAATTGCCTCAATTGGAGCTTTTCCGGAGTAGATGTTATGATTTTCACAATGATGGTCTGTTTAACTTTTTGATTCACAAAAACCACAATCTTGACATTTATTCAGAAAAAATGGATTACATTTATGAAAATTCTGTGTCGCTAGCTTTTTGTGAGCTGAAGAATCAATTTGATCAAACGTTAATCAAACTAGTTGTAATCCATCAATATTTGATCAAATTTTATTTTTTAAAAAAATCTACTTTCCATCTTTGTACTTTCATGACTTTTTTAATCAGTCCCAACAATTTTTAATTTGTCCAATTTGAGTCCTTTAACTTTAAAAAAAATTCAATGAAGTCCTTCCTACACCAAATGCAACTAACATGGCCGTTGGACAATATTGTGTGACAGGAGTTCTAACAATATATTGTATGGAATGTTAATGGATGGTAGATGTGATTCATGAGCACTAATTTAGGGTTTTTGATGAGAAAAATATTAACTTAGAGTGAATGTGTGGTGAATTATGTGTCGAGTGGGTACCGGCTTTGTGAATTTTTTTCGATGAAAATTAGTTTATGATAAATGCATCAAGGTTACCATGAGATTTTTAATAATATTATCCTCTTTTTTTTTGTCAGTTGCTATTGAACAATGGGTTGGATGGATAGAGTATCGAGGGCTAACTTTGAAATATAAACTTAAGTTTGTGCACCTGTGTGAAACATTTTAAATTTCGTGCTATTCTTTATAATATAGGCATAGTTCATGCTATTTTTTCTTTAAAATGAATTTTGGCTTAAAAAAAAAAAGCGTCATTCTTGAGTTCCAAAATGAGAATTACTTCATTCAAATTGCTTCACGTGCATTCTAAAATTTATCATCATATTTTTTTTTTTTGATCCTACTTTATTCTTTTACTCTAACTCTCACTCTTAAAACTTTTTACCTACTTCCTTACAGGCATTTAAAACTAAAATCATCCCCACCCCAAAATCTCACTTTCCTCTTCCATGTTGAAAGGATGACTATTGGAGATTTATTATCATATTCAAATAATATCATAATTGTTATGCTCAAATTACAAAAAAGTTTTCTTGGTAGTGCTAATACAAGATATATAATTTTGATTCTCAGATTCTAAAAACTTGCTAATTTTATGAAGTTGGCATGTAATTGGAAGTTGCCAGGTCAAAAACTACTAATGACACCCCCTGTACGAAAATAAAAGGGCAGATGTTTTTCGTGATTTTTGAATAATTGCATTAAGCTCTTACCTTATATAATACATTCCCTCTAAAGCATGGCCAATTAAAGTAATTTTCATTAATTAATTTCCCTAAAATAGCGCCGCGAAACACGCGCTTTAACGTTATACCCCCCCAACGTGCAGGGCATTCCCCCCCGGAACGAGTGTTGACCGCTTGACTTGTGACCGTTGCTAAAGGCGAGCATACAATCCGACGGCTCCGGACCCCCTCCCTACGGCCGCCACGTGTGCGGCGGCGATGCCGTCACAACTGTCATCGCTAGCCCAGCTAAGGGCGGAAAAGCGCGTGATAGATGGGCTGCTGGACGAATGAATCTAGACCCGTCCGATCGGCCCGGAATTTCCCGATTATTATAATGATCCAACGGTCGACTCGCCCCCAGCACCGACTCGAAGCGCGAAACCTTCTATAAATACCGCCGCTCTTCTCCGTCGTGAATCGCACCAAAACCCTCGCTCGATCGCCGGGATTTTCCCTCACTAAGTCTCAGTTCCCTCTTTCTCTCTCTAAGAAGCAGTTCTTCTCCAGCTCCTCTTCTTCCATGGCTGGCTCAAGCTTGTTTTCTCTCTGGCCGCAATGGCGGTCCTCTCGTCGGCCTGGCGGCGGCGCAGAGCCCTCGCCCCGTCGCCGGCCCACACCCCGTCCAAGTCTCCCCGGTCTCGCCCAAGGCCTCGCCGTCACCTTCTCCGGCGGCGACGATGACCCTCCGCCGGCCTCCGCGCGTCTCCTGCCGGCACCGTCACCTCGCCTCCGTCGCCGCCGCCTCGCCGCCGTCTCCCGGCCCCGGGGGCCCTGCCTCGGGATCTCCGACGTCGATCTCGACGCCGCCGGCCGTGGCGCCCGCTCCTGCTGGCAACGGGGCCGTGAGAACGGAGTTGGCTTCGCCGGGCGGTGGCGATCGGCGCCCCCTCGTCGTCGCTGGTCTGGTCATCCAGGCGGTCGCCGGATTGCTTCCTGCTGCTGCCAGTTGCTGCTCGCTGGCTACTATTTATTTCCTTTTTTCTTTAATTGAATACTCGAGTTCTTTTTTCGATATTTTTAGGCGCAGAGAGACATGGACATTGGACAGATCATTACAGAGGATTGATTGATTATATATTATTTATCCGTAGATCACATTATTATTTATTGCCAATAATATTCGTTTATTTATTTTCTTTGGTGAATTTGATACTCAATCTTTTAATTATTGTTTGTGATTCTTGTTCGCTTAAACGAATACTGCCCATGTATTTTCGAAATTGGTCTCATTAGTTACTTTTCCGAACGCTACTCCATTCTACCATTCCCAATATCAAATTCCTCGCAATTCTGTTACTTCTAATGAATAATGATGTTAAAATCTTTTAAATCGTAATTTTTCTCACAAACTTAAAGATTTGCACACAGGGTAAAAAAATTAAGTGGTATCAATTAAGTGAGATTAGAAAGTGGGTAGATAGGGCATTGTGAAGGATTATATTGAGAAAGTATACAGGATTATTGAGAAAAGTAGAACCATAATCGGGAGTAGAACAAGTCACTCCCAATCGGTATATTGAGTAGTGAAAATCCATCAAATTAGTAGACTGGGCTTTGTTTGAATTTTTTTAACTTTTGTATTTTTAGCATTATTTTTCTTTTTAAATATTCAAATCTTCTATTAACAAAGTATTGAGAAAAGTTGCATTGGTATTTTACATTAGTCAAATTGAATGTATTTAACGAAGGCAGTCATTCGACAAGTTTCATAACACTTTTTTTAAAAGTTTTAAGATTACAGTAGCACTTTTATGACAATTTATGCTACTTCCAGGTACACTTATCTCCCCCTCATTCAATGACTAAAAACTAGACCAGGATGCATGACTCACAAGACGTGGAACAAGAATTCGTCCAATTCAAATCAAGCTTTGGGGCTTGAGAAAAACATATGACAACGTGATAGATTAAAAATTCTACCCACGTCATCCCTTTCACGACTATAATTCCTAATTTGAAAGTTAACATATCCTAGAAATTAGAATAACACTTGATATTATTAGAAATTCCCTAGGGGCAAAAGATATACCAAAAAGATCCTAAATTAGATATTAATTCAAAAAAATGGCTTGTAACGATTTTATTTTTTATAAGGCCTAAAATAGCCTCATAAGTCTTGAAAATTGGCTTGACCTCATCGGCTCGTTAAGGGCATTTTCAACCTTTTAATTTTTGTTACTTTTTTTTTCTTCTTATTTTTTCTTAAATAAGACTAACTAAAAGAATAAGAGGGCTAGCATCCCTCCCCTCTGCATGTCCCCTGTTACCAGTAGGGCTATCATCGCCAATAGGGTATTGGTCATAGGGGGCCCTCCCGCCAATTTTTAATTTTTTTTGTTATTTTGGTATTAACTTTTTTCCTTTTCTAATTTGTTTTAAAGAAAGGGAAAAATGGGAAAAAGGACATGAGGAAAAAAAAAAGAAAGAAAAGAAAATAACGGAAGTGCCCTCATCAATCAGTGAGGCGAGGCTCTTCTTCGAGACTAACACTTTAGGTTATTATTTAAAAAATAAGGATTGCCCATATTTTTTATTTTAACAAGATTCATTTTAAGTTATTTTGTGGGATAGCTCGGGCCAGGAGCCCCCAAAACTTATCTAAAAGATGGACTCAGCCCTAAAAACTTACAAAAGTTCAACAAGTCATAAAACTCTTGTCAAGTTAGTTCACTAATCAGTTATAAAGTTAACACCGTTAGCAATTTCCGTTAAAAATGCCTGACGTGTCATTTTTAAATTATTTTTTATTTTTCACGTGTATTTTATTCATTTAAAAAAAAATTTAAAAAAAAAAAATTAGATTTATTCATTTCATCTTATTTTCACCAAAAAAATAAAAAAAAATAAAAGTTATAAAGTTATTTTTAAAATTATTTTTAAAAAATCAGCCCTCTCTCCCCACCGCCGCCTGGCCGCCCATTGTCTAGGGGTCGAGCGACGGCCGCCGCTGGGCCCCGGGCGGGTGGCCTACGCCCGTCGGCTCCTTGTAAGCGAGGGCTTCCAAGAACCGCCCGCCCCGGGCAAGCCTCGCCCTGGGGGCCGCAGCCTCGCCGGCCCCGAGCAAGGGCCGACGAGGCCCTCACCTGGCGGCCGCCGGCTCCCCTGAGGGCCATGAGGCCGGCCGGTGAGGGCTTGGCCACCCCCTGGGCCGGGCGACTGGCCACGGTCCTCCTCCTGGATGGGTGGCGTGCGGTATACGGCGTCCACCTGCTCTTTTTTTTTTTTTTGAACAGCTATATTTTTAAATAAATTTAAAATTTCTTTTTAAATGAATTTAGATTTTCTTTTCAGTTTTTAATCTAATTTTTAAATATTTTTGAATAAAAATAATTTTTAAAAAGCCATTTGAAAAAATCATTTAAAATGCGACACGCCCGCTTTACGTCAACAATTTCCGTTAATCTTTCTCGACGCCAGACCCCAGTGACTAATCAACTAACTCGATGCTTGTAAGCATTTGAC